>CM029927.1:12989263-13329997 GCA_017639245.1 Myiopsitta monachus | reverse complement strand
GCAACTAAATCTGGACTTGAGAATAGCAAATTTAAAACTATTGGATTACAGGAAAATTATTTCTGGCGAAAAGAAGTCTTGACATGATCAGGCTGGGATGTGATGAGGCTGTTTCTGTGTTCACATTTGGCTTTTATCCACCCTTTCACCCCTGTAACTTTCCGATATACATACTTGTATGTAACCTCTTTTTCACTTCCTATATAAATTAGAGTGACTCTGAGTCTTCATTAATACAATCGAAGCGTAGACTACATAGACGGAAATACCCCAATTACCGAACACGGAATAACATTGATCAGTTGGAGTCTTCTGATGAAGAAAGAGATAACTGCTTTGGCTTGATAGAGCAGGTAAGTTCTCTTCTGAGTTGGGCATTTTGAACTTAAGTACCCCAATACGTGAAGTTCCATGTAAATGTGTTTTCTCTCTTAAACAAGCGAACAGAAGAAATAGAATCTTTTACCAGGGAAAATATTGCTATAATACCATTATTGTTAGCACTTCTCAGACTTAGGTATCTTGCTTTAATAATGGCAGTATTTCCTTCATTTTATAAACAGCTGAACTGGTTTTGCTGAGTATCTTCTAAACCAAATCCACAGCCCAAGGCAAAAAACAATATAAAATGGTTGGCTTAGTTAAGTTTGGATTTTAAGATGCTTTGCTGTTTCTTTACAAAAACCTTCAAATTTGTGCACACACCTAAAACTGGGAATTTTGAAGGTTCTTCAGAAAGCATTGTTTCGCCAGGTAACATGATTCTTCCACAGTCTGGTTGTCCTGGCTGAGTCCTGGCTTGGGAGGAAACAGGACTTTGCTGTGGGTAGCAGGAGCTTTTGACTGTTGTGCTATCAGATGCTGTAAATCAGTGGCAGGACTGCTTGGATTACAGTTGTCTTGACTTGCGCCCAAGGAAATAGCCTCAAACTGGGAAAGGGGAAAGAAGTGGAAGGAGTAGAGAAGGTTGGACTTGTTGAACCAGTTGCTTTCTTAAGGAAGAATCGTGAACGGAATGGGTGATATTCAGGAGATAAGAGAATTTTATAAGTAAGATTAAGAATGATATTCTTTGGAAATAGACTCTTCTCCAAGCATCATAATAAAGAATTCTGATGTTTTTAAACACAAAAAATCACTTTAATGAAAAGTTTATATTTTCCTTATTTTGGGAATAGGGTGGAAGGGGAGTTGCAGGAGTCTTACGGAATTTCACAAATTGAAAGTACACAAAGCACAATAGAGTTACGAACACTGTCCTGTTGATACTACATTTACTTAAATATTTTTGAAGTGATGTTAGATGTAATAATACCTAATAATCCTATAAGAAGCTGAGCTTTGATGTAGATGGTTTTATTTTTGTTGAGGTTTTTTTTTTATATTACTACAATTGGTAGGATGAATGGAAGAAATAACTCAGTATTATCTATCCTGTACACTGTGTGAACAGGTCTTAGGGGAAAGACTTAACTTTGTTACTCGAAAATAACAGTCAATTGGACTAACTGAAACAGTATCGAACTGGAAGTTGCCTGTTACATCTTGGGTTTTTTTTGTTTGGTTGGTTTCTTTGCTTGACAGTATGTAACTTGAGACATGAGTAATGTATTATACTTAGTCATTTCAGTTATGGAGAACATGTAAAACATGATAATGCAAATAAACTGTTGAACAACAATCAGGAAACTACTTAGTTTGTAATGTATTTTGATTTATCTTGATTGCTTAGTTTAGCATCTTAATATATGCTTGACTATACCCAATTAGTACTTGGTCAATCAGCTGATACTAAAATCAGAAAAATCACGTGATTTTAGCTTGTATAACTAGTGAAAAAAAAAAAGTGCTGCTCCTGTAACAAGACATGTTGTGTGCAAATGGGAGATGCAATTGCTTTCTTGTTTTCTGCCTTTGCAATCTTTAAATTCTTCCTTTGCGTTCTAGTGAGCTAGATTTTACTGTGTACTTTACGTGACCTAATTAATGCATCGTGAGTCTGGAATCTGAAGGAATCAAAATCACCTTCCACTTTATCCTGATGAATGATGTGAACTTATGATTAGACTAGAAAGAATAGAACTGTCATATGGTAGGGGGACCAAGAGTATTGCTTTGTGAAGAGTGGGTACAGCAGGTGGACCTACATGCTTAATACAATGTGAGCGAACATACAGAATTTAATGATTAATAGTGCACTCCTGGGGTTAATAGGATAAGTTGAAATGGGCTCCAAAAAGAACTACTTTGATTTCCATTTCAACAACTCTTTTTACCAGATTTCTTCCTAACTTGTTAATATGCAGACATAAATAGAGAATGTGTTTTATGTTTCGAAACCTTAAAACATGTGGTATGAGAAAGCTCTGGATTGACTCTGCATATTTTTAAAATCAGGAAGCTGAAGAAAGTGAGGGCTCTGGCTCATCTGATGAAGAGGAAGAGTGGAGAAGTGACAAGAAAAGCAACAGTAATAGTTCTAGGTAAAAGTAAACAAATCCTGGCTTTAACTGTAATGAGTTTCAGAAAAGTTGTATGGAGGTTCTGTCATGCTTCATATGTAATAATATTTTGGAGGGTACTCCACTGAGACATCGTATTTTTATTTAGTGTTCTGTTTCACCAAAATGTTTGTCTTTTTATACAGTTTCAAATGCTTTTGCTTTTCTGCTAGATGGCAAGGAGAAAAATGATGTTCTGGAATGGTTTTTATAGGGTTTTGTTCTGTTGGGTTTTGAGGGGTGTGGGGTTTTGTTTGGTTGGGGGTATGATTTTTAACAATGCAGCAACAGCCAGTTGCTGTTACAGAATGGTTGGTTGGAAGAAATAATGATTTTGATAAGGCTATAATTCTGTTTCGAACTGAAGTTATAGGTAACTTTTTAATCCCTCTGCTGTGGCTTTTTTAGATATTCTTTCTAGAGCTCTTTAGTAGTAGAACAAAGAGAGAGAGAGGAATTAAAAAGGCAAATGTGTATCCCTGAGATTTATATAACTATCTTTAAAGAATTTAGGTAGTTTTTGGCTAGAGTTCTCTTTAGGGAGGGCTTCTAACTAGTCCAGAATTTCATTGCACAACTTTCTTGAATAAATTACTTATTTTGGAATTCACCAGCCTTGTTTTTTAAGAAAAAACATGCTTTTAAGTATGGTGTTCCCCAAAATTTGTGATAAGCATCAAGTGAAGTAATTGTTACAACAGGTCAAAGTAATTTTAGTTCTTCTGATAGAGCTTCCAACAGCAATCTGCATCTGCAGTTATTTGTCCAAAAGAATTTAACATTCTGAAATACTGACAGCTTGGTTCTGTTTGTATTTTTCCCTGACTCCATCCACTATGGACAGTGATTCTTCAAGTAGATACTCTGACTGGATAGCTGATGCAGGGATTAATTTGCAACCTCCATTACGGACTTCTCGACGGAAAGCTATCAGGTATTGCAGTACTTCGGAGGAGGAAGTATCAGCAGAGAAATCTTCTCCTCCGCAGAGAAGAAGAAGAAAAAGAGAAAAAAACCTAGGCCAAAAAAGCAGGAGGAGGTATACAGTTAATTTCTTCTAGTCACTCTTTAATAAATTATTCTCTTAGGTTTTTAGACCTCTTCACTGGAACCTGTTAAAGTAATTGTTATTGCCATTGGACAAGGATATTGGTATCACTACATACAGTGTGCCTTTTCATTAAATTGAGGCTGTTCCCAACGCAAAGTATCTGCTGATTTGTGTGGACAAATATGCATTCCAAGTGAAATCATTCTCACTTTTCAAATAAAAAGGGTTATCAAGATTGCTGATATCAAAAGGGAAATGTGATAACTAAAGCCAGAGTTAAATAAATTAAACCAGGTTTTTAACAGGGTTTTAATCTAATAATCTGTAGAATTATTTAAGTAACATTTTTGAAAACTTATGTAGTCACTGTATTCTTATATTAGGGTTTTTATTCTTGAACTTCTAATTTTTTGTAAGTTACAGTACTTACTTTTCTTTATGAAAATTTTCAAGTTAATTTAAATAATTATAATTTTTTAAATTACAGTAGCTGTGATTTGTTGTTCTCTACCAAAAAGAGACAAATACATTTTTTTAATACTTGGGGTAATTTTGGTATGTTTTCCTCTCAGTAGTTTTGCTTTCTTCCAAGTATTCTCAAAAATGACAATTTTGGAACTGTTTTAATATGAATATTTACTGTGTGATATCTCATAATTTTTAATCTCCAAATAGTTTCTTGCAGTCTGATAGATTTTGTTGGGGTTTTTAACTGAGCACTGAGACTCCCACGTAAATTGTGAAACTTTGTTTCTCTTCAGACCTAAATAATAGAAATCTTGTTCACTTGAGTCTTCACAAGGCGAAAGAATGCTTAGTATTAGTACTACAAATAAAGGTACAACTCAATGAAAGCCTTGGAGTTTTTCTGCTAATGCTTTCTGGAAAAGTACCTTAGTCTTGTTATAAGTAAAGGTTTTATCTACCAAATTAAAATGGAATAAGTTGTTTTGATGTCATGTCAGGAATACGTCCATTATGCTTAATATTGCTCTGTATTAAATGTTAAGGCAAATGCTGAAACACAGCCAGTAAACTTGGAATTGTCGTACGATTTGCATCCTCCTGTTTGGATAACAGACACAGCTCTTCGAAGATCCCCTTTTGTTCCTCAGATGGGTGATGAGGTAGGAATATCGATAAAAATCTTTAAATGTTTGTGTTAACTAACATAATTACTTAATATGAGAAAACATTTACCGTTTGGGGTTTGGTTTTTTCCTCAGGTAATATATTTCCGACAAGGACATGAAGCTTACATTGAAGCAGTTAGAAGAAATAACATTTATGAACTGAATCCACACAAAGAGCCATGGAGAAAAGTAGTCCTTAGGGTAGGTCTTCATTGACGGTGCAGTGGGTTCAATACTAGTAGTATGTGAAAGAACAGTTGTGTTACATGGTTCACAGAACATTGATTTGTGATGTTATGCCTCTTCTTACAATGTTTTCCTATGGAAACAATAAGGAAAGTGACTTCAATTGCCAGAGTGACCTGTGGGATGCCCAGATAACCTGTGTTAAAATTGCCAAGTCTGATTGACTGTCTTCCATTGAAATCTACACAGTTTCGATGTTTTTGGCTTTTTTCGTGGGGGTACAATTCATGTGCTTGATTAACTATTGTTAACTTAATAGTTCTGTACATATTCCAGGAAGTAGAACTTGCTGAAACTGTTTATTCTCACCTGTAGGATCAGGAATTAGTAAAAATTGTTGGAATTAGATACGAAGTTGGTCCTCCCACATTGTGTTGCCTCAAGCTTGCATTTATAGATCATGCCACTGGAAAACATACAGACAAATCATTTTCCATCAGGTACATGCATCTTTATTTTTCTGAAAAGTATTTAAAACTGCATTTCTTTTTAAACTGCTTCCTAAAGCCTTAAGGTGCACACATGAAATAGTGGGGTTTTGTTTGGGTTTTTTTGATTTATTTTTTTTTAATCTAGATACCACGATATGCCAGATGTTATCGACTTCCTTATATTACGTCAGTTCTATGATGAAGCACGGCAAAGGAACTGGCAAGCTTGTAAGTGTGTGTGCTAAATATTTGACCAAACAATTTTGAAATCGAAAATATATCCTTGGCTAATTGCTGAGCATGCTAAATGCTACTTGCTTCTAACTTCAGAGGCTCTCTGGTACATGGGGTCTCTGCCCTTTAGAAATATGAGCCTGATAACTGCTGTATTAAGCCTTTTGGAGGGATTACTATAGATCTTCAAAACAGTCTTCAAAACATATATTGAGGCCTTAGGGTCCCCCTTTTCTTTTAGCTAGTAGCAAACTTACTCAGATTTTAGCACTGACATGCTTTTGGCATAATAGTCGCCTCATCTTTTAGTGAATATCGGTGGATTTAGAACTTCAAACTGAAAAACATCAATCAAAAGTTTTTCTAATTGCATGTAAAAGAAGCACAGTTATGTAATGTTTCTTAGTAAAATATCTTAGCAGACACTTTTTTTTTTTGCACTAGCTGATAGGTTCCGATCCATTATTGATGACGCATGGTGGTTTGGAACAGTGCTGGGTCAAGAACCATATCAGCCTCAATATCCAGATAGTCACTTTCAGTGTTACAGTGTTAAGTAAGTATGAAAAGATCTCGCACTTCTAATGTGAGTAGTGTGGATTGCCTCTTACGTAGCTGGTTCATTTAGTATGAGAATGTATTGTTCAAATGATGTCACTGGTCATATTATCACTTAGTGGTTTCAAGCTTGTCGTGGTTTAAGCTGTAAATTTCACTTCTCCCTCCCTTCCCCCCCCCCCCCCTCCGATGGGGGGGAAATGGGGAGAAGAACCGAAAGAATGTAACTCCCACGGGTTGAGATAAAAACAGTCCACTAACTGAGATATAATACAAATCACTACTGCTACCACTAATAATAATAATAATAATAATGACAAGGCAAATACAAGGGAAAAGGATACAACCGCTCACCGCCTGACCGAGCCGAGGGAGAGAGAGAGCCCCTTTCGGATTCCTGCCCCCAGTATTTTACATCCTGGGCATGACGTGCTGTGGCATGGAATAGCTCTTTGGTCAGTTTGTGTCAGGCGCCCTCTCTCTGCTTCCTCCTGGCTCCCCCTCCTCCCTGGCATAGCATGAGACTCAGAAAGTCCTTGGCCAGACCAAAACATTGCCAAGCAGTAACTGAAAACACTGGTGTTATCAGCGCTGCTCCTGGGCACGAAATTAAAAACACAGTGCTGCACCAGCTACCAAGAGGGAAAAAAATGACTGCTACTGCTGAACCCATGACAAAGTTGCTAATCTAACACAGTGTGAATAGGTAATAACTTCTGGCAAATTTTCAGTGAATAATATGGTAACAAGTTATTGATATCTTTCACATTTGTGAACCATTTTCTGTAATGACTAGTGGCAGATCTCTTTCACAAAGCAAGCAGTGCAATTTTCTGCGCATGTTAATTCTAGTTGGGTTTGGATGGGGCATGCTGAACCTGTTACTGTTATCACGATCATTATGCTTCACGTTCTTGCACTTCTGTCTTTCATGTTGTAGTTCACATTAAACAAGTTGATCTCATACTATCATTTGAGATTCCTGTAGAGGATGTTTCCAAATGTTGCTCTCGTCATGCTTGACACGTGAATGTTGTCAGACAGAAGAATGTTCTGTCTTGACAGAACTTGAATCTCATCACTGCCTGGTGATGTTCTGCCATATTCCTTATTTTGCAGATCCCACTTGCAATTTCACCTTTGGATTTCTTCTTTGGGTGATATTTAGCTAGGTAACTGGCATATAATGTGACCCTGTAACAGGCAAGTCCCTTTGACCAGCGTGCTTGTCAGGAGATAACACCACCTGGATGAAGGCATATAGTATCAAGTGCATTGTTCAAGGGATGGAATACTAATTAAATAAAGGGTATTGGAATATTAAAAAGCCCTGTTTAAACAAAGACCAGGAACATCTGAATCAAACTAGTAACAAGACAGATGAACCATTACCTTCTTTACCAAGGCAGGTTCTGAAAAATTACTTCGTACTATCCCCCCATGACAGTTTGACATTAGAGGTGTTCCTATACACCCTTTTTATATTGACAAAGAAGTCCTTTGCACACAAAATAGAAAAAATGTGAACAAAGGTAATTTTAGCCCTCAGTGCTCAGAATCAACTGTCAACAGCACTGTACCAGTAACTATGAAGAAAGTTAACTCTATCCCAGCTGAAACGAAGATACTTGTCCAAGTTGTCTGTCATGGTTCTGGGATCTTGCTTGCTTTGGATTCTTCCAGCAAGGGAGGTTTACCAGGAGAGTAATCACTGAATACATAATATTCCCATTTCTGTCATGACCAGGGATTCTTCCCATGTCTTTTACAGTATATTTGATATTCAGAGTTGTATTGTTGGAGGGCTTTTCTTACCCCTTGCTGTCTTTCTGACAGTTGTGTACTCACCCCTGAAGAGAAAGTACATATAGACAAAAATTGATTTCATTCCACTTTGGACTTTTGTCTTGCCCAAAGAGAGTATCTTGACGAGCTGAAATGGTACTGATGCTTACTGAACGTCTTATCCATGTCCCAGGACAGATACACAGGAGTGCATACCCCTACAGCGCCTGCAGGAGATAAATTATTCAAGTTACTGGCTAGTGTATTTTCCCTTGTTTTGTAAAATGATTTCCAGAGTAAAAGTCCACTGAGTCCAGATACCAGTGTGAAATACAACTGAATCTTATTTCAAAGTACTAAATTTTATCAGTTAAGTAGCTCAAACCATGGAAAATGTTACCTTCTGAATGTTACACCTTTCGTATGTTATGTTACTACAGTTGTTCCTTCAGAGTAAGTTTAGATGGGGTTATTATTTGTTTTCTTGGCCAATTAAAAATCAAGATTCTAGTTATGAAAAAGAGCCTGTAGTCAGTTTCCTAGACTTCTTTCTTCTGTGAGCTCTGAAAGGTATTTCAATATTTAATACACCAGGCTCTAACAGGGTAAATTCTAGAATTGCTTTGAAGTTAGCTTAATAATTGAATAGGTAAGAAATACAGTGCTCTTTAAAGATTTGTGCTGCTTTTGTAGAGAATGGGACTTTTTTTCTACCTTTACTCACAAACAACTCCTCTAGAGAAGATTCCTAAAATATGTACATGAAAATATTTTAAGTTTTTGCAGGTATAGTTAGGTTTTACAAGTTGGCTGGGTGCTTCGCTCTTGTTTTAAGTACTGTCCTTTGTTCAAGAATCTAAAGGCTAGTCTACCCAAGAATCTGCATGTGGTTCAGCAGCAGTAGCTTCATAATTTGCATTCATATGCTGGATATATTGCATACAAAGAGATTTTTAAATGCAAATTTTTAAAAACAAGTTTTACATTTATTTAAATGTAAATAAATGTTTTATTATTGGCCAGACACAAATAGGTATTTGTGTAGTAGAAGCAGTTTTATATATCCTCAAGTTGCATTACTGTTACTTAAGTTGTGTGGATGAATGGAACTTCAGAGAAACTAAATGGGGCTTATACAGTACCAAACTGTACTGTTCAAACCTTTCATACAATATTATGAACTAGTATGCATGTTTATGAATACTAACAGCTTTTGAAGTATTGTACGTACCTTAACTGGGGAGGAGAACCAAACAGATGAAGCTTCAGAACTGTTAGTTTATAAATGTCAAACAGGCTGAATGTGGCTGGATCGATTTTTTTCCTAGTGACAGTGGGTAATCCAATATAATTGAGAGGTGCTCTTGCCTGAGCAGAGTTTTAGTAATAAAATATTATAAGAAGGATCATCTCAATTTTCAGTTTGCTTGAAATAAATACACAGGAGGTATTAGATCAAATACCTAAGTTTATTAAGTCGTAAGAAGTAGATGGCACTCAACCAGGCATTTGAAGAACTCTGATATGAAACTCCTGGCAGAGTTGCAAACTGTCCTGTGGTTGGACCCTGTACTAGAGAACTGTCAGATTGCCATTGTAACTCCTGCCAACAGAGAAAGCTCTGGAGGAAAATTGGTGAGCTGTAAAGTGATCTATTTGACTTCAGTTTCTGGTATGTGCCTATAATAAAGATTAATGCTACTTGAGCATAAGGATAAACACTGCCTTAGGAAAGAGCCAGCACTGCATTTGTACCGGGAAGTTCTGCCTCTACCCCTTTTGAGCTTCTGTGGCTCTGTTGGTAAGCATATGAGTAAAGCTGAACAGTAGAAAGCATGTATTTGATACGCTTGTGAGGTGAGCTGATGCCAGCCTTATGAAGTTCAGCTATGCCAAGTGCAAGGTCCTGCCCCTGGGTCGGAGCAATCCCAGGCACAGCTACAGGTTGGGCAGGGAAGAGATTCAGCGCAGCCCTACAGAGAGGGACTTGGGGGTGTTGGTTGATAGAAAATGAACATGAGCCGGCTGCAGTGTGCACTTCGCAGCCCAGAAAGCCAACTGTATCCTGGGCTGCATCAAAAGGAGCAGTGACCAGCAGGTCGAGGGAGGTGATCCTGCCCCTCCTACTCTGCTCTCCTGAGACCTCCCTTGGAGTATTGTGTGCAGTTCTGGTGTCCTCAACATAAGAAGGACAGTGGAACTGTTGGAACAAGTCCAGAGGAGGGCCACTGAGGATGATGAGGGAGACTGGAGCACCTCCCGTATGAAGATAGGATGAGAAGAGTTGGGGCTGTTCAGCCTGGAGAAGAGAAGGCTGCGTGGAGACCTCATAGCAGCCTTCCAGTGTCTGAAGGGGGGCTATAGGGATGCTGGGGAGGGACTCTTCATTAGGGACTGTAGTGACAGGACAAAGAACTAGATGATCTTAAGGTGCTTTTCAACTTTAACTATTCTATGATTCTATGTACCAGATACTTTATGGGTAAAGACCCAAAAAAGTTGTCTCTTCAGATGGAAGTGATGGTGAAAGGAGTGTGTTCATAGTTCACAAAGTCATAAAGGTGATAGGCATGGTGAATAGAGAAGAATTAGTCATCAGATTCTGTAATGACAGAACTAGAGGTGCATGTTGAAATCTGTAGGGGGCTTGTTTAAAGGAGTTTGGGTTTGTTTTTTTGTTGTGGGCTTTTTTTTCTTTTATTTTATTCTTTGGTGTAACATTGGGACTAGTGAACTTTGGAAATACATTTTACACAGGAAGCTGTGGAAATGGTGTTAGCAGGGTCAAAAAGGTATTAGACAAAAGTAAACCTGTACTAATGGAAATAGGCTGGGGTGTGTTCACAAACATGCCTACAGGAATAGTGATCATGAATGCTGAAGTATGAGTGGAATTCACTTGTACCAGGATCATATGGTCTCTGTAAATAGCATCTCTCAGTAATAGTTTCAAAGACACATTACTTGTCTAGCTGGACCAGGAGGACGTTAAGCTGATTCAATCAGGTATTCCGTATCTTTGAAATACCAAAAGTCATTGATACTTCTTGTGTTGTTAAAAACGTGTAAAAATCTGCCCAAATGTAGTAGGAATTTGAGATACCTCAAAATTATATTCATAAGTAATAGGTAAGTGCGCTGTCAATATCAGTTCTATTTGCCTTTGCTTCCTCTTGGTTGTTACTTCAGTTTCTTCATTTTATATTTAGTCTTTTGTTTGTCGTAATCTGATGTGCCTTATGAAATATATCAAATACATCACTTACTGTTCTTTCTCTGAAGCATTCCACAGACTTGCACAACTACTGTTGTGGTTAGCAGAAAGAAAAATCCTTTCCCTTGTGTGCTTTTATTATATCATCCCCTTGATGTTGTATTTTTCCAAGTGTATGGCTTGTCTTCTGTAACTTCCTTATATGTCCTTTGTAAAATTGATTTCTATATCAAGTTGCATATAGCCAAATCAGGAACACAGGAGCATTAAGCCAAATTTTAATTTGAAATTCATTATGAAGAATGTTTCCTTTTTGCACTATGACAGCTGATTGCTAGCTAATGTTTTTGTTCATATGCATGTTTATACAGTATATTTGTATTAAAAACCTAAATATAGCTGTGATTTAAATCTGCTTGGAGGAATACCTCTGATTCAAGAGAACCTTAAATATTTATTTTTTTTTTAATTTTTTTTTTTCAACTTGGTGACCATCAGATGGGACAATGGTGAAATTGAAAGACTTAGCCCATGGGACATGGAACCAGTTCCTGATAATGGTAGGTAGAAACTCAATGAAACAGTTTAATGTTTTTTTTTTTCCTCTTTCTAGTTCCTTCATTCCATGCAGGTAGTGGACCTTAGGTGATTCCTATCTTTCTTGTGACTCTTGCCACTAAGTCATCCAAATACAGTATCCATTGCACATATCTACTTAACAGGTGGAACTGATAAGGTAACAGTTATCCTTTAAACTATAGAGAATGTCAACAGGGTGTTTTTTTGCATTCAGGCAAGAAAGTTCTTGAAGACAGTCTTGCTTCAGATTTGCTGAAATACCTTGAATATACCTATTTATTTTAATTTTTTTCCCCTTTGCATCTTCCAGAGCAATTTTGAAGGAAATAGTTTAAACATGTAGCTCTATCTTACGCAGTCAAACCTGCTACTTCCAAATGTCAAGTTTCGAATACATCTTAAGTTTCAAAAAACCTGGTTTGTAATACATTATGGTATAAGGGGGTGGGGGAAGAATGCATAAAAAGAACGTATAAAATAATTTCCTGTCAGCCAGTCATTCCTGCATGTAGTTTAAACCCAGCAACTTATAAAGTTTGCTGCTCAAATCCCAATTAACTGTAAACAAAACAGTTGCATTCCTGGTTTGTCTTATTCAACTCGGTTTTCCAGTGCTTTTTGGTACCAGCTGGGTGGAGGAGGGAAGTCTGCCAAGCAGTGAGAGAGTAGTTACTGAATAAGCTGTCAAAGATACTAATTGTCTTAATAATCTTTGCTAGGAGTTGGCTTGTTTCCCAGACACCAGAAGGTCTTTCTCTGTATTTTTTTTATTTCTTAAATATGTGTATATTGTATACATGTAGATGTTCTCAGGAGCCACCTCTCTAATCGTCAGAGCATTAGATGGCTGCTTCAGTCATACGTTGCAATGGCAAATTCTGCAAAACAGTCTTAAATCAAAATATTATATTGAAATAGTTTTACATTTTAATTTATAGAAGACATAATCAGCAGGGTTTTGGTGTTACACACGCACACACACCGAGATTTAATTGAAACATTCCATTTTCTCATTACCAACATCTGTCTCCTCCTAACGTACAGAAGCTTTTCGTATTCATTGTGAACTGGTTAATGCTTCCCATATATGTCACTGAGTGACTGTCGTATTACCAGAGGCTCACAAGCCCTATATATGAATTTAAGTCAGGATTTATTTTGTCAGCAGGACAAACTGTATCCATTTCTTGTGAGCACTGTGTACTAACTGTGGTTTAAGTTGCTGTTCATATCAGTTCTTCCTCCTAAGGATTGAAATGTAAAGAGTAGTGTTCTTAACCACTTATATTTGATAGCATAAAGAACTAGGATTCTTGAAATTGCTACACTGGCAGTGTAGTGACAGAGACATTCTACAGATGCTAATTTAAATCTGGATAGTATTAAATGTGTAAGTCATCCTTTGCTGGCTATATCAGAGAAATTTTAACTTCTTTCTTTGATCTAGTAAGTTACTCTTTTATGTTAAGAGCTTAAGGTTTGATCTATCTGAGGAGCTGTGACTTTACCATGCAAAAACTGGGGGCACACACATACACAAAAAAAAGCCAAACAAAAACAAAAAAAAACCCCCCACACACAAAAACCAACCAAACAAGAAAAAAAAACCAACCCCAAAACACAGCTCTAAAAGCTAGTGCGTCTCTTGTTGACAAGGTCAAAGAATTGAGAAAACATCCTCTGAACAGGTCAAGGATAAGTGCCACAGCAGCCACTGGACTAGAGAAATAACAAAAACTGCTTGACAACAATTCGTAACTCCTTATTTTTTCTGGAAAATGGCACTGTAGGGAAGTAAAGCTTCTTGCAGAAAGGTTTTGGGCATTTATGGAAAGCATTATTATGTTAACAGTATAGTATAAAACAGGGGTTAGCTACCTTCTCCTTTGCTTTTTCTTTCTTCAGTTGAATGACTTTCAGATCAAATTAAAATTGTACTTCATGTTTGCCACTCTTCTCTCAAAATATTTTTTATTCACTTTACTAAGATAGATGTATGGGAGAAGAATAGCACTGAAGTTGGACTAACTAGCAGGTCACAACTTTAATTTGTTACCTTTTGTATCTTGTAAACATGAGTTTTGTCTTATGAAGATACAGTATTAGGTCTCAAACTCTTGTCACAGACAATGCTGTCAAGATGAGGAAAAGCTGGTGCATATGGACCTGAAAATTCAATTTTCAGCAGCCTGCTTAGTAGTCCAGTATTGGTGTGAACTGGCTGTTGCATATATTAACTGTCAGTAGCAGTACTGTAAGTACTGCAGCCCTCCTTCTGAGGGTGCAGATTCATGACCCATTTACTCTATTAAATCAGATTAGGCCATATGGTCATACTATGAAAATATACATAAAATGCCAGGAGTTATTACAAGTCTTCTGTGACACATGTACCAGGGTGCTGCAAAGAACAGGAAGCAGAGATATTTGTGCTGCTTGAGAAGGATAGTCTTGTTTGTTTTAGTCTGTCATTCTGCTTTAGTTGTTACTCCTGCAGGAGAAAATCCCTCTTGAGCGCTTATGCAATGGAGTGCCAGATACCATGTTGAGTTCTTCTTGACACAACCCTATGTAAGTGTAGAAGCATTACTCGCTGCTTTCTCTTAGTGTTGTCTTCAGGAAGTTTGGTTGCAGAATTTGTTTTAGCTTGAAGATGAGTTAGAAGGATCATCTAAGTGAGTCACCTCTGTCCCTTCAGCTTTTCCTAGCACCTTTTAGTATTTTATCCTTTTGTTTCTTGAAGAACTGCTTCATCTCTAATACTGTTTCAGTGGATAACAAATACTTAGGCCTCTGTCAATGTAATATTGAACAAGGGTTATTAAGACTAACCCTGTTCAGCTGAAGGAAAAAATAGTCCTTTTCATAAACTTAGAAGATTCCTCACTAAAGCTTGGGGTATTTTTTCTGTTTTGGGTTGGTTTAGGGTTTTTTTGGGTTGGTTTGGGATTTTTTGGGGTTTTTTTGGGGGGTGTGTAGTGGTTTTTTTTTGTTTTGTTTTGTTTTTGCTACAGTAGTTGTAGCTGAAATGTGTTTTAGAATTTGTAACATATTCCTAGATTACAGTCATAGTAACTGAAAAGGACTGTATCGTCTGTCTTGCTTTCATTTTTAATGGACAGACTCAGATGCTAGTGAAAGTTCTTACTGTTGGCCTGCATGCTTTATACAGTTGGATTTATATGCTAATAAAGGAATTTATCTGCTAATTCCAGTTGTCCTAAACAGTATAGAGAAATGCTGTTGCCTACCTACAGTGTCTGATAGGAACCTTCAGATGTTTGTTCCTCTTCAAGTGCTCAAATGAAATGAGGAACTTAGCTTTTCAAAAACAGTGAACGTGCAGAAACTGCAGATGTAGTAAAAACAATCTGTGGAATTAATAAGGAAAGATAACCAGGGATGGCACATTATCTGCTCAATTATTCTGCATTGGCCAGATTGTATTAGTCTTTGTAAGTGGACTCTTTCCACAGAACCATACATTACAGCTTCATATTTCTACTAATTCTTACTGCCTTGAAATGATTAATCTGCTGTGTTCAAAACAAATATTTTATTAAATGTCCAAATGATCACTCTTGTTAATACCAGGAAGAATGTCACAAAGTATGTTGCCTGTCTTGCATGTGGTTAAAGGTCAGGGGCACAAGTTAACTCATTAAGGTAAAATCCTGTGAAGGTTAGGGTATGCATTTAAAAAAAAAAAGGCATATAAACAGCTCTTTTAAGCCCAGTGCTTAGAGAGGAAAGGGACTTCTGGAAATTCAGAACTGCAGTAAAATGTGAATAAGGGATATCTTTGCTTTTATACGCCTTTTGTGTACTTCTTTTCCCTTTAGTCTTAGCTTCAAACTCCACTTTAAGGCAATGTTTTTGTCAGTTTTGAGCATATGAGTATTTAAATATGTGCAAGTGCTTAACAATTTATCTTGTTTTGTGTTCTTACTCTTTACCTTCTCCTATTTGCTATCACTCTTCAGTCGATCAGCCTGAAGAATTAGGAGCTAGTGTTTCCGTGACATTTGAAGAGGTGGAGAAGCTACTATACAAACCACAAGAAGGGGAGTGGGGGATGAGATCTCGTGATGAAGCATGTGAACGGATTATCAGTGGTATTGATCAGCTTATGACTCTTGGTAAGCATACTTTATGTAGTTTTCTCGTAATGTTATATTTATAAACAGAATATCCACTGTAGAATATCCACGGCATCCTTTAAAAATTCTCTGTGATAAAGTACTAGAAATGTTCATACATTATGTGCTGTTCTTTCTGTCTGTACTGAGATTTTTACGTTTTTATACATCATTGGTTTTATCAAGAAGCAGTTCAACACCTGGATTGCTTGTCACATGCATGCAAGCCTTGAAATATTTAAATTAATCTTGCTGTTTCTTAACAGACATTTCAGCAGCTTTCGCTGGTCCAGTTGACCTGTGTACGTATCCCAAGTACTGTACCGTGATTGCTTATCCAACAGACCTGAACACCATCCGCACAAGACTAGCGAACAGATTTTACAGGTCAGTACTAGCAGTAGAAACCAGGGCGAATGTGGTTGTGAGTTTCTGTCGTGGGAAGATTAAACTTTAGTAAGAGTAATTGCTCTTTTTACAAACATTCTGAAAACCAGTAGTCCAGTAGCTGAATTCAGCATGGCTGGTGCTTTGTAGCAGGGCTCTCATGGTTGGTATTACTGCAATGTTGTGTTCATTTTTAATGAATAATTTTGATAAATAATGTATTCAATTTTAATGAATAATTTTCTTAGTTCCTAAGGAAATTGATTTTGGCCTACACTGGCAGTATTTCCAGAGTCACACTGACAGTTACCTGAACACTGACACTCTGAGAAATTTGTAAACCAGTAAATGTTTTTAATAAAACAAACTATAAAGTTATGTCAGTGCTGAGGGCTTAAATCAGATATTGAAGTGCTGTGCTTCAGTTGCTTTGAACTTGAAGAGGGTTAAGCTCTTAAGCACTTATTACTTTCAGAAATAGGCATAAACACAGATGACGTTAAATATTAACAGCAGCTTTTTAAATGATAAACACTTATGGTAGAGAAAGAGGGGAAAAAACTGAAGTGTAGTGATGATGGAGTTCTGATTTGCTGAATGTGCTGGATAGAGTTCTAAAAGAAACTTTAAGGGTGTTCTTCATCTGGGCTTGCATTCAGTTTGTCTATAAATACAGCGAAGAGTCATTAGTAGTTGTTTTCCTCCTTCATAAGACTGAAATAATGTCTTGGGAAATAGTTTGAAGTTCTGTAGGCAAAGAGCTGCAGACTTGGGGTATCACTGCTTTACAATCATAAGGAATTGGAAAAATGAATGTTATAAATGAAATTACGTGATTGTGCTGGCTCATTTCTGTGAAGTTAAAACTTCAATTTGTAGCACTTTTTACTGGTCTGATGAGATCTAAACCAGAAGATATCTGTCTTAAACTGGACAGAAAATTGTTAAGCTTTTTGCAGTTTTTAAGCTTTTTAGCTTAGTATTAAAGGTGCAATATTTTTTAATTTTAAGGAGAATCTCTGCATTGGTTTGGGAAGTAAGATATATTGAAAGCAATGCCAGGACCTTCAATGAACCTGGGAGTGCTATTGCTAGAGCTGCAAAAAAGATCACTACCCAGCTCTTAAAGTTTATCAAGTAAGTGGCATTTTAATCTATTTATTGTTTGAATACTTGTGCTCTGAAATGATGGGAGAATATCTTAACATCACTTTGTTGTAAATACTGCTTCTTTTGTTTTCTTACTATTATTCAGTGCCCTTCAGGACAAGTGAATAATTCTGAGCATTATCTTAACCGGGGAAATGCTTAAACGTTCAGCATAGAGACATTTTAACTTTTTCCCGTGGTAGTATTCACTGGTATTTCTATTATTGAAGTGTCACTTGACGTGAAAGTAGCTCAACCTGTAAAGTAACTTCTGTGCTGTCTAGCACATAGTACAGAATTTGTTGTGGTAGCTTGTCTGACTCAGTTCAGTTGAGAGGATTATTTTGAAGGAAGTTAAGTGTAGGCAGTCTTCCTGCAGGTAGATCAGACACGAAGGCCCCTTTCAAATCTGTAATGCTAATTTCACCCTCCTCCCCTCACTACTTCTGAAATGCACAGTATAGCAGCTTTTCAGACATAACATTATAATTATCTTGAGTTTTGTTTTTAATTTAATTCTTAGTTACTGTCTCCTACTAGAAGTATAACTTTTGATTGTGGCTGGGTTTAATCTAGGAAATGATAGCTATGTTTTTGCTATTCCAGTAACAGAGATTTAATTGCATTACAGTGATCAGAACTGTACAAACATTTTTGAACTATGTAGCACAACAGATGATGAACAAGATTGTCTTGATGCTGATCTGGTAAGCTTTTCTGTGGATAATTCCAGTAATGTATGGTGGCAAGAAAATGCCACGAGCCTTCAAATATTTTTGGTAAAATTGATCAGTTGTTTTTACAGAGATGTTTGTATTTTTCCATTTACATAGTTAAATGTGGATTATATTATGAATGTGGGGAATGATGTGAGAAGATGGTTTATTAAAGTAATTGAGTTGTCTATATTAAGAAGTAAAATAAATATGTATTTTGTACTGTGACTGTGCTATCAAGCAGTTCTGTGTTTTGAGTGTCACTGTATTTCTGAAGCATGTTAATGTGCAGAAACATGATAGGAATATTTCAAGAGTATATAAATAGCTGTTTGCATTGTGGTTTTAATTATATGCATCTGGTTATTTCTAAAATAAAAACTGTCATTCATATAATCATAAATGCCAAAAGCTGAAAAGTTGTATAACTATTGTAGTGATGCTTTGGCTCTCAGTTTCTCTGTATACCACAATATGAATTGTGCATCAGATTTCCATGCCTCATTGAGAATTTAATAACATGCATTTATCTTGAATCTCGTAAAAGTATGCAGCATTGTTACACAATGAATGTTATCTGCAGTGCTGTATGCTTTATTAATAGTGCATCCAAAGCTGCCCAAACTGATGTCTTTTTCACATTTTGATTTCTAATTTGGCATTTACTAGTAAGACTTTGTAAAGTTGCAAAGTAGTTGCTCTCCCTTGCAGATTAATATGTAGGGAAGAAATTATACTGAATCATTTTAGTTCTTTATCTCACTACTACAGCATTGCCTTAGTACTTCCATGTTGGAAGGTTTTTTTACCAAAAGTAACTTGGTCATAAGATGTCGTTTCCTAAACTCAGGACAAACAAAAATCAAAGCTTTATGACACTTATTACTAGTGAATTGAATTACTGATAATCTTTAGTCGTTGAGGCCCAAAGCTGATGTGTATCTTCTCGTTGCAGTTTCTGGCAGTGTTTTTTTCCTTTGTATGAAGATTAAGAGTTGGAATTGGGAATCTTCAGTGGTCATATCTAGGATCTTACTTTCCAAGTCTTTCAAATGCTATGTTATATTTTTTTAATATGCTCACCTTCTGTCTTTTTGGGAGAAATTAGCATAAAAATCTATTTTTACCACGGTATCAAACCTAATGACATTTTGAGCACCCATTAGCTGTTTTTTCATACATCGTTTTTAAGATGGTTGTTTTTATTTTGCGCAGGATGATGAAAAATGTCTTCCAAGAACATCATACAGAAAAAGAAAAGTGAGTTGGCTGATCTTTACCATATACACCTAAATTGATTCTGGCAGGAAAAACTGGTTAATGGGACTGTACTGAAATTCTGTGGGAAAGATGCTTGAGTTTAAAACTCAACTTAGAACAGAATTTCTCTGATGTTAAAGAAGTTCAACTTTTACTTAAATAGGCGTTTGCTGTACTAATGCTTCTACACTTGTTTTGTGTAGTTGTATAGGAAAATCTTACTTACAAGTTTGATACCAGTGCTGTTTAGTGTAACAGTTTTCACTTACCTGTATGATACTGAAATAAAAGCATTATTCAGCTGATAACGCTTGGAAAAAAATATTTTGAGTGATGGATATTACTCAAATCTTTTGAGAATAAATTGGTAACAAAAGGTGTCTTTTTTTGTGACTTAGTATTAAAAAACAATACCTTGAAAGATAGTAAAAGAAAATTGTATAATTTGTCAGAGTTTATTAATAATAGGAAAAAAATCTGCTAGTAATGTCCTTTTTGTTATAAACCAATATGATTGAAAGTGTGTTTTTCTGCTACAGAAATAATCCCAGAGAGATCATCAGGTTTACTTTCTCTTGCTGTATTTCAGTAATGTCTTCTTTTGACATTTTTTTCTCAAGGGCCGGGGCTTTAAAAAGCGAAAAAGTGTGAAAACTGGCTATGATGAAACCTGCTGGAAGAAGCAGTGTATGGAGTTGGTGAATTTAATTTTCCAGTGTGAAGATTCTGAACCTTTCAGACAGCCAGTTGATTTGGATCAGTATCCTGTAAGTTGTTCTTATTAACCTTGTAAAATATAAATATTACTTGGGTTTTATTGGGTTTTTTTGGAGGTGGAAGGGGGGCATTCCTTCAGACGTTTGGTACCATAATAAAATCTGCATATTGCTCTTGGAGATACTTGTTCTCTTCATGGCTTTAGTCCCCAACCACTGAAAGAAATTTACTCTGCTCTGTGCTTAGAACTAAGAGTTGTGTACTCTACTGCATTAAGATAACATCCATCAGAATGTTGACACAGAACACAAAACAACTGTAGAGCAGTGGTGGTGTCTACAAATATTTTTTTCTGCTTGTTTTCTCACTGTCCCTTACAGGGAAGTAAAGGATTTTAGATTGATCTGTATGTTCTTAATTAAAAGTAGTTTCTTGAGGAACTATCTACAAAACTTGTTTACTGAGCCTGAGCTATGAACTTGGTTTATTCCTTGTCTTTCTCTTTAGTTTACATAGTGTTCTTGGTAGCAATTTGGTCCCTTATTGTCTAAAAACCCAAAAGACTTTCAAAGAAAAAAAACAAGCATGCAACTGTTCTCCTGTGGACTTCACATCTGAAGTTTGGGTCTTCAGGTTTTAAAAACATCTTGAGGAGCTCTAAAACTCATTAACAGGAGAGAAAGCTGTTTTGATTTGCTTTGGGTTTTTGGAGTTTTGATTTGGGGTTTTTTTGTTTTGTTTCTTAAACCAGATCAGTTTTTCTTATGGTAAAATGCACCAAGGAGAGGATTACATGACAATTTATAGCAGTCTGATTTCTCATTTTGATTAACAATAAAAACACTGACCTGCATGTTATTGTTACTGAGTAGTTTTTATTCAGGAAACTCAGGAGAATTGAAACTGGACATCAGCATGTGCAAGCTTGTGACATTGTATCAACTCATGAGCTTTTGGGAATTCTGAAGATTGCCTTGTAAATGACCAAGAGTTTATATGAGATAATGCAGTGGAGACTTTAAACAGCTAGTCAGCAAAAGCATTGCTTCTGAAAACAGAAGCTGATGTTTAAGATAATCTGTGGTCATTTTAATTACCCTTAAATTGTAGAAATAAAATTTGAAAGTGTTATGTTTCCATTGTACCTTCTTGAATCTTTTTCTTTCCATATGTTTTTTCTAGGATTACAGGCATATTATAGACACTCCAATGGACTTTGGTACAGTGAAAGAAACTCTGGAAGCTGGAAATTATGACACTCCAATGGAATTGTGCAAAGATATAAGACTAATATTTAGTAATGCAAAATCTTATACTCCAAACAAAAAGTCAAAGGTAGCTGTTAATATTGGGGGGGATTATGCCTGTCTTAGTGAAATTATTTTGGAATTAGTTTGTGTATCAGTATTTTTGATAAAGCTGCTGGCTGAATAAATGGTGGGAGAAGTGTGATAAACTATTAGATATGTTCACTTCTTTATGTAGCCATTGCGTGAGAGTATATGCCATGCTTTCTCTAGTTCTTTTCTGTATGGTTTTTAATTTTAGAAGTGCTATTTTTGATGAAAGGTTCTGATTTTAATACAGCCACTTCCTTATCTAGATTTATAGTATGACCTTGAGATTGTCGGCACTATTTGAAGAGAAAATAAGAAGAATTGTTTCAGATTTCAAAAATGGTCAGAAACAGAATGAAAAGCTACGAAGAAACCAGAGGTATACTAGACGATTGCATAATCAAAGCTCAGTGCAGCAACCTACCAAGATGCTCAGGTAACCAAATTATGAAGATGTAGACATACCTCACAGATGATTAATATTCATACTGCTGTCACATTTAGTCTGTGAAGAAAATAATAATGGTTTATTAAATGGTTAGCTCAAAAAGTGAGACTTTTTATAACTCCTTCTCTTGCAGTGGTATACTTTTTGTAGTTTAGAAAGAACTGTGAAAGAGCGAAGGGACTGAAAAGTAGAAAAGATTCAGTTTCTTGCATTTGGCTTTTTTTCTGTGTTGGCCTTTTTTATTTTCTTTTAATATTTCAGTCAGGAAATCAATATTTAATTTTAAATAATGAGGAATGATATGAAGATTTACTTGCTGTATATGTTACAAAGATTGCAAAGCTGAATACACTGCGTTTTATCATGCACAGGAGAAAGTTCTACGGAATTCACAGAAACTTATACTTATTGTAGCATTCTTTGAGTAGGTAAAAATGTCATTTCTTTTTTGAAGGCAAACAACCTTTTGACACAAGTAGTGGTTGACATGTTTAACTCTGCATTCTTAATTTGCATATGAGATGACAGCAGAATACGCAAAAAAAAAAAAGGGCTAAACTGTTGAAACTGAGTGTATGCTTTCCTGCTACTGTCCAGCCTTTCTTCTCTGGCAGGGAAAGCATAGAAATCAGGGTTTTAAGGGAGAAGGAAAAAAAAAAACCCACATTTCTTTACCATGTTTGGCTTTCTCATCTTACAATTTCAGCGGATTACTTGTACATTTTCAAATGTACCCATACATGTTGGGTTATGCTACAGGCATACCCAGCAATGAGCTTTAAGCTTTCCTGGGAGAAAAGCTTTTCCTTGGGTTCCTGCTTCTTTCCAGAGGAATAAACACACACATCAGGATAGAAAGAAATTTTCCTTTGAAACAACACTTCTGCTCTTAGCTGAGGAATTGTATATAACCTGTTTACAAGTCAGTGGTGCTTGGTAGGGCTGAGGTGTGGGACTGTTTGTGAGAGTGCTTGGATAGCAAAAAGAGCATAAACAAATTGTGAACTTAGGTGAATATATGAAAACCTGTGACTGTAAGGGAGCAATCAACAAAGCAGTACTTCTGAATGTGAAAATAAATGATTTTCCAGAACTGCATGTTGCACTTTTAACATGTACAGTAAGGAAGAATTGAATCAGTGATTTTCTCTACAAACACTATTTTAGACAGTAAATTTTCTCTAAAGATACACCTTCTTTGTGTCTTTGAAACTCAGTTTATTGTGGAATAATGTTTGCATGCACAGCACTTAGTTTGAGGCTTTTGTGCAATGAACAAGAGACTGGGAATTCAAGAGAAATTGAGGCTGCTGTTACAATTTCCTGGTAAACAATAAAAGGACATTGCTGTCTGGAAGGCATTGTTAGCTCCTTTTTTTTCTCAGAGTAGAGAAAGAATGTCTTCTCTCACATAACAGCACAAGGAGTGTAGACTATTATTTTAACAAAAGTACTTAAAGCATATCCTTGTCAAAGTTAAAATTGTCAAACATCATGTTGGCTTACAAATGTGACTACTCTTCCATAAATCTAAAATCATATGGCATACAGTTAGTTAAGCTTTCAGAGAGAAGTATTGTTAAAGTACGTAATTGTTAAACTATGAGAAATAATGACAACTTGTGTTGCTTTTACTTCTTTCCTCTTTCATTAGAAATCTGAAGCAGAAACCATTAAAGTCTCAGGCAAAAATTGAATCTGAGCAAGAAGATTCTTCTGTTCAGCCTACCTCAAGCAGAGCTGCCTGTGTTGCAAGCCATAAAACAAATGCTGGCAATTACAACCATAGTTCCTCTGGTGAATCCTCTGATTCTGCATGCCTGGCATCCTTTGAAAGGAATGGAAAAGCTAGATCCACAACACAAACAAATTGTTCTGCTTTATCATCAGGTCAGAAATGGCATCTGTTTCAGATGAGGATTTTCATCTTGTTCTTATCAATGAATTGTCTACAAATGTTTCCTTTCCTTTATAATTTCAGTAATTTGCAATTGCATTCTAAATTGCTGTGAGGTTTGCATTTGTAACATAAAATTTTTTTAGACAAGGTTCCTATGCAGTGTTTTCTGGGTAATACAAAATTTTGAGTATTTTAATGAATTGTGGACGCTTGCTATGTTATTAAATGTTATAAAAAGATCTGTGTACTAAACATAGAAATTTCTGCTTTAAAATGCCATAGAATGCAGTAAGCTTATATAACTTCCGTTAATGGAAAAGCTTGCACCTAACTGGAAATCTGTCAGTAGGGTAGTTTGCTTCTTGGAGGCAGAGCTGTCTTGGTTGTATATCCATTTTGCAGACAAGTGGATGGTTGTGTTTGGTTTCAGTTTTTTGGTGGGATTTCTTATTTGGTTTGTTTTCAGCTTTTATATGGGGACTCACAGCAAAGTTGAATTGAGTAAGATAAGAAAAAGTTGATCTGCTAACCATGTGGTTACTTGATGCTGTTAAGTTTCATCAATTAGAATAATAAATTTCTTAATTTCAAGCAGACGCTCTAGGAAGGTGGCTGTAGTGAATGGATGTAGAGGAAGGTATAGTGTGTTTGATAAATGGTCCTATATGAAGTACAAGTTATACACCCATGTATGTTACATAAGAATTGTCATCCAAAGTTAGCAAATGACAGAAGTTCCACAAGACATAAGAACTTGCCTATCCCTTCTGCCCCTACACCTCAGCTTGACAAAAAATCAGCAAGAAACATCAGTCCTGCAATCTGTCAGATCTTTGTTACTTTTTAACATGCTTTTCTCTGTTCTTTGGAAACAGCTGAGTTATTTTACTTCAAACTTATATACAGGTTAAAGAAGCCTCCTACCACTGAATGCTGTATCAGTATGGAGTGGTATATTTTGTAGAGCTGTCAGTTGCATACATGTAAGGCATTAAGGCCCAATAGTGTATTGTAAGATAATATCATGAGGCAGTTTTGAAGGTTTCCTGGGTCAGCAAAATGTCGCTCTTAACTGGAAGCTAACCATATGTATAGAATTCTAATTGACAATTATTTTATTTCTAACAGAAAGTGAAATAGAAGGTTCTTTGGCGTCTTCATCTACTTCATCTTCTACAAGTAGCTCAGAAGACAGCAAAGAAAGCTCTACAGCTCTTGTGTCACCTCCTCTACACAATGGTGTATGTAGAAGAAAGAACAGCAGTTGTAGAATAACTAGAAATCGAGCTGCTCAGAGAAAACAAACAGGTAAGAGTTGAGTAGTTTTCTCATGAATGGCAAGTGACACAAGAGTGTATATATATGTAATTAAGTGTAATTTGTATTTTTTTAAATTGTTGTTTATGTCATAGAATCATAGAGTAGTTAGGGTTGGAAAGGACCTTAAGATCATCTAGTTCCAACCCCCTGCCATGGGCAGGGACACCACACACTAAACCATGCCACCCAAGGCTCTGTCCAACCCGGCCTTGAACACTGGCAGCGATGGAGAATTCACAACTTCCCTCGGCAACCCATTCAGTGCCTCACCCTCCTAACAGTAAAGAACTTCTTCCTCATATCCAATCTAAACTTCCCCTGTTTAAGTTTGAACCCGTTACCCCTTGTCCTATCACTACAGTCCCTCATGAAGAGTCCCTCCCCAGCATCCCTATAGCCCCCCTTCAGACACTGGAAGGCTGCTATGAGGTCTCCACGCAGCCTTCTCTTCTCCAGGCTGAACAGCCCCAACTTTCTCATCCTATCTTCATACGGGAGGTGCTCCAGTTCCCTGATCATCCTTGTGGCCCTCCTATGGAACTGTTGGAACAAGTCCAGGTCCTTCTTGAGGACACCAGAACTGCACACAATACTCCAAGGGAGGTCTCAGGAGAGCAGAGTAGAGGGGCAGGATCACCTCCCTTGACCTGCTGGTCACTCTCCTTTTGATGCAGCCCAGGATACGGTTGGCTTTCTGGGCCGCGAGCACACACTGCTGGCTCATGTTCATGTGAGATACTATTTGATTGTTGGTAATTCTGAAGCTCTCAAAATACTACACTCAGCTTTTAAAAAGATACATTTTTATCAGTACTTAGGGGAGGAGAGTAGAAAGCAAGAGCCTGGTGAAAGGGAATGTCTCACAACAGTCTGTATCTTAATGAAGTAAGAGCAGTAATTTGTAAAAAAGTTCTAGTTTTCACAAAACTAGAATGAATCTGAAATTTATGACATAGCTAAGTAATTTCTTGTGGCAGACAACACAAGCATATAACTCTTACCAGGAGTGTTTTGCATTTGTCGTGTGTGGACCGAACCTGTTCCAGATTTGACAAGACTTAAGAAGCTGCTATTTTTATATTTATGATATTAATATCTCCTTTTCTTTACAGGAGCACTTCTTCAGGAGAATGGGAATACAAGGAAAACTGTCAGAAAAAGGTTGTATGGGAGTGACTATGAAAATACTTCACGGGTGACATCCAAGTCACTCAGTAACAGTAGTGGTAGACAAAGAAAAACTCCACGCAGAAGTGCTGCTGTGGCTGCTAATAAGTTAAGGCTAATGAGTGATGTGGAGGAAGAGGTTTCAAGCTCAGAAAGTATTGGCATAGGGTGCAAAAACAGAAAACTGCCTCACCGAAATGCCTCAGCTGCAGCCAGGAGAATGTTACTGGAGGGATCTGAGGATGATGTAGGCATAAAGTCTGAAAGTGAAAAAGAAATAGAAGAGCAGCTTACTAAGAAGAAAAGCCTTTCTCTACCTGGTTCATCAGCTCCACGAAGAAGACTTGTTAGCGAATCTGATAATGGAACTTCAGATTCTGAGACAGACGTACAGATGAAGCAGAAAAACTGGCAGAGCAATGGTCATAAAGAGTTACGTGGGACAGTTCATTCTGTATCTCCCAGAATGAAAAGTCCCACCCTAGACTTTTCAGAGGATGACTCCAAAAGCCGTAATTCTGAGGATGAGAGCAGTCAGAAAGTTTCTGACCAGTCAACATCTGCACAGAATAAGCCTGCAGTCAGCAACTCTGAGGATGAAGTGGATTCTGAATTGGATATATGGAATGGCAGAACAGCAACTGGTCTGCAGTTTATTGCTCCTTTAAAAAAAGCAAAAGTCTTGAGTGACTTAGAGGATACAGCAGAATCTGAAACAGAAGACAGAGAGAACAAGAGAAGTTCTGTCTCTGAGAGCTTGGTGCCAAGTAGAATTGCAAGGAATTCAAAATCTGGAGCTTGTGCCAGCTTCAATCACGTTTCTGGTACAGAATCTGAGACAGATTCCAAAAATAGTAATTATTGTGAAACTTCTTCAAAAACAAGGAAAAGGAAGAGAAAAGGAAAAACAAAAATAATTAGAAAAGGTAAAATTTTTGAAGTTAACAGATCTAACTTTTGATACTCACTAGATGGAGATAACAAGATTAATGACTGGATAATGACTGGAGGATTTGGACTACACAAAGTGTAATAGTGTTCCTTGTTTTAAAGTAACTATGTGGGAAGGAGAACTGTAAGGTATGATGTTGACAACAGTGTCTAGAAATCTAGACATGTTTGGAAGTGGGAGGTTACCAAACAGTACAGAGAGAACACTGTTACACTCTTTGGTGTAGCCAAGTGTGGTATTTAGAATTCTTGCACAGTTCTTGTGCTGGCCATTCTTCTACATTTCAGGCAATGTATTTCTCCATGAAAAGCATGTCATTAAATCATGATCGTTCTTACCATACTTAACTTGCACTTGCTTAGCTATGTAGTGTGTTTATTCTCAAGTAAGATTGTTTTTGTGTGTGTTGTGACAGTTAAGTTTGAGAAACGCTGGCTTTCAGGTTGTTGGCATAAAACGAAGCAATAATCTAAAGGATGCTGTGAATGAGTTCTATGGCATGCAGCTCAAGGTAGCAGAAAATCTTAGAAGGGGTAGTACCTTCTCTTTCTTTGGCCTGCTCCTTGTTTTGAGGATTTCTATAATTGGCTGTTGAGCTCTAGACTTGTCAGAACTATGTTGCCGTAGTCACTTTCTAAAACTCAGAAAAATTGAGAAAAATCTGCTAATAGCTTTCTAGAATTGAAGATTTTACTTGAATGTGCTTCATGTGTCAAAACTCCTGTGCACAGCAGAATGTAATTTTTCTGTTTAACCAAAATTTTTAAGCTGGTGCCCTTTTAAAACACTTAAGTCAAATGAAGAGACCCCACATAAAGGAAACTCTTAAGTATGGAGAAGGCTCAAGTATCAATACATTTCTACAAGGCCATGAAATATTCTTTAAAAGTCACTAAGGAAGAAATACAGTAGTGAATACTTGCATCATTTGGGTCTCATTGCAAAGTCACCTACCAAGAGGTCTCAGTATACTGTTAACTTACTAAAAAACCTTAATAGTATATTTCCACTATGTCCAGAACCAGGACGGTTAAAGGCATAGGGCCAAGTCTGAGACTTCTTTCACATGAAAGGGGAATATACCATTGTCCCATACAGTGTTACTTCAAGGCAAGTAACTTTCAGGCATTTTGTTTTCTTTATATTGTGAGTTACTCCCCCTGATGTTTTGTTGAAATGAAATGACAGGTAACTTTGGATAGTATTTATTGTAGAATAACAGAATGGCTTGGGTCGGAATGTACCTTAAAGAGCATCTAGTTCGAATCCCTCTGCCACGGGCAGGGATACCTTCATTAGAATAGGTTGCTCAAAGGCCTGTCCAGCCTGGCCTTGAACGCTGCCAGGGATGGGTCAGCCACAACTTCTCTGGGCTATCTGTTCCAGTGTCTCACCAGCCTTATAATGAAGAATTTTTTCCTAATAACTGATCTTAGTCTCCCTTTTTTCAGTTTAAAGCCATTCCCCCTTGTCCTTATTTTCCATTTCAGTTTCTTAATCTTTAAGCTAATTTGGGATATTACCAAATTATATGACCATTATGTGGTCACCTAATTATTGTTAAATTAGCAGATGCCCTTTCTGTCTCATTTTCTCCTCAGCAGTCAATAGATGCAACACCTGTCTTTTATCATTAAGTACTGCTGGAGTATGTGCATGCTTCTATATAAATATATACATAGAGACAGATATATTAATGTGTATTTATGTATTTATATAACATTCATTTTCAAGTAAATATATACTCTATCTCTATATAACTACATATCTACTACACAATTAACCAGGTGAGCATTTTATGTAGGAACTTTGCCTTGGTTATTTTTTAATATATGTAATATATATGCAGTACATGTAAAATATAGTATGTTTTACTATATAAATCATGGCATATATAGTACTGTGGTGTCTATTCTATTTTATGTAATATATATTACAGATATATAGTATATAGCATGCTTCTGTGTAGATTTAAAAAGTTGTGTAGCCTGCCAGTAGGGGATGGGAAATACTTCGTGGACAGTAGTACACTCTGCAGATTACCTGACTCTAGGTATGCCTAGATATGCCTCCCCGGGGTTGCAGCATGGACTTCCAGGTTTAGAGTTTTATGGCATGAGCTCTAGGGAAGCATGTCACAATGGTAAACTTGATGAACAATGCGTTCATATGTTACTGCCTTTCTTCTAAATGCTCTCCCAGTTTTTTGTGGGTGGTGGAGTTTGTTCAGTCCTCCTTCTTCCTGCCTATGCAGTTTGTTTGTACTTTTGGAGAATTCAGTTTAGGATGTTCATTGCATAGTTCTGTTAAGTTTTAATTGAATCTTTAATTAAAAACAAAAAAAAAATGACGTTTACACAAATTTGCTCCTCTTTTAAGATTCTGTGTACAAAGTATAGACTTAATATTCTAGTAGTGTGTTGCAGAAAAGCTGGACTCCTTTATCATATATTCTTGCATTTAATCTTATTAATTAGATTCTGAAATTTTGAAAATACACATAATGTCTTTATTATGATAAAGGATTTTTTTATCAAAACACACATTTATAAACACCTAAGCACCTGTCTGTGAAAACTTGGCTAAAAGCATTGTATGCATTCTTACTCCTTGTTTTGGTTTGGTTTGGTTTTTTTTAACTGCCTTTCTTGAAATAGTTCCAGATGTTATCTTTAAGTTTTAAGCATTCATTTCTTCAGATAGCCACAGGGGATTAAGTTAGCAGTTGGTATTAAGGCTGGGCAGTCTTTTCCACCTTTCCAAATTGCCTTTCTAGAATGCAAGTCTCTAAGGAACTGAAGGGTTTAAATGTTGTGTGTTTGTGAGAAACAACTGTGAAATCCATCCAGGGCTTGTGTCTACATAAAATATTATAATATCTCTTTTTTTTTTTTTTTTTTTTTTTAAGACTAAGAAGGCCTAAAATTAATTAATTTTAAGAGTTCATTCTAGGAAGAAAATTATAGCTTTTCATGACAGAAGCATTAGTAATATGTCAGCATTTGTTTGCAAAGTTAAGTAATTTGAAATTTCTAAGGTAATTAGTAGATTGAATGCTAAAGAATGTTACTTTGAAACCATTTCATTAACTCAAAGAGTAATCCTGAGAGTTAAGAATAAGTTAAAAATACAGTCAGCCTGTGACCAGCTGACTGTATTTTTAGTAAAGGCTTAAGGCAAATTGCACGTAACAGCTGAAGTAAAAAAGAGAAGAGTTTTGTGTATTTTATAAGGGGTGGTTGTGTTGTGCTTAGTAAACAAATTATTTCAGGAATGCAAGTTACTAGAAACTTTTAAATCTTTGTTTTGCAGAATCAGTATCTGAGGAGACTGGACAAAGTGCGAAAGTGCTCAGGAGCAGGACGTGTATAATTAACTACAAGAAGCACATAAAGCTGTCTAATGAGAAGAAGAATCCACGCAGATGTGCCACTTTGGCAGCTAATAAGATTAAGATAATGAGTGATACAAAGGAGGAATTATCAAGCTCAGAAAGTGTTTGCACAGTAAAAAAGAATAGAAGGCAGCTTCATGGCAGTGTGTCTGCAGCATCCAGAAAGAAGGTGATCAGCAGCTCAGAGGTAGATGGTTGCTTAAAGTCTGAAAATGAAAAAGAACAGCTGTCTGGCAGAAAAAAACTTTCCTGCCCTGAATCATCTGCTTCTAAAAGAAAATACATTAGTGAGTCTGAGAACGAAAAAACAGAATCTGAAGCAGAGATAAAAGTAACTCGGCAGCAGAATGATAACTGCAAGAAGGCATACAAAACTGTCTGTGCTGTAACTCTTAAAAGTCTTGAATTCGACTCTTCGGAAGGCAATTCCATAAACCACAAGATGGAAAATGGGAGAAACTGGAGAAGTTCTAGTCAGTCAGCTTCAGCCCACAACCATTGTACGAGCAATTCTGAAGAGGAGGTAGATTCTGACTTAGCTAAACACGAAACTAAAAATATCGAGGTATCAAATAAAAAACCTAGAGCTTCCTTCAAAAGATCAAAATTATTGGATGACTTCAAAGAATCATCAGAATCTGAAACAGGGGGGAAGAAAGATGAAAAAAGCTCAGCATCAGAAAATGTGGAAGCATCTGGGACTGCAGGGAGTTCAAAAGCCAGTTTCAATTGTTCTTCTGGTTCGGATTCTGGAACTGATAACAGCATCTACAGTGATGCCACAGAAACAAAAAAGAGGAAAAGGAAATTGGAAGGGATTAGAAAAGAAATTACCAGTTCCAACTCACTGAAGCCTTCCAGAAGACCCCAGCGAAGGAAACGTTGGAAACCTAACCAAGAAAATGACTCTGAAGATCTGGATTACACCAAATATAGAAGAGCTAATCGGCGCTCTAAGATAAGAACTCGGAATGGAGGTAGACGGACTGTGAGATACAATGATTGTGATGACGATGATGATGACAGAGGTTTAGATGATGTAGATTGTGAAACGTAACCTTAAAAGGAAAAGCCAGCCCACCTTTTTTTTTTTTTTTCTCCTTTTTTTGTCTTTTTTTCTTTGCCTTTTTTTTTTTTTTTTTTGATAAGAGCACTAGAACTCATGATGGATGCTGGCTCTTCTTTGTCCTACATTTCAGGGAATATATTTATATTTTTCTATGAAAAAGTTAATGAATGTGATTAGATGATGACTTTCTCCTTTTCATATTTTGACTTGCACTTGCCTGCCCGTGTAGCAGCATTTAGCACAGATGCCAAAATGTGCCTCATTATAGGGGCAATTTTTTTGTCTTTACTGGTATTTTATTACATATAACAAGAGTTAAAAAAAAAAAAAGTTAAAACACTGCGCAACAGGTTAATAGCAGTATGTTGAGTATTATTGTTATGGGTGCTGCAATGGAATACTACCTAGGTCATGCAACATTCAAGAACAGATTTCAAACATCTCTAATGCTGTATGAAATCATATACAATAGGAACAGGCTTATACATAATGCTATACACTATAAAAATCTAGTGGATGCTGGCATTGCATCTAAAGAGGAGTAAACGGCCACTAGGCGAGTAACTTTACAACTTGCGTTAGTACAGATGTTAAATGTTCTGTACGTGCATTATTGGTAACTGCAACCAGAACCAGTTACCAGTGAAAAAGCATAGTTGCCAGTTGCAGAGGCATATTATTGGCACTGGTGAAGAGAGGGTTTCTGCTGACAGGTAGTACTATCAACATCAATGTGACTTCTATACTGTAAACTTAAGAATATGAAATGCAGGTGAACTCTTGGGCCTAAGGGGTTTTGTGTGTTTTCTTTATAAAATAGAAAAACAAACAAACACTTGTTCTGTTTTCTTTATGCGTGGAAAAACTGGAGGTGCAGGATTCTTACATTCCAGACCTTTTTGCTGCATTTCTGTTGTTCTTCCAGATTAAAATTTCTAGGTGCTTTAATGTTAGACTTCTCACTGATTAAACCTTACCAGTTTCTGATTATTGATAATTAATAATACATCTCCTATTTTTTAAATGTTTGAGGTGGCTGTTGTTGATAAATCTTGTGTAGAGGACAGGAGAAAATTTCTTCAGGAAAAATGTGCCAATTCTCGTTTGGCCACGTACAGACTACAAGAACACATGGCACTTCTGAACGCCTTGCTTTTTCCTGGAGCTGTGCTGGTGGTACTCCCGATCTGCTGCTCAGCACCAGGCCATTAGTGATCCCCCTCCTTTCCCATTCCCCACTGTGGGTTTCCTCCCTCTGCTCCACTGGCTCCCTTGCTCACACTCAGCAATACCTAGTCATTTCTGAGGTTGTCACTCAGTAGGAGATGTGTTAAAGAGTATTAGATTTATCCTCACCCAGTTTGTTTTAACTGAAATAGCAAGTTTGTGAACTGGTTTTCCACTGGATTGGACTGGAGTAACTTCTGGAAGGGGAGGAGTGTTGGGGGGGGGAAGCTAGTGCAGCTGCACAATGACAGTCATTAGTGCCATTAATGCTTGTGCAAGTGGCAGTGATGGGAAAGGGAGGCCCACCAACTTACTTACCAGCACTTGGTGAGAACCACTTTTCTCCAACAACATCACTGGTGTTACGTGCCAAGAGGTTATTTATTGGTATCTTGAATGTTATGTAAGTATAGAGAGAATTCCACACACACAGCTTCTATTTGAAGTCCAAAAGCAACCTATTTTTTTATCATTCTCACCCTAGGAATCTTATTCAGAGCATAGTCCTTACTCTGATACAGCAGAATTTTGTAAATTCAAGGTAGATGTTTATCTGAATTCATTAAGTTGGTTTCTAAAATATGAACACAGTTGTGTTTAGTGATGACACTTGAAGGTGGTTTTGTGTATCTGACCTTTTAGGGGCAGCTTTGTTAAAAGAGAGTAGGTCAACTGGTATTTTTATATTCTCCATAAACCAAATGCATTGTCCGGCAGCTGTTTATGATCAATGTTCTACGTATGGAGTATAACCTCCAGTGCAGGAATAAATACTGGTGTAATAGCTCTTAAATGAACATCAGAGTGTTTATTAATCTTAAGTTTAAAATTGGGCTGGTAGGTTTGTTTTTCCAGTACAGGCTTAAATAGATGGTTTCCCTTCTCACTCATTTTAGGTGCTATGTTCTCTGTCACACCACACTTGGGCACTGCATGGTGCATGGTGACCCTGAAGGCTAGGGAAAGGGTCTGGCCTCTGTTTTCTTTATCCAAGAGGGAATTACAGGAGGAGGAGGAGGCATGATTAAACTGAAAAAGGACTTTTACTCTTTTGCCCTCTTGGAATTTAATGTATGGTGTTTTGTGGGTTGTTTTTTTTTTTTTTTTTTGTTTGTTTGGTTTGTTTTGGTTTTAATATTTATACGTGCATGCTTAGCCTCAGAACTGGCTATTCTAAGCCGTTAAGAAAGCTGTTCTTTCATCTTCCGGTAGTTTTAAACAGCATTCTTTATTTGCTTCAGCTGCACTCAGGGAAGTAAAATCAGGGAGGAGTCATGCAAAGTAGTGTCTTTAAAGCTGGTTCATGCAACGGATTTGTGGGGCTTTTTTGGTGGGTTTTGTTTGCTTGGGCCTTTTTCTTGCTTGTTTTGTTTGGGTTTTGTTGTTTTTTTTTTAGTGTTTTTCTTTTGGGTGGGTGGTGTTTGCTTGTTCTAATAAATCAGGACCTGAATCTCGAGCAGTGACAGCAGGCATCAGAGAACATCAGAAGTCCAGCACAGCAGCGTCCGAGAATCGAGTCCTTTGAATACTTTGATGTACCTGTACAAGCGGACCAACGTAAAGCTGTACACTGTACCGGCACTGTACTCTTTAACTGCCCACGACTGGCACGTTTAACCTGTCCGTAGTTGCGTTCCTGTCCCTGTATAGCAGCCCGGTGGCCGGCGGGGGCTCCCCTCCGGGGCCGGGAGCTGAGGAGCGGGGGTAACGCGCCGGACCCCAAAGCGGCGGTTGGCATGGCGGCTTCGCAAGAGGGCCTGGGCCGAGCCGTGTTCCCGAGCCGCGGCTGCACCCTCCCCCGGGCGCCTCACGGTAGAAGGCTCCCACCGCTCCTCTACGGCCCGCGAGCCCACGGCGGGCGGAGCGGAACTCGGTGGTGCCGCGCAGGCGCGCTGTCCGCCGAAGAGAAACTATGGCGACCTTCTTCGGGGAGGTGGTAGTGGCGCCGTCCCGCGCCGGCGTGGACGATGAGGAGTCGGCGGAGGAGGGTTGCGAGGAGACGCCCGAGGACCGGGAGATCCGCAGGGAGCTGGAGAAGAAAAGGTAGCGGCCAAGGGGCGGGCGCGGCCCCTGGAGCACCGCGGCTGCGGTGCTGCGGCCTCCCCCGGTATGGTCCTCCAGGGACCCTGGGGCAGGGCAGGGGGAGCGCTGCGCCACTTCCCACCACCTCTTTTGGCAGGGAGATCGACGTCCGCTGGACACTGAAGTCGGGCGTGCCTGCGGAAAGCTCTGCTGACGAGTTGTTTGTCTGCTCTAAACTTATACTTGCAATAGGACATAATGCTGCAGGTAAGTGGTGCAGACTGCAGGAGCAAACCGGCTGAGACTCTCAAATCCTGTTGCCCTTCGATGACTAAATTTGAGGAAGCGGGAGGTTGGAAGACAGTGTAAGTGTGCCAGGACGTTCCCTTTGACATATTTAATGCTGGACTTTGCCGTGAGGATGGTCCTTAAGGGTGCCCATCTCTTGGTTTAGGGAGTGGAGTTTTAACCCTGTGTGGCAGCTGAGCTGTCCAGAGACACCAGAGTTAGCATGTCAGCGTAAAACACAAAACACAGTTTTTGTTACAGCTTACTCTTTGTCCTGTCAGGTCATGGTCAAATGCTGTATCTTCGTTTGAAGGGCTGAAGCAGAGTATGGTTTGACTTTGAATTGTAGTTGGGACAGTCCCCCCTTTATCCTTCATCTGACTTTGGTAGATTCTCCTGGACTGTTTGTTAATTAGGCAGAAGTTGTCTCCTAGTAGTAGCAAGTTGCTCAGTGTCGTTCAGTGTTTTGAATAGGGGTCTGTCAAATATGTAAAATTGTGCATCAAGGAAGCTTTAATTTCCAGTCAACAATTATTTTACTTTTTTCCTTGATCAGTCCCTTTTCCACATTCTAATTCCTTGCTTGTTCAAAATGACCTCTTTTGAGGTGGCTATTAACTCATTAGGAGCTACAGTCCTGAAACACCCTCACCTGTTCCCACATGTGCTGAACAAGGTTTTGAGTTTGTTAATAGTTTTTTCCCTGTGGAAAAACAACTTTCAAGACTTCCTTACACTTAGGCCACATCTAGGTGACACTTAGATGATATCTAATTTGGCTTTCCTAACTTGTTTTTCCTTTGTTCAGGTCTTCCCTTGAAAACCAGTTATAGGTATTCTGTGTCAGCCTTCTGTTTAAGGGTGACTTTTGACAGGAATTTGATTTACGAACCCTTCATTTAGGGTCCCTTTTTGCCACTAAGTCATGCATTCTCTTGTCTCTGGTTCCTAGAGCCATTGTAATGGTTCTGCCTTTTCTGATTCCATGATTTTTATTATTTATTTATTTTTTAGAAATCTGTTATATCTGGTATGTCAAGAAGTATTAGAAACTTAATAGGTATTAGAGACTTAAGAAGTATTAGACACTTAATAGTGCTCAAGGCCAGATTGGATGGGGCTTTGAGCAGCCTGGTCTAGTGGGAGGTGTCCTTGCCTGTGGCAGGGGGATTGAAACCAGATGATCTTTAAGGTCCCCTCCAAGTGTTCTGTGATTCTAGTATTTACATTCTTAGCGTAAATACTAAAGGAATCAAAGTTGACCATGGTGATGTAATTCCTGAGAAAGTATGATTTTGATGTTAGGAATCTCTATATTTAGAACTGCTCTTTACCTTTTAAATCTTGATACGGTAAGTTTACTCACATTCTTGATATTTTCTGGATTTGGTCAATAACTGTTTATTAAAAGTTAATTGCTACATTTTTCACTTTAATTTGAGATTGCAAAGCAATAATCTTAACTCAGTTTGGGTATTTATTTGTAGAACAGAAATTTTATTCTTGATAAATTAACAGCATTCATTCTTCTTTGCAGCTTTCTTGTCTTCTTTTATCCTGGATTCTGTATGTTGGGAAGTAGTTGGAGCTGTGAAGCTGTGGAATGAGTGGTGTCGAACATCCAGCACAACAAATGTCCTCCCAACAGATTCTTTCTGTTTGTTTTACTGCTTAATATCAGATCCAACAGTAAGTGGCTTATGCATGAATTCGTCTATATTTTAGTTTTCTGTAAAAGCGAGCAACTTCATCCACCCCTTACCCTGCCCAGGGCAAAGCAAGCACTGGGGCTGCGGTATTTTGGATTAATGTAATAAAAAATCTGAAGGGTCGTTAAGCTTATTAGAACTCTTTCAAGTTATAGTGTGTGAAGTTCAGTACAGAGAAGACGTTTGACAGCACAGTTGCTTCACATCAGTTGTAAATGAAAAACTCTTGTTGAAATGGAGTTGAAGAAGCCCAAGAAAGCCATCAAGTTGTTTGCTGCAGTCGCGTTATCTCTGCACGTGATTATGAGCTGGTTTGTGCCCTTTAAACCACTTGCTTATGCAACTTCTTTGGTTTTGTTTTTTTTTTAAGGTTTGGTTGTGCCAGTGCAGTTGTTATGTGGCTGAAGATCAGCAGTTCCAGTGGCTGGAAAAGGTAAAACTGGCAAGACAACAAATTGAGTCATGAAACCATAGGGGTGGGGATCTTCAGCTTGATGCAAGTGCCTCTTCCTGTCTGATATTCTCAGTGTGACAGCATTGTAAACAACTGTTTTCCCTGTGCCTCTCGTAAATATTCTACTGATTTGCTATCAGCAGATCCTGTGAAATTCCTTTCTAGATGATGCCCACTGCAATTTATCAACTTTGTGCAGTTACTTCTTTCAGAGAGTTTCAATTTTGTTGCCCTTTTAATGACTTTCCAAATGCTTTTCCTGTTTGGGTTAAATTTCCTGTGGCTCATTTCAGCTCTGGGGGAATCCTTCTTTAAAAAATAGTAACATAATTGCATTTGTGCATATGCCAAAGAATCACCAGACAAACATATTGTGAAACTTAGGATGGATGGTACCTTGACAAATGGATGTGTTCAGTGCATGAATGCTGCTGAGTTGTTCAGGTCCCTCCAGATATCATCATGTTGATTTTAATAAGATGAAGCCAGGGGAGTATGTTCTGGCTGTTGATTTTCTTTATGGATTTGGATCACTGCTTAGCCTCTAGGAAGTATAGCTTATTCTGCCTTCTTGTCTGTCTGCTAACCTATCTTCCTTTAAGCCTCTGCTCGTCTGATGAGCAAGCAGGGATTCTGAAGCTGTTGCATTATGCTGAAGTTGGGTAGGGCTTTGGTAGAGATACAGAGAGTGAGGAAAAAAGCTGTGTGTCCACTGAGAGCAAGTTCTCAGCCTAAGCTGAGTGGTACCTGCTCAGTCCAGCTGAATGTAGGTGTTCATGAGAAGTAGGAGTGTGCGGTTTTACCAAGTCAGTGTTCTTGAGTATTTTTAGACTTCATAGTTACTGGCATTTTTAAATGTACAGCAGAAGCACTGTGCTTGTAATCTTTTGCTTTTAGTTTGTGTTACAGACCTGTTCTGTATGCTTCATAAATCCTGATGTGCTAAGCATCTTGTCAGTCTCATTGAGTCAGATTTTTACTTTTGTATGTGTTTTCTCAGTATAAAATGAGCACACACAGACTGAAGTTTTGCAGTAATGCATACCAGGCAGCGTTTCCAGCAAAGTAAATTGAAAATACATGTGCTTCTGAAGAGTTAGTTCAGTTTTACATTACAGTGGTAACACACTGATCTGAGGGAACAGTCGGCTTCCCTTCTGTGAAATGGTATCATATGCAGCAACAGGCATGTTTTTGTAACGTTTACCAAACTCCCTGTATCCTTACTGGTCATAAATCTGAAGAGGATAGTGTGAAGAGAAGCTGCTGGTTTGTCATGCTTCTGCTCATTCTGACGTATGACATTCTGTCATATTTGACATTGTTCTTTGAAAACAACGGGAGACTGTGCAATGTGTTGGTGTTTTGTGGCGGCATGCAATGGATCCAAAAGTGTGCTTTGTACAATGTTTTTGAAACTCTTTGCTTTGAATTTGGGGAGGGCTGTTAAAAAATTAAGGTTTTCTCAACTTGAATATAATTAAATAAAATCTGAGTATTTAATATGAAGACTCTTCTTAAGTACTGCAGAACATCTGGGGAGCACGATTTCAATTTCAAATGTCTAGCAAGCTGCTCTCCTGTCATAAGCAGCCTGGTTTTATTCGGAGTCCTTTTTCTTTCTACGATCACCATTAGTAAAAATAGTAAGGCTTAATGTATTTGCAGGTGAACAGAAATGCTGAAAACCTAAAGCCTCTTGAAAATCACTAGACATGGTAAATACGTTAGCTGTTCTTTTGTGCGTTTTTGTCTCCATCCCAAGATCAATGCATGTGAAATTTGTGCCTGAAGGCTGCAATTCAAATTTTAGTTAGTCCAGGGAACCTCAGTTAAGTTGCCATATGCCATCTGCATTGAAATTGAAATAAATCTTTCTGGGTTTATTTTGTTACTGTGGGAAGATAAGTGTTGCTTATCTATTAACATTTTTATTTCAGGTTTTTGGTTGTATGCGAAAGGAGGGCTTGCAAGTAACCATTCTTTCAACGTGTCCTGTAGCTGATTACAAAACTCAGGAATCCACTTTAACACTTCCATCTCCCTTTCTGAAAGCCTTGAAGACAAAAGAATTCAAAGAGCAGGTCTGCTGCCCACTGCTGGAACAACCCAACATTGTGCGAGATCTTCCTGCTGCTGGTATTTTGCAATTCCAATAATAACAATTGCTGCTGGTGGTGACACAAAATTCACTTTGAAGAGCATCCCAATGCCATTAGAATTTGTGCTTAATTGTGTAAACTGGCTGACAAATTAGGTTTTTGAAAAATAATACTTAACAGTTTCATTTCTTACATATTGCCTTGTGAAATAAGGACAAATTTCAAAACCACCCTCAAGTCCTTTTAGCCTTCGTGTTGGGGCATAAGTACTAGCAAATGCTTCAGCATAGCCTCACAAAGCATATTGCATGCTTTGGGGGGCATTTTGCTCATGAGCTACGTTTTATTAAGAGTTGGTTCTTTCTGCAAATTACAGGTAACAGATTTCACAGTGCTACTGCTCAACCTCATGTAAAAGTTAGGTTCACTTTTATTATGTAATGTCATAAACCTCCCCAGGCTTTTCATTATATGGGACCAAATTAGTGGTAGCATTGTGATGAAAAACTTTCTGGCAGGAGCTGAAAGTAGATGGTTTGTCTAGAAAATGTTCATCTTGTTTGCACCTTGAGTTGGCTGGGGGTTTGGGTTTTGTTTATTGGTTGGTTTGTTTTACAGAATCTCATATTATTTTTGTTTACCAGTAATATAGTTTCCAGATAGAGTATTTGCCAGAAAGAAGTACCAACAATGTTTTACTAAATTTTGGTGGTTTATTTCCTCATGTACCCGGGGAATGAAGAGTAGCTGGTCTAGCAGTTAAGATCCTGAGTAGTTAGTTTTAATAAACTTTCAAACATTGCTTCCAGTGAAAATATATGGAATATATAGATAGCAACCTTCCAGTACTTAAAGGGAGCCTACAAGAAAGCTGGAAGAGGGACTTTTTACAACCCTAACTGTTCTATGATTCTGTGTAGTGATAGGACAAGAGGCAATGGCTCTAAACTAGAAGAAAGGTGGATTTAGATTAGGTATTACATAGAAACTCTTCACTGTGAGAGCAGTGAGACACTGAAGCAGGCTGCCCAGAGAAGCTATGGCTGCCCCATCTCCAGGCAGGGTTCAAGGCCAGATTGGATGGAGCTTTGAGCAACCTGGTCTAGTGGAAGGTGTCTCTGCCCATGGCAGGGGGGTTTGAACTAGATTATCTTTAAGGTCCCTTCTAATCTGAACAATTCTGTGATTCTGTGCTTTTATGCTTTTGAAGTTCTGGCCAGAACAAATGTGATTTTATAACACAGAACTGAGATTCCTTCTCTGCTGAATGTAACATGCATTTTCTTTTGACTTGTATTTAGTTTTGAGTTATTGTCAAGTGTGGCAGATTCCTGCAGTGTTGTATCAGTGTTACACTGATATCATCAAACTGGACACTGTTACAATTGAAGCGTTCAAGCCTCTGCTTTCTTCTAAAGTCCTGAAGAGTTTAGTCAAGGTAAAATTTCATATTTAAAAATTAATGGAAGGTTTTGTCTATTTTTGTCTGCCATCTCTTGTGTTCTGCTGTTGATGTACTCCTGTGAGGATTCCACCTAAAAAGGCAGTAAAATACAGATTTTAATGACAGAGGACAATGATTGCTGATACGGTCCCTGCTCTAACATCTATTTGGCAGTTGCTTAGAAATAATGAATCTGCTGCAACTTCTGTCAGAACTTTATTTTGACTTTTCAGGCTCTTGTATATCAGGGAGTGATTTCTTGTGATCATTTCAGCTGCAGTTTCTTTTGGAGGTATCTCATGTTAAAACCTTTAAAGCATATCATGTTATTTACATTCACATTCGTATGCACAGTGGCTCTTTCCTAGCTCTGTATCTCCTGTCTTAGCCACACATGCCGGCTTCTTAAGAAATTTATTTTGGCCAGTAACTTCTTAAAAGGCTGAATTTCTGAAGATGATTCTTAAGAATTTTGCAGTAATCAAGCAGCTGTGAAATCATGACATTATAGCTACTAAATTGAATGTTTTGCTTCTTCCTGAAATGTTTTTAATTGAAGTGTAGTTGGTTCAAAACACTCTCCTCAGTTTTGCCAGTTGAACTTGCATCTAAATGCCAGAAGAGATTTGTGGGTACTGAAGTAATTATTTTAGCTCTCAGTTCCCGCACACTTTTTGTTATAGCTTTGACTGGTCTGCTAGATAGATTAATAGAGCAATACGTAAATGTTTAAACTCTGATGGAAAATAGCAGGTTTGCTGGCTCTTTCTGTCATACACAATCAAGGAGGAATGCAGAACAACAAATCAGTGCCTTTCTGTGGTTGAACTTGCAAATTTCTTTGAAGCCTTTAGCAAGTCTCTGAAAACCTTCATTCAGAAGACCTGAATTTTGCTCAGAGTTAGCATTTTAATAAAACTGGTGTTGAGAGTAATAAAAATTGAAATTGAGGACAGTGAGGCTTTTTTGTTTTGTTTTGTTACCAGGAGTGTACCTAATGCTGATCATATCTTCCTTTTCCTAGGATGTATCTGAAAGCACGAAGATCTTGAAGAAGTTACTGATAACCAGTGAAAGTCACAATAATATCTATATCTAAGGAGGATATTTATGATGCAGACTGCACTTTCATAAACTCCAGTTTCTTCTGTCTGCAGAAGAACACTTTGGAATTGTAGTTGTTTCCTTAAAAGTGGAATAAATTCCAGTAGATTTTTCTACACTCATTTTTGTTACTGTCAAATTCATCACTACGAACATACACATTTCTTTTGCATGCTTGGGAGACTTTCTTCTGGAGCAATCTTAGGAATGATACCTTGAATATGAGAACAGCTGCTTTTTCTCCTCCTGAAGGGGTTGTCTTGTTCAAATGTATACCTTTTAAATATAAAAGAGGAAATGCAGTTAAGGAATTCTGTCCAGTTCTAATGAGAACACCTATTTTATGATTTTTTTACTTTGAGACACAAAAATTTTACTAATATTCTGTCCTCTTTAGAAATTTGCCTGTGATGAAGAAAACACATTCTGCATCTCTTTACATGCATCTGTGTACGTGATTTGACTTTCTGTGTATGTATGAATGATACATATATTGTGTGTGTACATACTTCTTTTTAATATGTGTGTTGATATAAAATACAGTAAGTATGGTAAATGCCTTTAAAAAAATTACTAATGGAAAGTAAGCTTGTTTTACAAGTTAGGAGGCAGGAATGTGGAGCTGTTTTGAACTTCATGGGACTTGGATTCAGTGAGTAGATTATCACTGGTGTTGTGGATGCTTCTGCTTCCTGCAGCTCTGGCAGGCAGAGATGTGCCCACATTCAGATGCTGTATCTCCCATCTGCAGAGCCTTGGTAGGAGTCTTGTTGGCAGCTTCAGCCTCAGACCTTGAACAGGAGCTGTAGAGGCACAGGAACATTCCCTGCTGTTGGATCTGTGTCAGTGCTAGGAATCTCTCCTGGTGAAACAGGCTGGTAGGTTTGCAAGCTGCTTCAGCTGGACTTGCCAGGGCAAACTGATTTAATCTGTCCACTTAAAAGTCCGTATTTCTGGTGACAGTAGGAATAGGACAAGATCTGTTATGCAGAGTACATAGTAGGAAAGCAAAAACTCAGGTTTTGAGGTGTGTCAAAAAATGCTCCGAAAGTTGGTAGCAATTTCAGAAGTGTATTTAAAATATTAGGATTGGCATGCAGTTCTGACTTACATATATATCCTCTGTTCAACATTTTGCTTAAGGAAATGGTGTTAAGAGTATTTCTGTTGCTACCAGGTAATTTGCTGGTGTTGTCACTGCAGAGAGATCTTTAAACTGCATGTCACTTATCCTTTTGGAGCAGAAGGGTAACAAAGGTTCTCTACTAAGTTTCACTTGGGCTTACATTAGATGTCCAGTGGACATTTTTGAACAGTGTATTCCTGCAACAGAAGTGTCATCCCTTCAGATTTGAAAGTGGTCAGCTTAGTCAACATCCACAGAAGCAAGTAACCCCAGGCCTCAGTAGCCCCACTGTACACTGTGCAACAGTTTTAATGAGCGTAGAATGTTCTTGATGAAGAGATGAGGTTGCATATCAGTCAAGACACTGATTTAAAATTCTGTTAATTACAGATAAGCAACTGTTGCTTTAAGTGGTACTGAGTTTTGGAACAAACTGAAGCACGATGTGCAGGACATGGTTCCTGCTGCTTGGTTATTCTGGGGTTTTCCCATTTCTGTGCAGCATTTGAATTAAAACCTATTTGTATTCGTGATTGGAGCTGAAAATTCTGTTGCTTTGAAAGAGTTGATGTTTCCTGTACCATTTTCTTACTTGCAAACTGAACATGTTTAATTCATAATAAATAAAGTACATAACAAGAAGTATCTTTAATAATAAATATGCAGGCTCTTACAGGAACTGTAAATACGCTTTTAGTTATTGGTTTTATCACCCGTGTAGTTTGCAACATTTCAGACCAGTTCTCCACTGAAGTATAATTTAGTGATCACTGCCTGGGTTTATGCTGAGGTGTGAGAATACTCTTAAAACACCTTTAATAGAAGTGGCAGACAAAACACTGGCAACTTGAACAGTGAAATTAGACAGACTGAAAGCCGGTGTATTGGCAGTATGCTCTGAGGGCTGATTATTGCTTCAAAGGGTGTGATGGCTCTCCCGTGTTTAGGAAATGTTTGTGCAGGATGTGGTGCTTTTTCTGTTGGACACTATTGAGCTAGGGGTTTCACCCTGCGTTTCCAGGTATGTTTCTGTGATCCACATCACAGATTAGATCAAGTTTTGCACACTAGTAGTTCTCTCTGCTGTGAAACTATATATGCCAGGGAAGGCATGTACACACTGTGTGGTCAGTAAGACTCGTCAATGTCAACTGGGTTGTGCTGTGTAAATTTGAAATGCCAGCCTTTTCCAGTACATGGTAAGCATCATAGGACAGGGAAAGAAGATACTTTAATTTACAATTCCTTTCTCTCTCTCTCTCTTTCCATAATTTAATGTATGAAGTGGCTTATATTTCTTCCTTAGATAGTTCTGGAAGCATCAGAAATAATGAGGCCTAAGTATCTCCAAAGATACGATCACTGGCTGAAGATTTTTTCATACATCAGCATTGCTAAGTTGGGTTTTGTTTGTGGTTTTGGTTTTATTAATTCTTCTATGCTCTCCAGTATCTAGTAGGAGCCTGCAATAAGGTTTTCTTTGTTTCTAACAGCTGCTGGATTTTGTTATACTTTTACACTTACAGGAGTGTATAAGCTCTTTCATCAAATGTGGCAGATGGCTTCAAAAGCTTTGGGGAAAGAAGTACATTCTTGCCTGTGTGTCTGAAATGTGAGTGTACAAGTTTTCTTCTCTTAAAGTACAGGGCTAATAGCAAATACTGAAACCAGACACAATAAGCTATTAAATTGGAAGAGCTTTTTCCAGTTTTCCATATAAGCTACTTGCTATGCTAACCCTCCGGCCCTTTGTGGGTTTTTTGTTTCCAGATAACCACACTACCTTCTGCTCCTTGGTGAGGCTCCTTAGCTTTTGGCTTGCAACATTTTGGTGTCTGTGCAGTGCAGGTCATAGGTTTGTAAGTACAGGACTGAGCAGACAGTTAGAAGGTAATGTCCAAATCTGTGGTTTATTTGAACTTGTTAGAAAGCCTGCACATTTGAATGCCCAAAACAGCAATGATGCTGTTGTTCAGTTTTTATTTTCCCTATGGTTTTTGTGGTCACATACAGTGCAATGACTCTCCAGTAATGAAGTTCTTGCAGTCTGTTGAAAATGCTGCATGAAAACATCATGCCCTGCTCTGCTTCCTGAGCACTTAGTATCCCATTATGGTCTTTCTGGATTGGACATGTACCGGTTCTCCTTCCTGTACAGTTTCTCCTTCCTGTGTGCTATCAGCAGGAGCACTGGTACCATGCCTAAAAGCATGAGCCTGTTGGATCCCAAGCTTCCTGTGGCACTAAAGCAGGGGATCTTGGAGCTTATGTCCTGAAGGTCGCTTTCAGCTGCTGTCTGCCTTCTAGCGAGCAACGTGCTCCCTGAACTTTATTCATGTATGCCCATGTCACTAAGGAGGTGAGACAGAAAAGGGCTTTATTCTTTTGTCGGTCTATCCTTGACACCAGTGCATGTTGCACGTCTCTTCCCTGTTCCTATGTGAAGGTCTCCCCAGCTCATTGCATGGCTCTAGCAAACAATTTAAGTCTTCCTCATCTCTAGTCTTCTCATACTGGAAGCAAATATCCTGGGCTTCATCCTGCAAACTGCTTTGTTGCCAAAGCCTCAGAGGAAGAACTTCATTTATGATACATGATTTTTACAACTTCTATGCCAAAAACTATTAAAATATTTGGGAGGTCAACTAGGCAAAATTCAGGGAAATCCTGGGAGTTTGCCTTGCAAATTGTAATTTCATCCCCAACCCCATGCCTGAAGACGTTTGCATCTTCACAACCTTAGGTGCTTCTTCCTAGGCAAAGCAACCCTTCTGAAGGGCAGCACTCGATTATGGCTATGTGGAAGGAAGGAATCTTGGGGTGAGATTGCTGGTTTCATTTCTGCTCTGTGTTGGAGGGGGTGATGACTGAGCCAAGTGAGTGCCATTAAGGCTCATAAAGGAGGAATTTGTTTCTGCCTCAACTTCAGGCAAGGGTTACTTCCATAATGCTAAGCAGGCCCTGTAAATGACAATTTGATGCACAGTTGGTATCTGTATATTTTGTGGGTGAGCGAGGTGAAGTACTCGGAACCTGACTTGCTGATGTGCTGAGCACTCACAAGATGAAGAAAGATAAGAACAAAACTGGAGGAGGGTGCTGAAAGTAGGGATAGAATTATTAAGTGAAAATTTAATATGTTTGAAACACAGGTAATGAAAAAGGGTTTTTAAAAAGGCAAGCTTTTTGTTCAAGCTTTTTGTTCAACCTCAGGTGTCCTTTCTGATTTTGTATATACTCTTTTTTGTGTCTGAAGCATTGAAAAATCTAAATGAGCCAATAAGGAAGTGAAAGTAGGAGAGATAAATGATTTAATTTTTTTTTTCAGTGTGGTCAGATCTGCATTCTTTTCGCCTTTAAATGTTTTAAACTAAAAGCACTGCTGTACATAACAGCAACCCACATTAATGGGAACTCTATCTAGCCAAGTGTGATCAGAGCAGTGAGGTAAGACTTTCTTGCTTTATGGGAAACACTGAGATGCTGTTGACATAGAATAGTTGATGAGCAAAAGTACTTGAGCATTCCATACAATAAATACTGTGGGAAGCCATTAACTCTCAGGCGTAAAAATGAAAGCACTTGCTTTGCTTAGATAGCAACATACCCAAAGATGTCTTCAGTGAGGGAAGAACACCATAGACACCAAATATTATGTATGTGGAAGAAAGCTAAAGGTGGATTGTCAGGCCACAGTCTCAAAGTTTTTGCTTTCAAATAATTGTACAATCAAATGTTTTAATGTTCTTTCTGTGGGATGTTATGCCCTTGCCTGGGTTATTGCTTTAAAGTAGAAAATGTTCTGTAAGAATAGTGATGTACCTTCAAAGGGCAGTTTCTTAACATAACCCTTACTGAAAAGGTCATGAGTTCTTCCCCTGTGTTTTAATCAAGAGACTACAGTGTGTTTTCATGCGCTAAACCCATTATATTTCCTTCTGTTCTGAATTGATTCTTGAATTCTTCTCTTAGGTCTGATTTGGACTCAGAACCCTTTTCGTGGTCTACTGGAATTAAAGCTATCTTTTTTCCCATTATCTCTATAGACTTTACAATCCAATCGGCTGCTTCACAGGGAATTAATAAAAAGGGGAATGAACATAATAGAGTCACTGTCACTGAAGGCAGCAATTCAATTACTGAACAGATGAATGGTGAATGTACAGCCTCACTTAAAAAAAGAAATAAAATCCTGTGGGTAGGAAGGTTGTAGCTGGAAGGTTGTGTGAGAACAGAGGCAGCCAGTATGGAAAGGTGGGAGCACAGTCGAGAAGACATTAGCACTGACCATCCTATAAAATTAATGTTTGCGACTGCTGTGAAATGAAAGTAGGTTGTAAGGTGGGTTAGCTATTCGCTGCTGGCCTGAGTAACACCCTTGCAGGTCACAAAGAATGCCTTTTTACTGCTTCACTTAATTCACTTCCAAATTGGATTGAAAAGGGTATTTTTTTGTGCAGAATAAGCACAGTGAGCAAGTACAGATACTGTGCCTGGCTGTTTCCACCCTTAAGCCCTGGAGGACACTTGCAAGAAACCCTGTGGATGCTGTCAGAAACAAGCAGTTCTTTTGCTCGTTACTTAGAAAGTGCTGGTGCAAATGTCTTCAGCCAGAATTAACAATCCCCAGCATAGCTCCATCAGGTTGTTGGGTTGTTGTTGGTGGTGTTTTCTTCCAAGTGTCAGGATGCAAGCACACCTGAGATCACCTTGCAGTGCTATGTGTGAAGAGAGGCTCTGCAGTAGTGGATTCAACAGAAAAGACGATTCAGCACCTTGCTCTTATATTTTTATGTTCCTCCACTTCTCTAGGAGCTGTATGAGAGTGTGTGTGAGGAATATTTATTCTTAACAACTATTAAAATTTAGTATTTTTTTAAACAAAACCCAATTCAATCTGGGGGGGTGAATAGTAGGGGTGGTGAGGTACAGGAGAAGGGATGTCATGGGTAATAAACAGACTTATACCCAGATGTTGTGATAAGCACATTTTCTATCTTTACGAGCGTGAATGTCATCTCCTACAAGACTTGTTCCAGGGATCTTATGAGTAAAACCCAAGTATGAATCCCCACGGCTCCTGGCTGGCACGTAAAGAAGTTCTACATGGTGCAGGCTTGCCTAGCATAATTTTCATTGAAACTTTTGTTGGCTCTCCCTGTGAATGGTTTGCTTTGTGTCTGACCGGACAGTTCTGTGGGGCTCATTCATGGAGGTGCTGCTTTCTAAGCTCATGAAAATTTTAGCTTTCACCCCTTTCAATTCTTCATTTAATTCATTTAATTTTTTATTTAATTTTTAAGGAAAATTGTAATTGTCCTTAAAAAAAAAAAATCTGGATGGAAGTATTTCCCAAACTCAGTGCTGGAGATAGAATTTCTTATCGGCTCAGTTCTGAAATGCTTTTTGACTGCGCTCATTCAGGCTCAGCTGTAGCTGATGTTATTCTACAGAAAGCAGTAAGAGTCCTGTACTTGATGTGGTTACTGTGAATGTGTTGAAAACTATGTGTGTTGGAAAATGTGAACAGGATGGCTTGCAGCAGGTGGGCCTACAACACCCCCTTCATTGAGTATCACCCCAGCTCCCCTTCGCACATGTGTTATTCCCTTTCTCGACCGTGGATCGTGCCTTCACAGGGATTACCCAGAAGCACGAAGACACATACTGGCTATTAGGATGTACAACAGCAGATGTGCTAGCTGAGAGCTCAGACCCAAGGAGCTCAGGTGGTGCTATAATCTGCTTCTTGAGGTAATGACATCCACTTCTACACCATGGGACTGAGGGAATCAAGTTATGGCATCTCTTCTCCCTCGCAGCGGTTTAGCTAGTGCTTCCCCCAAAGAAGGTGCAGAAGTTCCTGCACTAAAAACCACTTTCTGTGGTCTTCAGAGCAGCCCAGTAAAACCACAAGCTGCAGAAGTGGGTTTTCATGTTGCACGTGCTGGTGTGAATTGTGTGCTTCCTTCCAGCCAGGACCCATACTGCCGAGGTGTGAAACCAGAGCTCTGCACCACATCAGTGCATCAGGCAAGAGGTTCTTGTTTATTCATTACAAAGCAACTCTCTCAAAATACGAATAATTACTGAGTCTTACTCAGAGTAAGTAGGGTCTCTAATACCAACTCTATTTAGCTTTCCCTCATTTAGCTTCCATGGTACTTCGTGAACAAAGAAACAGGATTAAAAGCATTTGCGTGACTTTGTATGCCTCAGTTTTCACTCTGCATTACACTTGCAGGACGCGCTTCAAGTTAGATGCTAAAATTGAGATTGGTTGGTAATGGTCTTGACTGAATCTGTATGGGGTAGAGAAAGTAATGCTGTAATGCTCGTAGGAACAGTCACTTGTCTGAAAGGGAAGGAGCTTGCCTTAACTTTTTACAGCACATCTGTAGCAGCAGGGCTGCTGCTAAGTGTTTCTGCAGAGCAGCCTGCTGCCCCAGCTATGATGCTGCATAGCGAGTCTGTAGTGTGTTTGAAAGTGGCTTTTAATGTTTGAACTTCCAGCAAGCCAGCCTCGTGTTTTCCAGTGTTGACATGTGGCTTCCAGACTTCGAAATCCAATGCAAGTTATGAAAGCACATGAGTGTTGAATTTAAACCATACTTTAATAATTTGGCCACCTGTACAATATCCTAATAACCTTAGAGAACCTGAGATCCTCTGTAAAATTATTTGTAGCAGATGTTAAGTCTTTGGTGTATTCTACACATTTACACGCTGGGGGACAGATATTAAACATTACCCCTTCAAAAATAACCCAAACCATATTTATTTCAAAGAATTACAAAGGGTTCATAGCAGGAAGTGGAGGCAGGAAGCCTCATCCATTGTTGTGGTTTGTTTTAAAGGTGTGCCCAAAATGAGATGAAAAAAGTTACTGCACTTGGACAAAATTCGTTGAGTGTTTAAAAGATAAAAAACCTTTTTTTTTTTTTTTGTATTTTGTTCCAGCAACTTTCTCAGCTTTTGTTCTTTTAGTTCAGCTTGCCTTTTTTAATATTTTATTTTAGTACCGTTCAGCTCTCTGACCTTGAAGATGTGATTATGGGGCATTAAGTCCTGGGCATCGAACTCATTCTCTGACTGAAAAATTACCCTTCTGGTCAGAACTTGAGAGGCAGAAATGGAAAGCTTGCTGGCAAGAGGCAAACATTCCAGTCTGATGTGACTGGGTAACGAGTCTCTTTAGGAGCAAAGTGAAGTCCTGCTTTTAAAGACAAAGACTTTGATGACAAGCAAACACACATATATATATGTATACATTCTCCATTGATGTAGCTAGCTCCCAGCATGCAAACTCTGAATCAGCTTTAGAAACCATAACTGTTTTAAAATCTGAGTATGTTTTGTGGTGGTTTAATTTGCCTACTGAGACACTGATTTTACCCTATGGGGGTTGAACTTTTCCTTTCTTTCTTTGTGATGAAAGTTCAGGTTATGGCAAAGTCATGTGTTTTCAGGAACTAGGGCCTTAGGAAGATCAGTAAATATGTCTTAACTCAGCAATAAATGGAGGACAAGCCCCTACCCCTTCCCTCAGCTGCTTCCTCTTTCTCTATAGCAAGCATCACCTCCAGCTCCTTCAGTATGGGATAAATACCACTTCATACACTTGCCCCATTCTTCCACTTTTCCTTCTCCAGTTGTGTCTCTTGCCCACCTTTCACGCTGCCCTTCCTCCCCTCCTATCCTTGCGTTTCAGACATTGTCCAGTCTCAGGAGTTGTAGAGGCAACCGTCAGACTACATTGATCTGTGAGAAGACCCCCAGCCTTTCCCCAGGTGCTGCTGGGTTGGTTTGTGCTGGCAGCAATGGCAGGTTCAAGTGCAAGTTATGGAAAGAAAAGTTGGTGGAGTGCTGTTAAATGCGAAGAACAAATGCTAGATTGACAGCAACTGCCAGGGCAGACACACAATGGGGTTGAGTGCACCCTCAGCAAGTTTGCCAGTGACACCAAGCTGTGTGTTGTAGTTAACACACTGGAGAGAAGTGTTGCCATGCAGAGGACCTTGATGTACTTGAGAGGTGGTCCAATGCCAGCCTCGTGAGGTTCAACCAAGCCAAGTGCAAGGTCCTACACCCGGCTCAGGGCAATCCCAGGCCCAGCTACAGGTTGAGTGGAGAAGGACTTGGGGGTGTTGGTTGATGAGAAAATGAACATGAGCCAGAAGTGTGTGCTTGCAGTCCAGAAAGCCAACCGTATCCTGGGCTGCATCAAAAGGAGAGTGACCAGCAGGTTGAGGGAGGTGATCCTGCCCCTCTACTCTGCTCTTGTGAGGCCTCACTTGGAGTACTGTGTGCAGTTCTGGTGTCCTCAACATAAGAAGGACATGGAACTGTTGGAACAAGTCCAGAGGAGGGCCACGAGGATGATGAAGGGACTGGAGCACCTCCCGTATGAAGATAGGATGAGAAAGTTGGGGCTGTTCAGCCTGGAGAAGAGAAGGAGGTCTCCACGCAGCCTAGCAGCCTTCCAGTATCTGAAGGGGGCCTATAGGGATGCTGGGGAGGGACTCTTCATGAGGGACTGTAGTGAGAGGACAAGGGGTAATGGGTTCAAACTTAAACAGGGGAAGTTTAGATTGGATATAAAGAAGAAGTTCTTTAGTGTACGGGTGGTGAGGCACTGGAATGGGTTGCCCAGGGAAGTTGTGAATTCTCCGTTGCTGCCGGTGTTCAAGGCTGGGTTGGACAGAGCCTTGGGTGGCATGGTTTAGTGTGTGGTATCCCTGCCCATGCAGGGGTATTGGAACTTGATGATCTTAAAGTCCTTTCCAACCCAAACTGTTCCAGTTTTTCCTGATAGGGCCTTCAGTTTTTGCCTCTATTTGTCCAAAGGCAATTTGGCCATAACTTTTGGAAAAGCAGAGCATGCACAGGTCTAACTGGATTGTTTCACCTGCTTCAACCTCAAGGAATCATTTGGGTGAAGAATGAAAAGGTAGGTGCTCAATCTTGGGCCAGAGTTGATATGTTTTACTTAAAGAGCAGAATGGAATACTCTAGAGTCTTTTGATTAATTAAAACTTGGAATTTTGCTTTGTTTTTTGAGTTCACAAAGAAAATAGCAGCATCAGTCAGTGACCTGTGCTGACTGATGTGCTTAGGGTTGCCACTGAAAATCTGTCTCAGGGAGTGAAAAGAATGAGTGCTGCTGCTGGATCTCATAAAGATACTTCTGGTTGGCTTTTTCTGCAGCAGGTGTAGTGTCAACCAGGATGTGACCTTTCTGTTTCTGGAGGAGGTGGATCATGTGTGTTACGTTATGCAGGCAAAAAGTATTTGCAGCTGGAGACAGGGATGGGGCAAACTTTTCCTCTTTTATCATAAATCAGTGCAAACCTTTCCTCGTGACTAGAATAAAAGTGTTATTATTGTGGTGCATGAGGTGATGTTGAAATATGTGATAACCTTTGCTTTATCCTGAAATAAGCAAAAACTCGTCCCAAAGGCTTTCTTGTGTTCCCAGTTGTAGTGAATGTAAACATGCATGTGTGTCTATAGACTTACATAGTCACTTACAGACTTTTAAGACATAAACATGAATTTAAAGTTGCTGAGCTTGTATTGACAGGCTGTTGGAAACTTACAGCTTCTGATCGTTTGCATGAAGCGTTATTTTCCTTTCGAAGGCCAGCTTATTTAACCAGGTAGATCATCACAAGCAACAATTGAGATCTCTATTTTGATTCCTTGGCTTCATAGATGAGCATTAAATGTGCATGTTGGGATCTGATAATAGCTGTAATGGCATGATTTGTTTGCATGTGTATGCAGCTGATGAACTACAAGTCACTACCTGCTCCCCCCACCTCCAGAGTGATAGCTAACCAACCCAAACAGCAGTTAGAAAGAAAAATAAAGGAAAGGTCCCTGGAAATGGCACACAGACAAGGACAGTGGATGAGTGGGACTATTATTCCTTTAAAATGAGAGGACAAACAAGGAAACTGGGTGATTAAAACATCAGTTCCTGTCCTGATCAAGAACAACCCAGCTTCTGCCTGGTTCAGAGAGGAATCAGGAGTTAATCCATCTCTGATGTGTGTGGCATGTTTGGGTTTCTCTGGACCTCTCTCTCATCCCTTCTACCTCAGATGTGTCTCAGAGGTTTTAGATTTCGCGCTCAGGCTCAGACCTTCCAAGTGGGACATGTGCAGGCACTTGTATCCCAGTGATTGAGGACCCAAACCATCAGGGCCTGGATCTCACCAACAGCACATTTGTGGGCCAGGGTGATGGTGTCTATTAGGGACTTTGTATCTCAGGTAGTACCAACCCTAGTACTGGCAGCAAGAATTCCTAATATTCCTAATGTCTAATCTAAGTCTACCCTCTTCTAGTTTAAAGCCATCACCTGTTGTCCTTTCACTCCATGCCCTAGAAAAAAGTCTCTCTCCATCTTTCTTGTTGGCCCCCTTTAGGTATTGGAAGCTGCTCTAAGGTCTCCTCAGAGCTTTCTCTTCTCCAACCGTCTTCCCCAACTGTCTCAGCTTGTCTTCATAAGTTATGCAAGGTAGGAGCACGCAGGAGTCGTCTTACAGGGGTCTTCCAGGAAGAGTGAAGGGGGTGTTTGGGAGAAGTCAAAGCTGTAGTGAAATATGTTCTTTTCCCAGGAGAGTTTTTTCAGTCAGTGTAAATGCTGTTGGTTTCTGTGGCCTTTAGAACAGTCTTCCTTGTGCATACACCAGATATGAATTTAATAAACACAAAATCACCGCTTTGGTCTTAATATTACTGAAGACATGAACTGAATATGTAGGAATACACAGAGTTGGTAAAACAGTTCCTGAACGGTCCTTGGCAAAATAGAAAGCTGTAATTCTTGAAGTGTTAATATGGAAAAGCTAATGTCCTCTCCGTGGACAAAGGTTTAAAAATGATTTTCCCTGTATTTCTGAAATCATAAAGAAATGGAAAATCAGTCAGTAGTCCTTGAAATGAGAAAACAGGAGATCTTGTTCCTAACAGACCATAGTAGTGTAACCTATACACAGTCATGCGCTTTAGCTCTCTGGATACTACTTTTGCACAAAATGCTTCTGTCCCGGAAGCATTTCAGCAGCTAATGAGTAGTACGAAACACGGCCTTGATGACTGTCAGGCTGCTGACAGACCGTGCTTCGGTGTGTTCAGCTATTTCCATCTCTTTTTTTGCCGTCAGAGTTGAAATGACATGTAGATTTCTTCTTCACTGACTGAAGCAAAATAACCTTGGAAAAGTTATTTTGGGTCTATAAAAGCATGAACAAATTCTGCTTTCAGAACAAAATGAAAAGAAAAAAGAATTTAAAGGGGTTTTTGGTTATTCGGTGGAAGTTGAACTTATTTTAAGACTAAGTATCCATTTTATTTCTTTAATATTATTGTTGCTATTAAAATTATAGTTATCGTTATTATTTCCATTAAAAGTTGGCTTAATTTTTTTCTCGAAAGTACAGGTATGCAGCATTCGCAAATGTGGGGAGAGGGATAACTCCTCCCCATTGCTCTGTCACGACGATGAGCAAATTCGCTCTAGATTTAAGGAATCCCTTTGGTTTCCATCCCAGCATGCCTCTGCCCCCCATTCCCAAGCCCCTCTCTTCCAGGGGCGGAGTGGGGCGGGGCTTGGCTCGGGACGGGGCGTGGCCTGCGGCACTTCGCGCTGTGCTGCGGTGGGTCCACACGGGGGCGCTGTGGCGCAGCGGCAGATTGTTGCCGGGCCGTGCGGCGGCGGCCGGGGCCGGGGCCGGGTGGGTCGGGGCCGGTCCGGAGCTCGGAGGCGCTTTCCCCACATGTAAATATTTGCGCTCTCGGCTGGTTTGATGTGTCGGCTCTCAAGAGACAAAGCGATAATCGGTGCCTTTATGAGGTCAGAGCCGCTTGGGAGTGGTTTTAGGTCCTTTTTCAGGGTTTTATGAGCCTTTGGCTCTGTGGTATCCGCCGCTGTGCCCAGCCCCGAGGGCTGTGCCCATACGCCGCGCTGTCAGTGCCCAAGCGATTTCTTCCCGTGTGCGCCCTTTCCCCCTCCAGCTCCTGAGGCGCTTTATCTAAACCCTGCTGGCATGTCAGCTATTTTAGTTAGTTATCAGCCCCCTCCGTCAGCAATTTGCTGTTGTGATTGGCACCGCTTTTTTACAGCGCTCTGCTTTTTCTGTTGCCATGATAACATATACTGTGCCATGTTTTCAGATCCCGGCTGATTTCGCCATATGGTTTCCATATGGGAACATGCTGCTCTCGTTAGCCACCTTCGAAGCAGCCTGTCAGCCAGGTCCCCGCTCAGAAACAAATAAATTGTCTAGTGTCTACTGTATTTCCTTTCAGGCCGCACTCTCCACTTTAAACTTGGCAGCGTTTCAGAACAATCAAAATCCAATCAGCGGCCGTGCTAACTCCATATGTTTTATTTCCAGACGACGCGAGGTGGAGGAAGCTGGAGCTATTCTCGGCGTGTAGCAGCGTTCAGGGTGACATGCCACAGATCACGGCGGTACCCAAAGCCCCATTCAGTGCAGAGAGGTGGTCAGGTTTCCTGCAAAAAGCTGCGGCCGGCCAAGCACTGCAGATCAAATTAGTGTTCCTGGAAAGTGGAGCACCTCTAATAGAGAGTGAAACAAATGTAAACTACAATTAGTTTGATGTGTTGGAAATACGCCGGAGTCCTCTGGGGCTGAGCCTTACAACATAAGCAAACTTGACAGGTTACCTTTCTTTAAATGGTGTTTTAACTGCGGTCATTACCCCCGTCATGGGTCTGTTGCCATGTTCTGCTGGGCTGTGTGCTGGAGTCCATCCGTCAGTCGCCTGCCTCTAAAAACAGTGCAGCCTGCATCTGGATGTGAAGCAGCATGTCAGGAGGAATGCGTGTGCACAGGCAACAGTAGTTTCTCCTGCAGAGTTGCTTGGCATCTCCTGGGATTAGGCCTCTCCCTGCAAGTCTGAGCTACGTCTGTTTATTTTTTCCTGGTCTGTGCTAATAGGTGCAGGTGATGGCTGCAGTGCCTGACCTGTGTTGGCAGGATTGCTGGCATTCACCACAGCTCACCTGCCTGTGCTCTATGAAGGAGAGAGATGGGTGTAACAGGGTCAGGTTGGTGCCTGTGGTCTTGTAGCACCTCACACCAGAGGCAGGTTTGATCCTAGGCAAGGCAGCTGACCCAGCAGCACGCAGGGATGGCGGACGCAGAGCTGAGGAAGCTACTTGGTTAAAAATAGGCAGGAGGCGCAAGGCAATGTTGGGACTTGTGCTTTGCATCGGTTAAACGCAGACACCAGGAACCAGCTCTCAGAGCAAATTGTTCCTGCTTGGAGAAGTGCTCATGTAATTGTGCGTAGGGAGAAAAAGTCAAACAAGTGTAAGGCACTCACCTTGCATGCAGGAAAACCAGACCCGATCCCAAAGGGACTGCGGTTCTCAGAAGAATGCAAGCAGAAGAATGAGCCAAAGCTAATGTGAGAGGGTAGGTTTGGGTTGGTGGCAGCTTGAACACAAGCCTGGGCCAGCCATGCAAGTAAAGAGTTGCACATTGGTTTCATGGAGGCTGAAGAGCAGCAGCAGTCTCATCTCCCAGCCTGCGTTCCTGTTGCGTTGCTCCCTCTGGCTGCATGTTGGGAGTCCAGCATAGTGCAAGCCGAGCCCTCCATTTTGAGACTTCTCCTGAAAGTGAGTTGTAGCCCATTCCGTGAGCCTACGACGGAGTGAGGAAAGCTCTCTGCCAAAGTGCAGGAAGCACCAGCAGAGCTGTTGAATGTTAATCCAATATTTAATGTTCAGTGAGTTGCCAGGAGTTATAAAACCGGTCATATGGTTTGATGGCTGTATACAGCTTTCTGTGGTTACTTTACATCTGGCTTCAAGAGTGACGGATATGAGAATACCACTAGGATGTCTGTTAGGAAACACTGTGAGGCCTTAGGAAAGGCAATAAACCAAGATTTGTCATTGTCAGGGAGCTGGCTTGAGGGATGCTTTGAAAAAGCACTCTGCGTGACCTTCGAGTGCAGAACAAAGTCAAGCTCCCAGGCATCAAAGTAATGCCACATGTCAGGAAGACCCGACATGTATGGAAAGTCTAGAAGGTGATAGCCAGCATGAGGTAAACGTGCAGATCAACTGCTAATTAAGTGAGTGGTAATGTCTGAGTGAAAATGGCTGTCGGACCCTTCAGCTGTGGTGTTTGACAATGCAAAATGCTGGTGAGTGTGGAGGAAGCGATGCACAAGCAGGACTCCCAGAGCCTGCCTCTCTTCCCCAGCCTCTTTGGAAGGAAAACACAGTGCTGCAGGCACAGCTCTCCCATTGGGAGACCAACAGAGAGATGAGAGGTGTTGGTGATGTCTGTAGGGTGCTCCTGGAGGGAGCTGGGGCTGCACAAGCAGAGGGCATGGCTGTGTTGATTCATGACTGTGCTCATTACCAAAAAAGGGGCAGGTTGATGACAATGGAGGGTAAAGGACGTACAGGAGCGAGTGCTGGAGTGGATAGCTTGGGGATCCACAGATTGGTAATGTTTTGGGTTCAGATCAGAAACCCATGGGGCTTTGAGGCGGTGAAGTGGGCAAACTAGTGCCTCTATCTGCTTTTTCTAGTATTCTTCTTTCCCTTGGAAGTGGAAACACCGTTCCTAAGGCATACAGCGCACAGACAACCTTTACCAGGTAAACCTTTACCTTTCAAGTGTGAACGTTTATGTGATGAACTGAGGGGAGGGCAAAGCCAGCTTTGCACTCTTGAAGGAGGTCAGAAGGCTGGGGGAGTTTGGGGCACGTGTACGTGAGGGTCTCAGGTTTGTCAGCAGCAGTAACAAGGGCCTGATCTACAGGAACCTGGAAACAGGGGTTTTTTGAATTTGCAAATCTCCTTTCTTTTATTGTTACTCAGTCTTGTTCACCTCCTGGGTTCAATAGCCCCTTTCAAGCTTTTTTGTTTTCCTGCACCTTTTGAGTCCTTCCAACCTTTCCTAAATCCTGACCCACGTCCTCTCTTTGTGAAGCATTTTCTTTTCCTTCCTCATTACCTCATTATTTGTTTTTCACAATTGCCTTGCAAGCTGTTCCTTCCTTCCCTCCAGTTTGCTTGGTTTATTTGCACATCCCAGCTTGTTTTTCTTTCTAGAAGGAAAAAATGCAGAGGCTCACGTAAAGTATTGTACAGAATAAAAGTTACGGCTTTCATTATTGTTTTTCTTTACAGTAGTTAACTTCTTCATATGTTTAAATTAACCATGCTGATGTGCTCAGGCTTTGCCCCTTCCCTGGAGCAGCATCAGGGGCTGCACGTGGCTGCAGGGCCTGTCCTCGGATGGAGCAGGAAGCGGGACGTGTCCTCTCTCCTTTCTCTTGCTTTCCTCTGTAGGACGTTTGCTTCGTTGGCCTCCAGAGGACAGCTGTTTCAATAGGAGCAGCCAGGAACAGGTCACAGGGATTAATATTTTCAATTTCATTTAAATTTAATTAATTTTTTAAATTTTAACCTGGCCAGGGTTGTAGTATTGGGTCTTTCCCCTCCTCCCATCCCTCAAACACTGAATGCAGAAACAGCAGGATTAGTCTAATCCAATCCAATGATCTATTTCCCCCATTTTTTATCATTTTCCATTGTGTTTCACCAGATGAAAAGAACAGACATAAACCATTTTCAATTCCAAGGTGGAACAATTATAATTTTATTATTGTTATTAATTCAGTTATAAAGCCTGAAGCTGAACCCAGAAATCAAACAGTGGGTTTTGAGATGGTTTTTATAGCTGCCTGTATTCCCTCTGAGAAAACCATGAAATTAAAGTTTGGGGCTTTTATTATCCTGGTTTCCCTAATGAGATGCGTCTTTGCTGCCTGCACAAGGAGATGTGAATAGACTGAAGGAAACACAGAGTAAGTCAAGTCCTTCAGCACTTTTGTGGTGGCAGAAGCTGTTCTGGACAGCTCTTGGTCCAAGTTATGTCGAAGGCGAGGGCAGGAATCACTAGGAAGCAGGAGGGCAGTGTTGCCACGTTGTATGAGTTTAAGTGCTCTGGTACTCGCTGCTTTCCTTTAAACCCCCACTGCCCTCTAAGTGGCGATATTTGACGTGATGGAGCCCGGCGTCGGGGAAACCGCGCTGCTGAGTGAAACCCCGGTGTTTGCTCCCCGCTCCTCTGTGCCAAGTTCAGTTTTGGGTCCCTGCCGGGGCAGTTTCTTTGTGAAATGAATTCGTGGCTTACGAAGCCATGAGTCAAAGCTTTCTTTTGTCTGTAGTGCTGAATGCTGCTTGGACCAACGATGTTGTCCACATTGGATGTTTGGTTTTACAGATTATGCTTTGGAGCAGCCTGCTGCTATCATAACTGCACTATTTCTGCTTGTGCCCAAAGTGAATGTGCTGAGTTCCTGCAGAAAATGTATTTAAATAGAAAACAAATAACCGGGACCTTCTTCATTTATGTGCTTTTGTAAGAGGTTTCATTTGAGGACAGGGGGAATAAATAACCTGCTGTTCAGCGGCAGCATTTTAACTCACACTAAAAATGATGTATGAAATCAAATAGCTGGCCCCCGGCCTGTGCACAAGTATGTACATAAGTGTGCTTGCGCACATCTATTATGATAAAGCATGTTAGTCTGATGTATGGAATAATTTGGGGTTTTTTTTGCTCGCTGCAAGGTATCAATTTTACAGGGACTCACGTCCGAGAGAAACAGAAAGCTGTATTTGAAATTACTGTTGCTCTCTTCCTGCTTGAATTCCTTCCAGTACTGGTGAAATCAGTAAGAGCTTTGTCTTTGATCAAATGATCTGGGGTTGGGCACTCAAGGTTGCGTTGGCTTTTAGCTGTATTTTCCTTTTTCAGGTGGGTCTATGATATATTTAATGTTTAACTTGAATGTTGCAAACATTCAGGTGCAGAGCAAAATGCACATGCAAACTGGGTAACAATAAAACCAGGGGAGCATTTACAGCTTATTCAGTGCCTTCCAAGTAAGTTGCACACTGTGTAGAAACAAAAAACTACCAAGTGAACGTGCTTGGAGCCCACCGCTGCAGTAGGATGCATCCTGATGCTTGAGGAGGTAACCGCTGCTCTCACACCACGCAAGCAAATCAGCCCTGCACCTGGTGAACGCATTTTGTGGTGGGCACAAAGAATGGACTCTGAGTTGAAGTGGTAAAAGGTGATTTTCAGCACCAGCTTTTTCCTCCTTCAGGTGCTGTCCTTCTGGGCTTGGGGGGGGGTGTTGGCACCTCCAGAGGTTGCTTGAGTTCAGGACTTCTGGTCCTTGCTTTTCCAGGTGCGGCGAGAACTTCGTAGTGACTAGCCTGGTGCCAGGGGCTGTTAGAGATCAGTGAAGGCTGTGGCAGAATGTGGCTATCTGGGGAATTGAGAAATTTACACTCTTCATATAGAGAAAGAAACCAGAAGTCCATTAAAATGACAGGGTGCAGATAGGGCAGAGAACAGGGGGGAGGGCCATCCATAGGAGCTGGATTTTCTGGCCAGGACTTTTCAAGCCAGAAGGAGGCCTAATGGGAAGGGAGGGATCAGCAGCTGAGCTTCAGCCTTTGCTGAGCAGGCACTTGTGCTGTATGCACCACCTTTCCCTACAGGCCCTCAGACAAGATGATTTATCTTAATGTTTTCCTGATTGTGTCCTTTGTTTAAGAGCACAGGCTCTGTGGTAACCCCGTGGTTCCCTGCTCCCCTTGGGTACCTCCATCTCTCCCTGTCTGCCCTGGCTGCTGTTTGCTACAAGCACAAATGGTTTGCTGAGCTGGACCGTGCCATGGTGGAGATGTGGGATGGCTTCACAGAGCTGAAGGAATGACTTTTGCAAGAAAGGGTGTGATCTGAGGTGTGGCAGAGGGCACTCTGTGTTTGTGTAGCCCTTCCTTATTCTCTAAACTGGAGTAAAGCACAAGTTACATGTCTCTTTCCTGTAAAAGCTTAGCCAGCGACATATAACATGGGAATGAACAAGGGTAAGGGAAGGAAAGTGACTCAGGTTGTCTATCCTTCAATAAAAGGATGAAGTTCAACAAGGCCAAGTGCAAGGACCTGTGCTTAGTTTGGGGCAACCCCCAGCACAACTACAGGCTGGGTTAAGAACGGATTGAGAGCAGCCCTGAGGAGAAGGGCTTGGGGGTAGTGGTTAACAAGAAGCTCAACATGAGTTAGCAGCGTGCGCTTGCAGCGCAGAAAGCAAACTGTATCCTGGGCTGCATCATAAGGAGCATGACCAGCAGGTCAAGGTGATTCTGTCCCTCTGTTCTGCTCTGGTGAGGTTCTACCTGCAGTCCTGCGTTCAGCTCTGGAGCCTCCAGCACAAGAGGGACATGGAGCTGTTGGACCAAGTCCGGAGGAGGCCATGAGTATGATCAGAGGGCTGGAGCAGCTCTCCTGTTGAGGCAGGCTGAGAGTTGGTTTTCTTCATCCACGAGAAGAAAAGGCTCCAGGGAGACCTTATAGCAGCCTTCCAGTGCCTAAAGGGTGCCTACAAGAAATCTGGAGAGGGACCTTTTACAAGGGCATGTAGTGACAGGACAAGGGGGATGGATTTAAACTGAAAGAGCATTAATTTAGATTAGATATTAGGAAGAGGTTCGTTACTGTGAGGGTGGTGAGGCACTGGCACAGGGTGCCCAGAGAAGCTGCGGCTGCCCCATCTCTGGCAGTGTTCAAGGCCAGGCTGGATGAGGCTTTGAGCAACTTGGTCTAGTGGAAGGTGTCCCTGCCCACGGCAGGTGGTTGGAACTGGATGAGCTTTAAAGTCCCTTCCAACCCAAACTGTTCTGTGACGTAGCAGTTGCACTTGGTGAGCCCAAACTGTAAGAACTAGGTAAGACACACAGTTTTTGGATTGTTCCTTCTAACATTTGCAAGTGAAAAGTTGTGGAAAACCAGGGCTCAATCTGGTCTTTTAGGCACCTGCAGAGAGCACTTGAGTGGATTGGCACCCATGAGAGGAGGTAAACCTTGATCCTGGAAGTGTATTCATTGTGCCTCCTTGGTGGAAGCATTTGAAGGGGGTCCTTAAGAGCACAAGTTGCTTTCAGAAGCCAGGAAGAAGGTGTCTGTGGATGTCTCAGCAGGCTGTTTGGCAGCCTGTCCTGATGGGGAAGAAGAGCTGAACTCCCTTGGAGGGGCTCGGTGTTCAGCACCTTCCTTGTGCTTGTCTCTGTGAGACCAGGACAGGAGAAGTCATGAGGAGAAGATGGTTCTGAAACTATTTTTTCAAGCTTTGTTCTGTACATGGTTGTGTTTCCGTGGCTTCTGGTCACAGCACAGTCCTTACACAAGCTAAAGTGGTGAATGAGCCAGAGCTGCTTTAATGAAACTGCAGTCAAGGATCTGTTTTGTTGGTATGTTTCTGAAGGATGTTCAGCTGTTAGGGCAGACAGACAAACCTTGCCAAGGGATCCTAGCAGTCTCGTGCCACATCAAAGATCCCTATTGTCTGTCTCCTTTGCAGCCGGTTATGCCACTGACAAGCCAGCAGCAGAGGCTGGGTGTCCCTGGCACCGCTGAAAACAAGGTGGGGATGACTGGCTGCTTTCCCAAGCACCTGCAGGGCCTGCAGTGGCTGGGATGCAGGGAGTGTCCATAGGACCCCAAAGGAGGCTGATGGGGGTGCAAAGCTGGGCTTGCTGGGGAGGCTGCCAGTGGTGTACTGGTGTCAACGGGCCCCTGGGGAGCTGTGGGACAACTTTAAGAAGTAACTTGTGAAAAGTGACTAAGGAAAGGAAGCCCTGTGTTCCCTGAATGAAGGAATGAATGAACAAATGAACACATAAATAAGTGAATGAAAGAAGAGGGTGAGTAGCGGCTGCGGCCGCAGCGGTCTGAGCCTGATCTCTGTGAATCGATTCAGTCACTGCTGTCTGGACTGAATGCTTCAGCAGTGACTTGGTGCAAAGCTATGGCCAAACTGTCTCAGAAATACTACCGCTGAAGTTTTCGCGTGTTAGAAAGGCTTGCTAAGCAATTGCTTGGGCTTTTGTAGTCTGTACCCATGTGGTTTAGAGAGGAGGGGGCAGAGCCAAGAGGACGCATGCAGCAGAAGGATGCTTTTGTCCCTGCAGCTGCCAGCTTTGAGGATGCTGCCAGGGCAAGGGGGAGGCATCCAAGCCAGGCGGTGGACTGCCAGCCCAGGAAAGGTTGCACTGGTTACACTGCAAAGGTTACACGTCATCAGAAGAGGAAAGGCAGCAGTGCAGGCATTGACCGGAGCACCTTGTACCTTTTGAGGGTGGAGAGACGCTGGGCAGTGGGAATGAGGGTGCTCTGGGGGCAGGAGGGTGCATGACCCTGCCTGCCCTGGGGTATAAGCCTCCTCTTGGTGACATTCCTGGCCACCTTTTTCCCCATCCCCTTCCTTGGTTCCCCATCTATTCCAAATCCTTACAGCTGCCCTTTTTGCCTTATCCTTTTTAGCCCTCCTGCTAGGCCTGGGGAATGGCAGTGCTTGCCCTGTCCCATCTTCAGAGCCTTGCAGGGCTGCTTGGGGCTTACAGCCTCTCTGATGGTTTTGCTGTGATTCTGTGTGTCCCCAGTTTGGTGTGAGCAGCACTGGGCCCATGGGCTGTAAAAAATCTGAAGGAAAGAATGTTTTCCATGTCGCTGATTATTGTTATTTTTTAGTGCCTAACATACGCTGTTTTGCTTAGGAGCAGTGTTTCTTAAAGCGTGTGCAAAGTGAGCAGGGAGACATCTCAGTGCTGTAAATTTGCCTTTCTGCATATAGAAAAGAACAAACAGCAAAACCCTCACTGGTTGTACTTTATCAGTGCAACTTTCTGGCATCTGTCAACTCTTCTTCCACCAGAATCTGTGCTACAGCCCTAGGAGTAAATGCAGCAGCACAGGACAGGCATAGCACGAAGCATGCATATTCGACGCAGCGAGTACTGAGACTTAGCCAAATATCGCTCGATGTATTGTCTGGTGGCTTTCAACATCCCAACCAAAAATAAACATCAGTTGTGCTTCTCTCCTCCCTGTGTTGAAAAGCAGCCTGTGGGCAGGAGAAAGAAACCCCAGCACTTGCCATCCTGTACTGCTGTGGCACGCGACCTGCGAGTCAGAGACGCTACCTCATGGTACAGGGGTCAGTGACAGTAAATCCACTGGAGATGTGATGAGCGACGGCTCTGAAGGGAGAGCAAGTTGGCTGCCGCAACCCTGGCGGCTGGCAGCTTGGCTAGCGGGGCCACAGCGGTGCCAGCCCGCTGCAGCCAAGCACAGCCAGCCTGAAGCCAAGTCCCTTGGCACAGGAGCAGGACGGGGTGGCTCCACCTTGCAGCTGTGGAGGACAGCGGAGGTGGCAGCCTGGAGCAGGAGAAGGACGGGATGTGCTTTGCAGTGAGGTGTGGGCTGATGTTATGTGGCCAGATGTGGGGACAGAGGGAGGGAGAGGCGAGAAGCCCTGCAGCTGGGAGGGTTTGTGAGTGCTGCTGTGTGGTGCTTGGGGTTTTAGGCGCAGCTCAAGGACTGTGCAGAGTTTTGCTGCCTCAGTGTTCCCAGTGAGTGTGGCGGGACCGGTCATGCAGACCGCAACTCATCTGTGATCAGCCCTTTGTGTGCTTTAGCGTACTTTCCTAGGGAACGGGTGAAGTGTCCAAAGGGTTTCTTCATTCAGATGAAATTCAGAAACAGAAACTAAAAAATTAATGTGTTAAGAAACTGAAAGAAGGAACTGGGAGTGTTTCGTTATTACATTGTTTTACAAATGTGAAACATCAGCTAGGAAATCACTGAGGTTGAGGTCTGGATTTTAACCACACAGAATCACCCTCCCAAAATTCAGTCTGTTCTTCTGACAGCAAAGGGGCATTTTATATTTTACAGATAGATCTTGTCAGTGAAGAACTTCAAAGGCCCTACGCTGAACCCAGCTGACGGATTGCACTGTTTCTTTTTGGGATTGCCACTCTTCTCAGTTAGGTAGTCATTTACTGGGTGTTGTTAAAACCCTGATCCTTATTCTCAATTCTCCTAAGGCCTGACCTTATGCTTCTGCAAAGTCACAGGAGTGGCATAAAATCATTCCAAACTCTTAAAAATAGGCTCCAAAGGGGACACCATGTCTGTGTGACAAGAGCAAGGTTGTGCCCCCAAGTCTCCTGCCTTTGAATTGCTAATGGATTACTTTTCCAGGGGTTATTTCATGAGAGTCAGGATTTGGGTATGCGATGGGGGAACAAAAGTTGCAAAAAACCCGTAAGTCCTCAGGGAGAGCAAATGACATGCTGTAGACTGGTTGATTATTTGTCACATAAGCAGTCTGTATTTAGAGAGTTAGTTACATAAAAAATATAGTTTCCATAGCAAGAAGTGAGAACACCCACCAGTGTTAGGCAGTTGGGAACAAGCAGTTTATATGTGAGCTAGAAGGAGGAGGAACATAAAGAATACCCTTCAGCTTTCCTAACTGCTGTTTTACTTGGACCGCAAAAGTACCCTAAACGTTGCTGAGAAAACTTAAAACTTTCTCCAATGTGCTCAAGAACTCAGACCCACGTCTTTCATTGTCACTGGCTGAGTGCACATATTTACTTGTAGGGCACTTTTATACAGTGTGATGGAGACATTAAGCTCAAGGCTGGTCTAGTAGTCTGAAAATAACTCACCATTTGGGAGGGGAATAAAGGGTGTTAATCTCAGCTCCTTGGCTGAAATTCCTAGTAAATTTTTTACTTCTCCATTCCCAAGAATAGGCTCAGTGTTCCTCAAGAAATAATTCATATTCAGACTGTTACTCTGTATATAAAATTTCAGTGCACCAGTGCACAACTAATCCTTAGAAGGAAAAGTTGCCCTCAAAAACCTAGCCAGCTCTGCAATACTTCATGGGCTTGAATGATAGGCAAAACATTGAAAGAATTAAGTTAAATGTATTTCACGGGGAAAGAAATAAAGTTGACAAAACTCTTGGGCAAATCTTCTGCAGATGGCAGACAGCTTAATTGCTATGGTAAACTTGTCTGACATTTCTGGAAAAATCTGGGTGCTACGGTAATGCAGAGAACCCAATGGACTCAGGGTTGGATGGCTTGAAACAGAGACGGGCACGTCTTCATTTTAGCTGGGTTGCTAAAGTTTCACCCAGGTTTTGGGGGCTTTTTCCCTCCTTATTTTTTTTTTCCCATGTAACTCCTTTTACTAATTAAGAAGCTGTACACATATTATTGGGACAGGAAGGCAACAGAGGCTTTAAATGAAGTGAATGAGGTTACAGTATTCCCCTCTACCAAATGTCTTCCTGGAAAGTTTTATGCTGTACACAGCTGGACAAACTTCAGGGAAAAAAAGGGTTTCTTTTCTGCATGGAGCATTGTGCAGGACACAGCACTGACTGCAGGGGCACAGCCTCCGGCTAATAGTGGAAGTGTAAGGGCTCAGGTGCGACTTGCACTGCGCTCACCAGGGTGGTGGCCCAATCTACATCTGAAGCCAATGTGCAATGTGTTGCTTCTAAAAGCTGATAAAGTGCTGAGTATGCTGCTGCTTTACAGGTGGGTCTTGTTCTGGTCTCTTTCCCTGAACATTTTTCTCCTTTAAGGACAGTCTTCCTGGCAGTGCTCAATCCCCGAAAGGATAATATAGTTTCAAGACAAAAACAAACCTGGCAGGGAAATCAGGATTATAGAGCAGCGTCATTCCTCAAAGTGTTTAAAAAAATCCTGGAATATCTCATTACCTGCCTAGGTAGACCCCCTTCAGGGTTTTCCTCCACAAGGTGAGCGGTTGGCACTGGTTGTTTGCAGGTCAGTGCCTCCCCCGGCCAGTGAACCATGAGAATATTCAGTATCCAAGGCAGACGTGTCCCAGCAATGGTGAGTTAGTGCTGGGGCACCCGAGAAGAGGGTCTGTGCTGCTTTGTCATTTCCTAAAGGAGGCTTTGTGGAGCCCAAGGGGGTAGAGGCACAGGAAGGGGGGTGGATGGGCTGTGAGGGGTCACTGGGAAGGAGACCTGGATGTTGGAGAGCGGGCAGCGGAGCTGGCCAGAGATGTGCTGGGGGAAATGCTTTTTCTTTGGGGCAGGCAGTGACAAACCCCTCCGTCATGCGGGCTGAGGGGCTTTGGGAGCTCGGGCTGAGGAGGAAAAAGTGCTGCCTGTGGGGAGCCTGCAATGGGGGTAGGTGCTGTGGGCTGGGGAGAGATCAGCATGGGCATGGTTTCTGGAGGAGGCTAAGGTGGGTCACCAGCCTGACAGGAGCCTTATGTGCACCACATTGTGTGAGGGACTAAACTGACAGACAGAGGCAAGCCAGGGATAAAGGGTCCCCCAACACTTGCACTGAGGAGGGACTCTTCCTCACCAGGTTTGATGGTTGCCCAGGGGAATTCCCTCCAAGGTGCCAGTGCTTTGGCTGTGGTGCAGTCTGAGCTCCACTGACATACCTGCAATGCCTTTCATTAAAAAACACAGCAAACAAACAGAAAGAATAACAAGAAAGAGAAGGTTGAGGACAGGTGCTGCTACCGGTTGCTTCCTGGTTGAACTGGTAGGAGAACATGCGGTGTTTTTTCTGTCTCTCTTTACCTACCTCTGCACAGATACCCTCTTGCCAAGGCACTGGTTTGGGCTTCCTGCATGCTGCAATGTGCTGCGCATTTTGCTTTCCCCACAGAGTGTGTCGTGATGCACCTGGAGGAGGTGGAGGATTGTGTTCAGCAAGTTCAATGCAGCTTACAGGCTTCGGGAGCAATGCTATTCTTTTCTTTATGAACAATCTCAAATAACCAGCGCCTTTCTGGATATGTTTATTAAACATCTTAACAGCCTGCTGTTACATCTGCTAACATGTTTTCAAATGCTATTTGTAAAGCTGTCTGTCCCTGCTAACAAGTTTCAGCTTCCTCACATTCAGTGAGGAGAATGGTCTGGGAGATTCTCTGTTCCTATGGGAAACAAGTGTTTCTATTTGAAAGTGCTTGCTTTTCACTTCCATTTCTTTCCTGAATACAAAGCACACCTTCTGCAGAGAGGCTTCCATCACCATCTCTATCCAAGAGTGGAGGAACTCTTCTGATTGGCATTTCTCTCTCTTCCCAGCACTGCTACTGAGCTTGTGGGTGGTGCGAGCACCACACATCCTGCCTAGAAAGGAAGGTCCAGGGAGAGTGGGATGGGAAATGTAGATTATACTCAGAAAAGGATGAGGAAAGTGCCTCTCTAGCTATCAGGTTGTAGGGGAACCACTTGATGAGCAGCTCTGACTCAGCTGGAGTTCCTGCAGAACTGAGGCCATCCAACCCTCCTTCAGGATCAAACATGACATAAATCCATGGTTTCCCTAGCAACACTGGGTGAAACCCTCTAGTCCACACAGTAAATGGATGTTTGGGAGTGTCTTGAATGGGACTGTTGTTGGAACAAAAGACTTCTTTACTATGATGCCTCACATGAAATCCCCTTTCTAGTCAATGGAGAGAGACAGGAACTTCCAGGGAGTGATTGATCCCAGGTATTTTACACACTGACTTCAGGATGGAATGGTTCACCAGCTACAATTTTTTTATCTTTCTCCATTGACAGGTCTACTATCAACATCTGCAGCTTTCAAGAGATGACATGTGATAGACTGGTTGCTTTATCCCACAAATGTGGGACCAATCTCTCTCTATGAGGCAATTTTATGTCTTTCTGGTTTATGTCAATGATATGATTTGCTCAGTGGGATGTATAATGGGAAGTTTATTGTCTCCTCAAGGGAATCTGGTCCCATGTTTGTGGAGCAAGTAACAAAATCTTAATAACTGTCTTTGTTCATCATTCTCCCTGAAAACAGAGGCAGGTACCTACAGAAGGGTGCATTTGTGTTTAAAATGGGTAAGGAGTCCATTAAATAACCTGGGAAGGGTGGGTTCCTCTTCTTTGTGCAGATTAACAAAATTCACATAGTCGTGGTGGTTTGGTTTTGGTTTCGTTTTTATTGTTTGATTTTGGTTTTGTTTGTTTTGGCTGTGGTTTTATTTTTAGGGAGGTAAATGTAGGAAATTTAAGAGAAATAAGGAGGTAATTCCACCTGATTTTAAAAGGTTGAGATTTGAAAGAAAAGAAAAAGGCAACATCTTTTTTCCTCCCTCTTGTAACATGGAAGAAAATTCACTCAAGTGCTTGGTAAGTGTTGTTTGAGAGTTTCAGTAACTAAGACATCAGAGCTCTCCAGGATCAGAGTATTTGTCTCAGAGAAAAAGGGAAGACCTGCACTGGGTAAGCCAGGTCTTCTTACAGTGCCCTCTGATCTTCCTCTTTTCTGCTTACAGACAGATTTACACAATCTGCTTTATTTCAGTGTTTCGGTTTGCACGGAGCACATGTAAATGCAACACACAGGGCCTGGACAGTATTTGCCTGCAACAGGCGGCAGAAACCTCTTTGCAGCCCCTTTCAGAAATGCAGTGTAGATCCGGCCAAGGAGCTGGCTGCCCAGTGGTGGGGTGAGTGAAAATTAAGGCTTGATGTGTACTTAAGGACCAGCAGGTTTGGCCTGGCAACCATCCTGTTTCGGCCTGGCCACAGTGGCAGCCCTGGGGATCTCAGTCCTCCCGGCACTCACAGGTTCCTCTCTTCCTCCTCCCTCCCCCAAACATTTAGAAATGGTCAGGGATGTAAACTGCTGTTTAGTAAATTGATTAATTTTCTCATCTGGTATTGTAGGTGAAAAACTGCACTGAATAATACATACATTTATCTGGTCTGTTAGTTTCATCTGCTAAGGAAGGTCTTTGAAGCAGGTGATGCAGTATATGTCATTCCTGCTCCCTGAGCATGTTACAAAACCAGATTTGCTTGAATCTGGAAAACACTGTATTTCAAACCTGACTGCTAAGCATCTGCTGCTCAGGGCGAGTGAAAGTGTTCTCTATCCAGAGACCTGCAAGCATTTTGCAGAGAAAACCCATGCTTTACTCCCTCTTTCCAGCAAGGATATGGGGGTACGGGCAGGCATCCTGGGAGCATGGCCTTGGAGCCACCTCAGTCCTGACCTATTCTGCAAGTTGCTTGACATGAGCACACCCTGCTTTAATAGTGATATGACAAATAACCTTGTCATCCCAACAAGGCCATTGGCATGGTACAGGGATACTGGTAACCAGAAATAATGCCTTTCATTAGAGAGATAATAGGAGAAAAGCCTAGAGGCTTTCCAGGCACGAGATCCTCTTCCCTTGCTTATATTCTACCATGTGCCTGTCCCATGACATTTATGCCTGAAGCCTTTTGCAGACTGTTGCTACAATATCTGTAGTTATGAAACAAACCCCAGAAATAGGATTGCTGTTCTGCCACTCAACCCAGGCTGGGGCAAAGTGGGAGGCAGTGTCTGCTGGCAAGAGGTGCTTTTATTGGCACTTGAGAGGGAATCTGAATGCCTACCAGTGAGGAAGCTGTGAGATTAGTTGTGCTAAAACCAAAGCTGACTCACCCACATTTAATACCTTGTGGGAGAAATGTAATTCTTTACTCCTGTATTTATGAGATGAATTTGATTTAATATTGAGCATATTATGGACAGGTGGAAACTGGCATGTGGTCTACTGTAATATCCAAGTAGAAATATAAGTGTAGTGTGCTTAATTTACCAGCGGTGGTAAAAATAACCTATCTGACTGTATTTCTGTTGCAGAAGCTTTTAAAGAAAGCTAAACCAAAACACCAAAGCAGAAGACTGTGGCAGAAGATTCAAGTTCTCTGTTGCTCTTTGCTTTGATGCTACATTCATTACGGTCTCCAGTCCACCTCACTCTGCTCTACTAGCAAGTAGCAAAACGACAGCATTTTATCCTGTTGTTTGTCTAGCAAAAGCTCCTTTCTTTTTAAATAAGCAGCTCCCGAGCATGCTTAACTACTGAAGTGAATAGGAGCTTTGTAATAGGAAGCACAATATGATTCAGCTCTCAAAAGTGTGGAAATTTCATCTTTAGATACTCAGAGGGGTATGTTCTGAGTTGTTTTTTCCTGTATGTACCCAAGTCGCATTTAGTTGTCAGCTAATGTTTCTAGCCAGATAATGAGTGTATTTCTGAGAAATTGTACACAGAGGATTTCTTCAGGGTTTTCTTCATTCACTTCCTATTTTTAGAGTTGCGTGTAATTCGCAGTGCTTCTCTCTCCATTATAATAAGGCAGCAGGTGTTCAGTTTAACTAAATAGTTGTCAAATGTTGTTTCCCTCTACTTTACAGGTAGGGCTGAGAGATCATTTTCTAGGGTTGATTTGGGTTAAAAAAAAAAAAAAAGAAAGTTCAGCATAATGGAAACTTGCTTTGAATAGGGGTCAAATGGATTTGATGGAAAAAATGCAAGGTTTTCATGGAATTGTGGGAAGATTTGACTTTGAAGGGACCTCTGGAGGTCCCTGGTCTTGTCCCCACATCCCAGATTAGAATCAGAGAATCACAGAATGGTTTGGATTGGAAAGGACCGTAAGAATATCCAGTTCCAACCCCCCTGCCATGGGCAGGGACACCTCACACTAAGCCATGTCACCCAAGGCTCTGTCCAACCTGGCCTCGGACCTTGCCAGGGATGGAGCATTCACAACTTCCTGAGGCAGCCCATTCCAGTGCCTCACCGCCCTCACAGTGAAGAACTTCTTTATATCTAACCTAAATATCCCCTGTTTAACTTTAAACCCCCTGCCCCTTGTCCTATCACAGTCCCTGATGAAGAGCCCCAACCCAGCATCCTTATAGGCCCCCTTCAGATATTGGAAAGCTGCTATGAGATATCCATGCAGCCTTCTTTTCTCTAGGCTGAGCAGCCTCAACTTTCTCAGCCTGGCTTTGCATGGGAGGTGATGGGTAACTCTGAAGCCAGATGGCTCTAGTGGTTCTCCAGTTGAGATTTGACACTGCAGATTGGAGACTGCTGGAGGCTGCAGAGGAATTTGTTGCAGCTGTCCCAAATTAATCCAAGATAAAACATCAGGTGAGTGAACACTGTCCCTGGAGGGATGCCTGGTGTGATGCAGAGACTCCAGACCAAGGACTGGCCTGCCATGGGTAGCTGGACCCAGACCCTTTTATGGTCTTGTTTATCTCTTTTAATGTGGGGGTTTCAGGAGCAATTTCTTTGGTGACTCCATGCTTTTGCATGGCTTTGGATTGGCAAAGTCATTGTACTTTGCTGTGCATTCAGACCTAAGGTTCAGTACTCTATCAAATCATCAAAATGCTAAGAAACATGGGCTTTTTCTTTTTGTACTCCATGGACAATAGAAAATGCTTTCAAGCAGGATTTCAGCAGTTTTCTTGCTTTGACATTAAAAACATTCTTGTGAAGAGCAACAATCACACAAATTGCTGTAATAAACCATTCCATTTATAGCAATGTGAATAATATTTATCTGCTATTGGTAGTATTTTGGACAAAATCCGTGTGTGGGCTTGGGTTTAAAAAAGAAACAGTGGAGGAAGAACACAACACAGAGGAAGAATAAGCTGTTGACTAAAAATTTGCCTGTTGTAGTGGCCACAATAAACCAATGCACTAATGCTAATTTTAAATTATCTTGGTTTTGAGACTGCAGAAGAGCTGATTTTTGGCAACTTCTTATCACCTTTTTACTTCCTGAGATTGATTTTATTAAAACATCTTATGTTGATCACCTCAAAACCAGTGATGTTTGAAACTATTGGGTAACAACAGGATAATGTTAGCCATCACTTTATATCGTAAGTCTTGGGCTTGCTATGGAGTGAGTGAGTGTTTGGAATACAGCCCATAGAAACTGTTACTGAATTTGCACTTGCACACTTACCACCTGGGTGAGTTGAGTCTTTCAGGTTTCTGAGGACCAGCGTAGGAACAGGGTTTTCTCATTTATCTTTCAGTGGATTCCTTTACTGTTCTGGAAGTAAACCAATTGTTTGTTATCCCACCTGGCATGCTCGATGTATGAAAGTCTCCAGAATGATGGAAGCAAATGTAGACAGTCAGTTGTTATTGCTGTCAAGCTGTGGAGGTGATAGGGTGCTGTGCAGTTTTTCCGATAACCTGAAGAAAAAATGATGTGTCAATCTGAATTTATCTTGTGGACCGACACTCCCCATGTCATGGTTGGCCCTGGGTGGTGGGTTCACAAGCGTAATGGAGAGAGGCTAACCAGCCTTCACACAAAGTCTTTGCAAGAGGCATCTGTGGTGGGAAACAGCCAGGCTTGTACACCTTTGAGATGCTTTCAGGTGCTGGTGGTAAAACGGGGCGAGTACCACTTTCACAGCCTGTACAGGGAAAGGAACCCGTTACAGCCTTTGCTCTAACCTGGCACAGAACACACACCATTAAATTTCACCCTGACTAAGGTCTGGAGACTGTAAATGCTTTCCCCCAATGCAATCTTTTTTCCCTACTTCTTCCTGCCTGCCTGCTCGAGCAACCTGCCACCGTTTGTCAGCAGGCTCTAACATATGCCACTGCGGTAAAGAAGGCGACATGCTGCTGAAGTAGAGAAGACTTTTCTTTATTAAACCTTTTAGTGCACAGCCCCCTCTCCCTTGGGCGCTAACACAGAGGGAGGGCATGGACAAAGAGCTGAAAGCAAGCCAGAGCCATGGCAGTAGGTATGGGATGACTTCCCTGTTGCTGGCTTGCTGTGACAGAGGCATCGGCTCCTGTTGAAGCGCTGACTCTTTCTGAGTGAACCCCATGAAAATGTAATAGTAGGTACTGTATGCTAACTCAAAACCTAATGTGTTATTCCTGGCTTTTATATACCTGGCTACCCGTGGGTAAAGCTATATGATATTTATTATAGCAGGGCAGGACTGCTTTGTAATCTGAATATGCTGCATTCACACCAGTGACTTGAACAAAGTGTTTCTTCATTTCTCTAGCCATTAATGGTTTTCTCATAAGAAACCATGAAGTCAGTTTTGTTGTGTTTGTCAGCTGGGTTCAGACTGTGTGTATTTTGTTCCACAAAGGGGTTATTCAAAAACTGCCCTTCAGTCTTAATTAATCGCAGACCTGATGGAAGGCGAGCTCTGTGGGGCTGGAGAGGTTCCCGGCTGGTTTCCATTTCGCCTGCAGGCTGTGTGTGGAAGCACGGCTGGCTCCCGGTGCTGGGACCTCAGCTGCTCGGCAGGTCTCACCGGTCTGCCACAGTGAGGGGTGAGGGCTGGTATTGACAGACGTCACTTACTTATTGATCAGCCTGCAGCCCATTGGGGTTGTCTGTAGGCAGAAAGTAGCTGTGTGCTGGCAAAAGAGCATGAAAGCCCCAAACGACCTCACCACTTCCAACCATACCTCCTTCAGGTAAAGGCCTGTGTGACTCTTCTGGAGGCAAACTCCTTATTCACAGCAATTAAATCTTATGACATTTAGCTGTGCTTTCTTTCAGTTCTCAGTCTGTTCCAGGATTTCCTCCCTGCCGTCTCCCAGTGCCAAGGTCTCCTACTAGGGAACCACTCAAAGTGAGGGGTTTCACAGAGGTCCCACCACCTTAAAGTGCCAATGTGTATTTTACCACAACTGTGAAAGCCAGATGTGAAGCAGTAATACTCCCTGTGAAAAAACCTTATCCTTAATAAAGGTACATAGTGTGTGAGTACCCTGGCTGGCTTAAACTCTTCAGGGCCCCTACCTGCTCTTTTAATTTATGCCTGCTGTAAGCATACACAGAGCCCAGAGATTACGTCTCTTTTCCCAGGAGAATATTTTCTATTGAGTTTGGCTGTGCAGAGCTCTCTTTTGCAGATGAGTTACGAAGAGCAGACCAATAAAAGTAGGAGGCTTCTCCAAACATTGCACAACAGCATGTTGGGATGAAAGGTGGATCTGCGGTCGCGTTGCCCTCCAGGAAACTGCATCTCATTGCAAAGCGTTGCAATTTTAAAAAGCACTGCACAAACAAGTCCCCTCCGAAGAAAAGTCGTGTGTAAATATCATCTCCCTCGGGCAGAAAGAGGGTCTCTTTGAATGAAGTTTGAGCTTGCATCTGCCTGCTGGGTAGTACCCATGGGGAAAGCAGGGTGTGGGAAGCCACACGCCCCAAAACGAGGAGGTGAGAAACCCTGCTCCCACCACGCACAGCCCCTCATGTTACACAAGGGCTTGTGCTGTGTTGGCTACCAGGGTGAGTAAAGAGGGCAAATGTACTTTCTGCTTCAAGCAGCTTTAAGATTAGTAAATTAAAAGTGAGACATAAAAATGCCTCAGGAAATGCCAAGGGTGGTCCTGGCATAGCGCATAACTACAACTTGTTATTTGGCGTTTTAGTGTCTTCTGCACAGACAGACGGGAGGATTTCTGAGCTTTGCAGGCAAAATGGATGCTGTAAGAGGATGGAACTGCTACAAGGACTAGACATTATCTCGGCAGGCAAGCAGGCAGCAGATGCAGAATGCAGAACTGAGGCAGGATTTACTGACTGCTAAGTTCAATAACGATGTTGCAGTAGGGCACACCAGGTCAGAGCACTTATTCCTAGTACCTTCCTTTGATAAGTGATTTCAAATGCTTTCAAGGACAGAGTGAGAAACTCCATGGGAAAATGGAGTGAAATGGGAAAGTGGTGAAGGTATTAAGGAACCCTGAAACAGGGTAAGCAGCTTCAGGGTGCTGGGCAGGGCATGGGGAAACTTCACATGCTGGGTAGGATACAGCTGTCTCACATCTCACCCTGTGCAGCTGGTGAGTAAGTGGCACGTGGGGCAGAGGGCTCTCGCACAAAGGGTGGCACAGGTAACCCAAGGCAGTGAAAGCTGGGCTGAATCAGTAACATGTATACTGTGAAGGACCTAAGGAGGCCATCTCTTCACGTGTGAAAACAAGCAGGAGATTATTCCTGCCACGTGGCATGGTTACTGAGGGAAGCTGGCACCCACAGCTGTTAGGGCACTGTGCCTACGCTGTCTTGCTATGCATCGAGGGTACTGAGCAAGAAAAGCTGGGAGGAGGATGTTCAGCTGTACATTGCTGTGGCAGGTGGAGTTTGTCGAGCTGGGCATAGAAGTGACTGCAGCCAAGAAAACTGTGCTGATGCCATGGGAAAGAATATATTTCTGTGGCCAGGACTTGTGTGACAGGTCAGGCTAAGAGTGCTTTAGGAACTAAAGTCTTTTGGGTCCTTATGCACATTTCTCATGACACTCCTGTCTGCTCTGAATGCAGTCTGTGCTACTGGAGGTAAGTTGGGTCCCATCACACTGATGCTCCATGACAAACTGCTAGCTGATCTGTTTGTTGTCTTTTGAGATTAAAGGGGTTTCTAAGATAAATGGGCTTTCCATATAAAATTGCCACACAGGTCTAACTAATTATTAGCCAATCTATTACGCAAACACCTATTATCACTAATAAAAATTACAGAAAATCAACAAAAAAGAAAGAAGGGATGCTGTCCCTCAGTGCAAAAGGAGGGCTAACCCCTGGAAATCATGGCACAAAGAAGATGTAGTGAAAAAGCAGGCAGGTACTCTCCTTTGAAAGGGCTATAATGAATGTCTGACACTTAGTACAAAAACACCTGAAGGCTAGACACTTCAGAAAAGATGAACCTGCTGCTTTCCACCTCCACCTTTCCCAAAAAAAAAATAAGAAAGGGAAAAACAAGCAGGAAAAATTACAGTCTTCAGCAAAGGTTGTCCTGTTTGTACTTTTACATGTGCTGCAGAAAAATGTTGAGTATTCACTTGAAATTACTAAATTCAGTGGGGAAAAGAAGCTTCTGATCTCCTCCTGTTTTCCAAAGCACCCACCTACAGAGTTCAGGCACATGAGCTCTGATGAGTCCATCAAGTGATTATGGGAATTGAGGGGTTTGGGTATCATTTAGACATAAAAGTTCTGACAGAGTAATGGTCAGCCCTCAGGTTGCAGGCAGCGCACACAGGCAAAAATGCTTTGCCAATATCTATTGCAGACATGGTGACCAGTGCAAGATGTATAAAAGTAAATCTTCTGTATGCTTGAAGGGTTGAGTCTATATTAAGGCTTTTGCTGTCACAAAAATGTTGTAACAACAACAGCAACAAAATCACTGCAGCTATATCTGACCACAATAATTAGGCAAAATTTTTATGTGACCATTAGCTTAAAATACCCATGTCTTTCACCCTCAGCATCAACTTTTGGGATGCGTTTACAAAAGAGTTGTGGCAGGTGAGTTGCAAGTCAGTAGAGCTCAAGGGACTGGCGTGAGAAACATGAAAAAAAGAAGAAAGCTGTAATGATGCTTTTCAGTCAGGTGAAATACAGTTTCGCTGTTGCAAGATTTTAGGAGCGATTAATAGAAACCTTACCTCCTCAGTTTTTTGGGGAACTAATTGCATTTCTGATTTGATATATCTTGTACTGAGTCAGAAAGGCACCAGGCTTGAGGGGTCTCTTTCTGCCTCTGACTTAGCTGGGCTGGAGCTGTTGGAGCATAATAACAACTTCTGAAACTGCTCTTCCCATCAGCTTTCCTCTCCATTGCTAACAGCCTTGAACAGCTGTTGGCGTACTGCTATAGGAGAAAAGTTTTCTATCTGAAGGGCAGTTTAATCAGGCATGGGGCACTTCTCTAGTCAGTGCTATTTGATCAGCGTTTTCAATCAAGTTAATTTCACTAGGTATGGGGCAAGTTTTTACTACAGACCACAGCACCCAGCAGGCAGGACCAAGAAAAACTTACGAGCAAGATGAAAGGTCATGGACATTAGTTTCAGGGAAGAAGAAGAAAGTCCAGCTAGAAAACTGATAAAGCAAAATAGTCACATATAAATAGGACAACCCAGAGTATCAAAAGCAGTTAAAACAAACTTCTGTAAGCTATTTGCCAAAGGTAGTAAAAAGCCAGAATTATCCTTTCAGGTCTGTGGTTTAGACCACAGTGTCACTGATAATGCCCAGCTGGAGGAAGAACAAAATGATGGAGCTGAGATGCTGAACTAAAAACATGGTCCCATCTGTCTGACCCAGTAATCAGTGAAGGATCTGTCCTTCTCTAATGCCTGAGAAGTGTCAGCACAAGCTGAACCTGAAACCTGAGTGATGTTTTTCTTGCCAACCTGTGTTAGTGTCTCTTTCTTTAAGACAAATTTAATCATGTTCCCAGGCATGGCTGTGCAGAGACAGCACTGAAAGCCCTCAAGAGATTTCTGTAGCAAGCTACCCTTGAACTGGAACTGTCTTTGTGCTATGGCACCAAGACTTTCTCAGGTACTCTCAGAAGCTGATGAGACATAGAATACCTTCAGCTGCTCACCCAAAGACTTCCACAAAGTCAGAGCAGTCACAGTACTCCCCTTACGACTTTCCCTGTCACTTGATGTGTTGCAAAAGTATCTGTGTGTAAATGCTCATGTAAATGCCATGCTATGTCCAGCCGTCTCCTCCCACCAACAGCTGTTGTGATGACTCTTGATGTCACCTGCGGAGCAGATTGTGCAGCATCTCTGGTGAAATTGGGCAGAGGGATAAGTCTGGTTAAGGAAAGAGAGAAACTTTATTTCCACACAAATTCCTTTTGGAAGCATAGATGATGGATGGAAAAAGAACCATCAGCGGGACTTTAGGAAAATATGTATTTCAAAGTTTGCCAGTGTGTGGCAGTGGTCCTTTAGTAATGGCAGTCGCACAAAGTGAAACACAGTTAAGTTGAATGCCTCACCCTGAAGGTCAACTTGAAAGAGGGCCCAGACAGCCGCTCACAGGGCACACAGAGGATTCAAAGACACCAATTTTCAAGACTCTTAATTACATAAAAACATGGTTCTCAGAATAAATCGCTGCAAGATCTACAGTAGCTTAACCTGAGGTGTGGCAGAAATGAATTGCCAATAAAACCTTCCAAGGTGGAGCAGTTTAAAGGATGCTTTTAACACTTTTCACAATAAAATAGTTTTCATACGCAGCTCATAGTATCTCCCAGGCTCCCTTGGATGTGTTGCTGCTGAGTGATTCTGCAGTCATTAATGGATTGCAAACTCCCCATTCCCTGTAACCAATGTCAAATAATTAACGACTTAGTTTGTTAATTTCTGGGACAATAGCCTCCTTTGAAATATGCTTTGAAATGCACCATGTTCGAGTAATGGGCACAGCTGAAAACCACAGAGGGCTGGATATCTCACTGCTTTGAAGACCTCTGGGAAACTCCCTTGGAAACTCTGCCTTGTTTACAACTTGAGCTCTCAACTGTAGGGGCATTGCTTTGGCAGCAGCCTGTAAAGCTGAGAGGCAAGCACAAGGACAAGCCCAGATCCATTTAAGGACTAAGTCTGAAGCTGTGATCTCACAAATGTCCGATCAGCTTCTGCCTCAGCCAGGAAGCACATGGTGCGTACCATTCGCAGGGCCCAAGGAGTGAGGCAGTGCCCTGCACAGGAGCCACTGTGGCTTCTTCTTGCATTTGGGTCATCTCTTTGCTGACCCAAATGTTTCCTCTGGATTTAATCCAAAGGCTGTTTGTTGCACGTAAAACAGAGACACTGCTGAGATCGGGGAGTAGGTGTCCCTTTACATGATTGTCCTAACCGTTGGGAAATGGAGAAGGGAGAAGTAATGAGATCAAGCGGTTTGCAAACAAAGATTTGCCAGTAGTGAGACGGGGAGAGGAGAGCTCTTCTTGGAGCACAGGAGTGATGGGTGCTTGGTTCATTTGGTCCTTACTGGCTCTTCTAGGAGGTGCTTGTGTTGGATGCCAAGGTGTGAATGAGCCGCAATGCAACAGTAAGCATGCTGAAACCAATTTGCTTTACATTTTGTTCTTCATTTTGTCCCTTCTCTCAAAAACACAGAGCATCACTGCAGGGTGGTAGGGAGGGGGGACATGGCTTCCATGGTCATAAACTAGAGCTTTGTTTGCACTTCTAAGAGGTGCTGTTACTGCACAGGGGCTGTACAAGGCAAAGGGGAGAGTACTGAAGGCACAGAGTCAGAGGCAAAGAAAACGAATCTCTGAATTCTGAGCCAGGTTCATACTCAGCCTGCTAATTCGAAGGCAAAATTTGCTAGTTGCATGAAAGGTATTCACAAACACTTCGGGGCGTATGCAGAACTCCTCTTGCCTAAGACAATGAGCTACTCTGCTGAGTGCAAATTCAGCAATTGTATTTTCAAATAGTTACCTTGGCATTTGGGGGGGTATATGCCTGTAAGAGACTCTGTGTACATTTAAAATGCCATGGCAGGCAGCATGACCTGAATCACCTCTTTTTTAGGGTGAAAACTCAGTGGAAAGCTTTTCTAAGAGGTAAATATCTGAAATTCTTCTGCCAAAACCCTTCCCCCCCTCCCCAGTCATCTGACAGAAAGGACAGCATAGCAGTGCTGAGGCAGTGTTGTGGTTTAACCCCAGCCAGCATCTAATCCCCACAAAGGCACTTGCTCACTCCCTCTCAGTGAGAATAGGGGGAGAGAACCCGAAGGGTAGAAGTGAGAAAACTTGTGGGTTGAGATAAAGACAGTTTTATAGGTAAAGAAAAAAGTTGTTCACGCAGGCAAAGCAAAACAAGGAATTCATTCACCACGGACCCATGGGCAGGCAGGTGTTCAGCCATCCCCAGGAAAGTATCACATATAATGGTTACATGGGAAGACACATGCCATCACTCTGGACATACCCCACTTCTTTTTTACCCCAGCTGATGGGGAGCTGATGATGCTCATGCTGTGCATGACCCCATATGATATCCCTTGGATTAGCTGGGGTCAGCTGTCCTGGCTGTGTTCCCTCCCAGCTCCTTGTGCACCCTCAGCCCTTGCTGATGGGGTGGTGTGAGGAGCAGGAAAGGCCTTGGCTCTATAAGCAGCTGCTCAGCAGCAGCTAAAACATCCCTGTGTTACCAACACTGTTTCCAGCACAAATCCAAACTAGAGCCCTGTACCAGTTATTATGAAGAGAATTAACTCCACCCCAGCCAAAACCACCACGGGCAGCGATTCCTTTATCTTTGGCACAGATTTATTGCAGTGATACAAGTTCATCTGTGAGGAGGACGGTGTAGAGGGGACAGTAAGGAAAGAGCTGGACTTCAAAAATAGGGACACCTGACCCTGCAGCGCCTGGCACTTTAGAGAAGGGAACATGAAGCCATGGTGCTTTATAAAGCAAGTGGTGAGAAGGGTGGTGGTTTGAGGAAAAAGGAAGAAATGCATTCGGGTGTCTCTGTTTTTTGAGGAATAAGGAGCTGATTCTCCTGCCAGCCACAGCCAGAGCTCCCTCAATCTATTGTGAACTTTACCTTCATTGACCAGGCTGTATTGTTTCTCTCTTGCAGATAACCAGACGTGGAGCCTCGTGGACCTTCCCTCATGTTGGTAGAGGCACCTGAATGAAAATCAGTGCCAATGATTCTAAACTTGCAAGTTTGCTAACACAAGGTCTGAATACAGCTGCAGTACAAGGAAGGTGCTCCACATGGGTGTTACCCTCTGTGCTGCACAGTCGCGGTCAGTGCCTGTGGCTGAGAACATGAACTCCAGTGGGAAGTATCTGGCTGCGCCGTTTCAGGGATGATTGAGCACATGATTAACACAAGACGTACCTAAACGCAGATGGCAGAACAGTTTAACTAATCATTAAACTGTAAATTTTATAGCTGTGGCTCTAAAGCTCTACAGGCTGCTTTCCTTAAACTCAGCGTCTGTGGAAGCACAACCACCCCAGTTTGAAAATGGTGGCAAGCAGCTGGGGAGTAAGATCACCCCTAAATCCACAGCATCTCCAATCAAAACAGTGTCTAGCCAGTGCCCTGAGAGAGGAGGATCTGCCTGACCACAAGCCTTCTAGTCTGTCCTGAACCTGCAGATGCAGTAGTGAAATCAGTGTTTAAAATACAGTGAGAGGTTGCCAGAGCCCTCAGAACTTATAAATCCTTACAGCAATTAAGGATTTTGCCTTCATAATCACTCTCTGATAGGGAAAGAATGCATTCTCCGTCTACCAACTGTAAACAGATCTACAGGATTAAGTGACTGGAGTAAGGTCATGCAGGAAGCTCTGATTGCACTGGAAGTCTTGGTGCAGGCCTGTGAACTCTGGCCTGGCTCCCTAGTCATCGGCTGACTGACTGCCTGAGGGAATAAAAGGTAAATTTGCATCTTCTAAGTGCTTATTGTATTACTGAGATCAAGGATTTGCATTGCTGTCTCATGTTCCTGATTTCTATTATTAGCTCTATTATATATTTCTGTGTGTTGAATTTGCCGTAATGAGAGATAATGAAATGATATAAAGACATAATGTTGTATCTCCAGATACCATTTCAATGTGACTGTGACAGTAAGGAAGTAAAATTGTGCTTAAACCGGACTACTATTTTAATACATCTACCTTACCAAGCTCTAAAATCCAGAAAGGAACTATAACTAGAGCTTGTTACAGTCTTAAGTTTCACTGCAATGTGTCGGTAGAAAATTGTGTAGGAGCATGGCTGAATGAATGGAGATAAATACTGTTGGGTTATTTAACTTTTATTTCCTTCCATTTTGTTGATGTGTGTTTCTTTGGCTGCCTGTCAACGTCAAGTATTTCACAATGAAATTCTTCACTGGTGTGTGTGCAGATCTTTCTCCTTTGATAGCATGGCATAGAGGTTTGCTTGCCTCATTAAGTTTATTTTAAGAGTGTCCCATTTGAATGAAGTAGAGTATGCCACAAGCTCTCACTTGTTGTATGGGCAGAAAATGTAATTCTGCTGGGGTGGGGCATGCCAGGAAGAAACAGCAGTGCATACTTATAGCTCATCACACTGGTGTTTATCTGAAAGGCATACATTCTGCAAGTCACACCTCCTCCCCTAAGAAAAAGAGACATTTCCTCTGTAGTCATGTTTAACTTGTAAGATTCCGCACTGCAATTATTCAGGAAAATTTGCCCATCTTATCTTTAAAACAGACTCCTGTGAAAAGGACAAAATGATCACATATGTGGACGCATCAGATGAATGGCATCAAAAGAGCAACATGACTGCTGCTGCAATGCTGAGAGCAGATGTCAAGTCCACTGCAAATAGCTGGCCAGGCTGTGCAGAGGTTACTCAGGTGGCAGTGCGGATTATTTGGTTACATACCATGTACCCATTCTGCCCTGCTTCCAAACCATGCAAAAGCAGAATGAAGAGTGTAACAGGTTTACTGTGTTACCTTTAATAATAGTTTTCTTCCCTTGCAATCTCTGATTTTATTATTGCTGCTGCTGTCCTATTTTGGAGAGACTTTTCAGCTGAGGTATTTCACAAGTATTTAAAATGTTTTGCTAAAAATTGTGCAAAGCAAATCCCAAGGGAAAAGCAAGACCTGTCTCAAACAAACTTTGCTAAAGATGAGATTAGATTTCAAGTAATACCAGAGTTTGTAATAGAGAATACTTGCTTTAAGGGTTGCTGAAGATAAGCCATTTCAGGAAGGAGAAAGGCTCAGCTAGGTAGCAGAATGAATAGAGAGGGAGGTCTTAGGAATATGGGAAGAAAAGGAAATGACCAAGAAAGAGAGCACAAAGATAGGAAAACAGGCTAACAGATGCGATGGAGAACTGGGTAAACAGTATTAAACCAAAAATCCACCCGTATTTGTGCATATAATTAAGGAAATTTGCCTAATCATTCTTTCCTTCCATTTACATGTGCTTGTCATGACCGTTAGGTCAACTGAACTGTTCTGCCATAGTGGTTCAAAGAATGACTATTTCAATGCTGTAGGTACAAGTGTTTGCAAAGCAAATGGAAAATCACGCCGTGTTAATATTAGCACTGAAATGACTTGCCCTGTCCTCCAGTCAGGAAATGGAAACAATGGCACACAGCTTTATGTGACCAACAAAACTTAACTGCCAATAATAAATAGTCCGAGGGAACTGCTGAAGAACAATTGATGGATGCTAACTGGGAGATTGCATCACTTTGACTCATGAAAGTATGTATGGAAATAGACGTGTTGTTGGGTATTCCAAAGGTAGAAAATTGTGGTGTCACTGGGTAAGCTGTTTGACATAAACGTGCAAACATCTTCAGCTAGGGGGAAGTGGGCTTAAAGTTGATGTTGGAGGGAAGAAGAGCCAGAATCTGAAGTGTAGTGTGAAGGCAATATGATTGATAGGGAGGAAATAAGGGAATTCGGAAATCTGATAAGAAAACTGGAAGCCGTTTTGGCTGTTCTCTTTATAACCTTGGAAGTGCTTAGAAATTGAATAGCTTTTAATTCTGCCAGTCTTAGTGTTAAGCTAACTGGCCTGCCCCTTCCTCCCTGATAGATGAACTTTTAATGATGTTTGTTTTTTTCCAGCTCTGCTACATCACTGCATCATTTTCTCTGCCTCCACAGATGATGGGTAACTAAAGATAGTAACTCTTTCTTACACAGTTTCTCGACAGCTGGCAGTAAATGACCCATGTCCCTGCTGATGCATTTTTGGTTCAGTTATTCCATCATTTGTGTTTCACTAGTTCTAATTCTCATTATCTCCCAGGCTCCTGCTCCCTTCACCTGTGCAGTGACTGTAACTGCCTAGGGTTGCCCTCACAACCTGAACTTTTACAAAGCTCTTGTGCTTCTCTCTCAGTCTGCACTGCATTTCTTTCACTTCTGTGTGTATTTGCACTGAATTTCTAAGGCCTCTGAAAAGCTCCTCTTTGTGATCTCCCCTGCAGCACTCCTTGCCAGCCCCGCTTTGGAGGCGATGGAAAGAAACGCTGCTCCTGGGGTGTTGTTTGGATTGGTTCTTCATGAAACCTTCAAGAACACCTGGTAGGTGTAGCCAAAATGGTGCCATTTATTGGTGGTGAGTGCATACCAGCAAAACATGTGTGATACCTCCTGCTGGTGGCAGAAAAAAGGAAAACCACTCTGATGAAGTATTTAAAGATTGTTTTACTTTCACAGGTTCCACAGAAAACTCAGTACAGCCAGAGACTAAAATACCACTCTGTATACAATGGCACTATTGATGCTGTTTTGCTTCAGGCATGTAACGTAGGCACTTTGGATCACACCCCCGTCTTTCTTGGTCTCTTTCTTGACTATATAGGGAATTTGGTCAGCTAACTTTGGTCTTGAATCACACCCACAGTAGATGACTAATGCTGCCCTAAACAGATTTTGTAGTATAAACCCTCATCATTTCCATCAAATGGATGTAGTGCTTTTCTCTTGGCAAATATGATACTAGCGGTACCCAGAGGCATCATGCAGGTGACCTTCCCCAGGCGGGTGGCTCCCATCCATCCCTACCGCTGCAGAAGAAACGGCCAGGCATGGAAAGCTCTCCTATCCTAGGACAGCATGGCAGGCCGGGCAGCCACAATGCCAACTACTCATCTCCTTGGATTATTTACTGGTACCCTCCCCATTCAGTGGCTCCCCAGGTGGCAGGTGCCTGTGGGAGCTGGCTACAGCCTGGCTTCTCCCTTTGCCACCATGCTTTTTCTGGGTACCAGGTGATGCAGAGCAGGAGTGGCTCCCTGCCAGAGAGGCGAGAGGCAGGGGAAGGGGCAGCGGGACATTCTGGGGCTCCTGCCATGTGCTGCGGACAGCCTGTGGGCAGCAGATGCTGCAGAGCTCATGCCCTCCCCTGCGCCACCTGAGCTAGTGTTTTCCCCAGGTTTTTTCAACATCCACTTCGTAGTTTCCATTTTCCTTGCATCCAGATCTTTGTCTTTTGCTTATTTGTCCAGTTTTACAAAGCAAGATTAACGTTTGTGAAGTCACATCCTTGGTGGTGGGGAAGCCTCCTCTCTTCAGCCTCCCCGGGGTGGGCACAGCCCTGCCTAAGCACTCACCACCCCTCTCCCATCTCCGAGCACTCTTCCTAAAGAGTAACCAGGTGCAATAAAGGGTTTCTTCATGGACGGTGCAATCAATGTGCTGAGGCTACCTGGCTACTGCCTGTATCAGTGGGGAGGTATTCAGATACCCGCTGTGGGCACAGCCTAAGCGAGGTGCTTGTTCAGCAAAGATTCCAAGCAGTTCTCCACCAAGGATGTCTCCCACTCCCTTCTGGCCCACTTTCCTGGCTGATTGCTTTTCCAGCAGTGCTGTCACACCTTCCCATTCACCTTTTGCCCAGCTGGGTAGGTTTTCAAGCTCTTTGTGGCAAGGATGTAATTATTTAAATTGCTCTCTGTAGTTACAAGCAGACCATAAAACTAATAACTTGAAACAGTGCCCTAGCCTAGATAATATGACCTGGAATCTGAAACGCTAAACTCCAGTGCAGGTAAATGTGTAGCTGGTGTGGGTGTGCTGCCGAATTTCTGCTGAACCATCAAAATGCCTGAAATGCTCCTGAAAAACTTCCTAATGCACTTGGGCCCATCCCCCTCTTTCTCTCATTTTATTTTAATGGACACGGCTGTGGCAACACATCCAAAACCTGTGTCTGACCCAGAGGCGGGTGCTGTAGGGGGTGATGTGAGGAAGGGTGTGATTGTTGCTCATCAAACACTTCCTTGATACATACAGACCAACCTTTTGAATAGAAAATGACCTCAGTGTAAGTTGGTATGTTCAAGTCAAATCTCACTGTGAAGAGGAAAAACCCTAGAAAGTCGTTCAAGTGTGGCCCATTCAGACTTCCCAGCTGTAAACCCCTTGAGTTCAGTGCCTGACAGGTACTCAAAACCAGAGGTGGTGCTGCTGGATGGTGCACCTTGCACCAGCCAAGCTCTGCTCACCTGCGCCAGCCCAGAGGCAAAGGAGTTTGCCAGAAATAAAAGCCTTAGTATTTTACCAGCTTGTTTAAACGCTGGTCCCTACAGAAAAGGAATAAAGTTGTCTTTTTCCTCCCCACCTGTGAGCCATTAGGGAAAGTCAGAGGAGCTCCTCTTAAAGCTGTTGAAGCTGCACTTCTCTTTGATGGCTACCTGCCTTATCAGCCCAGCTCTGCAGAAACCATACTCAGTGTTTAGTGTTTGAGCCTCTGGGCAATGAGATCACAGAGCTGAGAAATAAATGCAAGTATATGAGAATAGGCGGGATGGCAACTGCGGCTTTCTTCTTGTTTCATTGAGTCGCAGGGCACCTGACCGTTACGGCAATGAGAATTAAAGGTACAGATGGAAATATAAAGTGGAAAACCCCATATATTTTGCGTAATAGCAATCAGAGACCTGGCTTTTTGGACTAGAGAGATCTAATGCTTTGAGGCGGGACTGGAGATGGGGAGGTTGTAAATCCCCTGTCCTGCTCCCATTACTCAGCCTCACTGTCCATGCCTGCATGTCAGCTGAGCCACCCATGAGCTCTGGAAAGTGCTCTCACATTTTTCACACTCGCCTTTTTAAGAAGCTGAGCTCCAGCACTGACAGCCTGGCCAGCAGAGAAGGTCGGGGCTGCCCTCAAGAGCCGGGTGTTTCCTCATCACGGATGCGAAAACAGCAGCCTTAACCCAATTCCCAACAGGAAACGTTTCTTACTCCTACTCTGCTCAGCTTGAAGCTCTGCCCCAGCAGCCAAGCTGATGGAGAGCAAGCACCTCTGCCAGCTGTCAGGAAGGGCTCCAGGTGTGAGAAGGTCTGTGGGCTGTGTGGAACACAACGCTCTCACAAAGGGGAAGGAGGCTGGGGAGCTACCTGGTTTGCCTGGGGAGGCAGTAGCTGTGTGGTCCGAGACAAGCTGCTTTCACTTTGTTTCAGTCCTCCCACCCAAGAAAAGAGAATAATATTTGCGCGCCAACCCCGCCAGGGTGTTGGGAGGTGGCAGTGAATGTCTGCACAGTGCTGCAAACATAGTAAGTGTTATAAAAATGTGAAGCCTTTAGGTGCCAAACGGTGTATTTGAACAGTGCAGGAAAGGGAAATGTGGCGCTCAGACAGTTGTGGGGTGAGCAAGACAGGTTTATTGCAGACAGGAATGTTTAAACTCGCAAATACAGGGGGTGCCAAAATGCATTTATTAGAATGTGATGGACTGCAGGCAGTCCATAAAGTATGCACTTGCTGATCAGGCAGCAGATCCAGAGGGGTGAATGGCTTAAGCTGTGCGTTGCCACATCAGTATCCTGGCCAGCACAGTGATCTGAGGCACCCAGTGTCTGGGAGGGAGCAGAGCAGAGGTGAAGGAGTGTGGAAAGGAGCCTGACATTTCCTACAAGCCACGTATGAATAGAGCCAGAGCAGTAAAAGCAAGCGCTGCAAGCCCTTGCCTGCAGATACTTGTCAATGCTGTTATCAGACACGTGAGAAGCATTTGTGTTGCTGCAAGGGTGATGAGTGCTGGAAGTGCCACCACTTTGCTGCCAAACACCATGCCCTATGGGGAAGGCATATCTCTGCTCCCGTGGGTATGCTGGCTGCTGTGCTGTGCCTCCATCCTGCCCTGCGGGGTGCAGAGAGGGGAAAGGCAACATTCCCCTGCTCTGCTTTCCCTGGCAGAGCTGGATCTGTGGGGTCAGGGTACAAGCACACACAGCCTGAAACAGCAGAATTTGGCCCAGGGTATTTCCCAGGGTTGCATGTGGCCAAGGGAATGCTTTCCTTCCTCTGAGGGGTAATGGGGTATTAACAGCAACTTCATGGGGTGGATGGTACTCATTGCAGGGAGCGCCCCAACAGCAGTTCATTGATATGAACATGACTTCCACAGCCACCACAGCTCTTTTAAAAGGGCAGAAAACACATTGCGAGGAGGGAAGATGCGGTGATGCTTTATTGCATCAAGATACACTAAGCCAGATGTTCAAAGGGAGAGAGAGAAAGTCTGAGTTACTGTCGTTAGAGAGCTGCTAGCCCTGGGCTGGTTCCTCAGCGGAAGGAACGAGCTGGGCAGCACAGCCTCCCCATAGCAACTGACACAAACAAACGCCGGGGCTGCAGGGGAGGGATGACTGCAAGGAAAGGGTAAGGGAACAGCCAAACTATTTTTGTCTTTTCAAACTACGCAGCAGCTATTTTTTACTTCTGCATGCTAAATTCTCATTGTGCTGCATTTGCTTGCTGGGTGATGTCCCTTCGTTTCTTTGAGCTGAAGTCCCACCTATTCGACTGAAGAGCTTCATGCTTCTGAGTGAATGCATGTTTTTATAAACACATGTAATGCTCCAGCACCTCAGTGTTTGCCAGGTGCCTCCTGGTAGAGCTGGGATGTGTGTTGTGTATGCGTGGGCACTTTCCCTGGGTTATTACATCCCTCCAAGGGCTAGAGACAGCCTAGCAGCCACTAGCCTACAGGGGATCCTATGTGGCTCTGTGCCACCAGGTGCCATCTTGGACATCTCTGGTTCTTATGCACCTTGGAGGACTTCTCCCCATGACCAAACTTGGGTGCAGGTGGTGGGGATGGTGGAGCTGAGGAAGGAAGGGCATTGCTTTGCCCTGTACCAAGCTGTGGGGAACAGAGGATGCTTAGCACCTGTGCTGGCTTCTCTGGGGTACAAGGGTTGCTGTAAACCCTTGTACAAAGGGTTTACAGCACTTACTAATACTTACTTTACTGTACTTACTAATACAGTTGCAGCAGTAATTAGGTGTAAAGCCCTGATCAATGAGACATTGAAAACTGAGAAGAACAAGTTCCTGGACTTGAGTGGGACTATCAAATGACCAGTTTGGAGAGGTGAAGGAGTGAGCTAGCAGCCGCGAGCATGTGCACCCAAAATGCTGGTGGTAAGACCGGTAATTTATGACAGCAGGGAGGCACTGAAGAGCACCTCAGCAAACCTTCCATTGAAACACGTCTTCTTCAGATATGAAAGGCAATGACGGTCTCAGTTATGAGTAGCAAGAGCTTGGGTAGGAAACATCTCTCCTCTCCATACAACTCCTGGAGGCGAGGGAAGTGCTTGCTTTGAGAAACAAAGACCCTCTGGTGGCTTACATCACCCAAGGCTCCCTTCACCTGTCAATGGCAGAAGTAGGTGTGTTTTGGGCATGAGCCAACTGGCCTATTTTTGCTTTCTCTCTGAGAGTAAGGTGAATTGCTCTGGATTTTCCTCTTCCTTTCTGTTGGCTGTAGAGAGAATTAGCTCAGATGAACTCTGTGCCTCCAGTGGGTCAGATGAATTGCCATCACAAGTGAGTTACTGAGCATTAGCTGGGGATGTGCCCTCTCTTAGCCCGGGCAATCGCAAAGCAATTTCAGTTAGCTTTACTCATACATGCAAGAAAGCATGTCTGGCCCCCTGTGTGAAGTGTGAAGAAAGGAGAAATTCAGTGGCTCAGCAACCAAAGGCCAGCTGTGAGGAAAATAGGTGCTGCCATGCTTTCTCCTAGTAATTTGACTTTTCTGTTAAAGGATTCTTCAAGTATTTTGGTGGAGCTTCACAGAACCTCAAAGGAATTTATTTCAGAGGTAGCTATTTTTTTTTTTCTGCTTTGAATTGCTTTTATTTTTCCACTAGCTTTGAACATCAGGCTGAAAGTCATAGCTATAGTATAAAGAAATGAGAATGGATCCATGTATATCGGAGTTGCGGTGTTCCATCCGGCAAGCTTGGGTTAGGACACTACTGTGTCAGGCAGTGTGCAGCCGTTTCCATACTGGGAGCAGTAGCAGTTGCTGGTGGTTGTCATACTTTCGACATTTTTCTCCTGGAAACTCCTATAGGATCAACAACTTTCGTCAGTAAGCAGCCACTGGGGGCCAGAGGTGAAGCCCTGCCCTGGAAAGGATCCCCTGCTGGGTGATAAGCTCGTACAGTTGTCAGTGGTGCGACGGACATTGTACCCTCTCCTGCTACAATCATCTTGCAGAAATCCTTCTTCTTACTGGAAATTTGTTGTTTATGGAGATTCTAATCAAACCTGTACTTTTCTCTGGGTGTGTAACACACTTGGAGGTCAAGTTCCAGCATGCGGTATGTTGCATGCTAACGTATGAATGAGTCAACAGAAAAAACTAATGAGATTTCAAACACGGAGACAAGTTAGAGACACTTCTTTAGACCTATATGCAAATTTGGCTTAAAAAAAAGAGCCAAAACCTATGTACTTGCCAGGGGTTATAGCGGCTTGCTCAGTGCGTGTTAAGCAATCCTGTAAAGTACTTTGCGTTCCTGCCTGCCATGGCAGAGACCTATCAGCTGAGACATCCACAGTGTCTGCAGCCCGGTGTTTGGAGGAAGGGCTCATTTCTATTTGGGTGTGTATGTGTAGGAAATAAAGGAACAATAACGCCATTCTTCACATGCCTGATAAATCCGTCCTTTGTTCTCTCCTCCTTGATGTGCTGGAGGAAAAGTCACTGGAAGTGCCATTGTTTTCCCGGAGTGTTTTTGAAGGGCTTTAGTGTGATTCTTTCTCTGCTTAATTCAATGGATTTACTTCTTTTCAGAATATTTCAGAAGGAAATATTCCAGGAGAAAGCTAAGATACTAATTCTGTTTTGCTGCTTGCATTAGGAACCACCTCTGGAAGCTTTCTAGGCTCATTTCTTTGCATAGTAAGACAGTGTCTGAAAATGCTTTGTTAATGATTTCAACCTAGCAAGTCTATAAAGAGGGTGAGGCAGTTGGATGGGGAAAACCATCCCTTATGCCTATTAGACCTCGTTCTGCAGGCCAGGCTGGGGCAGATCACTTACCCACTCTTCCCTTGGCAAGGTTCAAATGACCAGCACCATTCAAGCAGGCTATAATTAAGCAGTTCCTAATTTCAACAGAAGAGTACCACAGAAGTGAAAAGGGTGGTCCTGCTGCCAAGCTCTCATTCATGCTAATAGTGTTGAAGTGAACTTTCCTTTTTTTGCCTAATGTGTGCTGTACATCCGTTACACATTCTAAAGCAATTATATGAGAAAGGAGCCATAAAAAGGGCTGTGTGCCCAAAACCTCACCTGTGTTTTCCAGCTATGTTAGGGAACCTAAGAAAAGCCATTTCCTCTTTCCGCAAACCATCTTTCTTTGAAGGAATCTATGTGTGGAATAAAAGGTATTTTTTTCAGTGCCACTGCATAGTATTTAAGGAAAGTATTAATAAGACCAGTCTCCTTCAGAGGCCAGCTGAATAACTGTTCAAGAAATATCTGCCCTCTGCCCTCCCCACACCATGGTATTTCAGGAAAAGGTGAGGTGTTGTTTCCCTGGCACAAAAGCCATCTGTGTGCGAGGGATCACAAGGGATGAGACAACTTCATACCCCTAACAATATTCCTTTTGGCACTGTCACTGCAGTGCACTCTTGCTTTCCTAGCTAGTCTCACCTGTGGCAAATTTCTTTCCACCTCAATGGCAGAAAGACAGGAGAGTGTTTCAGAGAGAGAAAAGCATCAAGGACATACTTACAGCTCTATGGAACACTGGAATGAGTAGGAAAAACTGATTTAGTATCTGGAAACTGATGGATCCCACTGTCTATCCACATAACCCCTGGCTCTCAGCATATAACGTAGAAATTTTTTCTCTGTAAGATGAACTGGATTGGCAAAGTGGTGGTTGCATGCGGAGTCCATGGGGCCCAGCAAAAAAAAACAAAATCTGATCTAAGTCTTTTGGGAAAGCATGGCTTTGTACTTGGAACTTGGAGTCATAAACATGTGTGGGCATGCTGGGATGTGATGTAAGATGCCATGTGAAAATACACCTAAGGTATTCCCCGGGAGTTTTTTAATTGTTTATTGTTCTCAGCTAGGGTCTTGAGCAACAAGATCTGCAGAGATAAGGAAAAGCTTGCTTCCAAGAGATCTGAGTGAAGAGCATGAATAAGAATGTGTTTCAAGAAGTCGTTGACGTATCCATTCAAAAGCTGCAGCTCTTGGAGTGCCAAAAGGTTGGCAAGCTGCTAGCCTAATGAGAGTGGGCCTGGAGGCTATTGTATGGGTGTAGGAAAGTCTTCTGAGATGACGTGTCAGAAACGGACTCAGACAGCCCAGGGTGAAAGAGAGGATGTCTTGGGGGAGGGAAAGAAAGATGAGACCTATGACTGGGGATGACTGGAAGGAGAAACAGCTTGCATGGGAGTAGTATGTAGGTAACAGAAGGCTTATTTCCAGGGTAGGTCTGTGAATGGGACTTGAGTAGATACAAGAGTTGTGTGGCTGAGCTGGTCACACAGAAACAGCCCTTAGCTAGGGGCAGTGCAAAACCTACCAGTTGGTCTTCTGCTGTATAACTTTTGCAAGGCTGCAGAGAGGCAGGGTGGGCTGTGATGCAGGGAAGAGGAACCATATGTAGAAAATGTGATAGAAAAGAGGAGCCCATGAGGTGGACAATGCTCAGATGGTCATGCTCTGCCTACTTCTCCTTTTTAATTTACTAGGAAAGTGGGAAAATATGAGCAGGGAGGCATTAGTCATACCTTTCCATGTAGTCTCCAAATACATTGGGTTACTGGAAAATTCACTAATAGATGAGTGATGACTTAAAAACAAAGATCATTTAGGGAAGGAAGTCCCAGTTGTTAAGTGACAGTAATTCATTAGTTTTGTGATCACACGTTATAAATAGAACACTGTGAAAGACGTGCCCTGAAAAGCTGTGCAATTCCGTCATGTTGGATGGTGCTGTAGGCACCAAAAAATGAATGCTGCACAAGGAAAAGTGCCTTCCCTGCCAAGCCTGCCATCCCAAGAACCTCAGTGCTTGTGAGGCCAGGTGAAAGTTCCTAAAAATCAAGTGGCATATATATTTATTATCACCACTGTGGGTCTGTAGGTCTCTGTGAAACTGCAGTGACCGGACAGATGGGAAGCATCTTCTGAGCCTCTTGGAGGTTTTTCAATGGGGAATGGTAAACAGGAAAAACCTGTTTGCTGTGGAAAAGACAAAAGATAACATGGAAAATAGAAATATTCAGTCTTCCAATTCTTTCAATCAGGGGGTTAAAAGACCTTGATGTAGTCAGATTTTTCTTTTTATTCTAAACAAGTGGTTTGGACACATCTCTAAAAATCTCATTTTTATATTCTGTGTTGCTACTTCATTCCTAAAAACCTGAGTCCACACTCTCTTACCGGAATACTTTGCAAGCAAAGCTTATTGCGTGGTTTACGAACACCTTCGATTATCTTTAGAAACCTGAGATAAAGTTGGAGTTTCAAAGCTATCCATACACCTCTATGTTTTAACACTTATGCTAGGATGGATAGCACTGAGGAAGCATGCCATTATAGGACAAATGATTACAAAGGGCTTGTTGACTCTCCCAAGTGTAGGTATATGCTCCTTTTTCTAACTCATCAAACTCCACATTAAGAGTAGGTGGATTATGTGACTCCATGATCCCCTGGAAAGCTTTTCCAGACACTGTCTATTCCAGTGGTCTAAACCAATTTAATTTAATCTAAATTTCATTTAATTTGCAGTCTAAATGTGCGTATTCTTAAGTTCTTATGATGAAACTGTCTTGGTGCTTAAACAGGTCTTCTTCCCTGGTGTTTGTGCCCAGCACAGCTTAGCAGCTGATTTTCTTCTGAGCTTTTGTTCTAGTTTCCCAAGCCAAAGCTTTTAGCAAAAATATTCTGTTAATACAGCCTTTTTTTCTTCTGATTATCCTGATAACTATTCTCTGTCCCTATTTGGTGTCCCTTGGGAATTTATGTTGGAAACTGGAAGCAAGAATTGTACCCTCTATTGCAAATGAGAGCTTGTACAGCGGCGTTTATATAACCCTTCCTGAGGTACTGCTAACAGAGATACCTCTTTGGAAGCATTTCAAGACTGAAGTTCCCGCTTCACAGCTGCATCATGTTATCATTCATAACTGTCCTTTGCTCAGGGGAAAAATCTTTGTTGCTGCTAGCTGATGTATTCCTTGCTTACGGCAAAAAAATGAGTAGTTCCAAATGTATGACCTTGGTTTTTGGTGCTACTGAATTTCCTCCCTTTTCTGTTACTTTCTAGATTCAGGATGTCCTCCTGTAACACGATCTAACACTCTGAATTTAAGTTGCTTCCCAGTTTTGTGTCATCAGCAAATTTTATTAGTACATGCTGATGTTCTGAGTCAAGGTTATGACAAAAATATTGACTAAGACAGGGTTGGAAACAGTCCTGGGGAAGGAGCCTTTGTTCCTCTGACTCTTCTCCCTGGGGCCTGAGGCTCTATTGCTTTAGCTAGGGTTTTGCCCATCTCAACCTCCTCCCTCTCCAGGAAAACTTATACTTTGCCTTGCAGACTTTTTAGAACTCAGAGAGGAAAAGGTTATACCAGGTCTAATACCTAGAATATCAGACATCAGATTTGACAAGAATAATCTATCCTATGGTGAGCCTGTCTTGGATCTTACACATCCACCTCCATGTCTTGAGCTGCACGGTATTTTTTTCCCCCTCTAAAACACATGCAGAGGACTAGCTTGCAAGAAGATAAGTCCAGCAGGCTCACTAGCTGGACATGTGTGTATTTTTACCTAGGAGGGAGGATGGGGAACATCTTGGGCATCAGCTTCCCACTTCCTTCCCTGTCTTTCACAAAGGACTTCAGTTGCTTCTGCTTAATCATATATCTCTACCCCTGACTAGGTGGGCATATTCAAAATAAGTACTGGAACACAGTTTAAGCAATGTCTGTATGAAAATGTGCTTTGCTAGTGCCTGTAATGTCCCAAGCCACACCACTTCCCCTTCATTGTTGAGGGTCTTCTAGGAAAACTTCAGGTAAGAGCTGACCTTTTAGTTTTTAAAAACAAGCAGAAACAAGACAATTAAGATGAGCAACTGCCAATTATTTCCTAGAAGACACAGAAAACAGCACCACAGGTTTTTCAGATTAGCATTTGGCAGTGATTTATTTCTGTATCAGCTTTCGTCACAAGCAATCCATCAAGAGGAGATTCTGAGAATCTTCAGAATTCTTTTAATTCAAAAGAAAAAAGATCCAGACCCAACCTCCAGCCTCAGTCTTCATCATAACATGAAATAGAGAACAAGCAGCACATTGCAAGTCTCCTTGTGGCGCATGATTTTACATTGCAGCATCTTTTGCCACAACAGGGGCACCAATCTCCTTCCAGCAGCAGCATACCCATCTTGACATTCTCTCCAATGTGTTTTGTGCTGCTGCAAAGACAGATTTAACCTTTCCCAGATGTATTTTCCAGCATGCAGACGCACACAAAAGGTTTGCCATTTCCTAAATTACCGTCATCACCCTGTTGCTCAGTGACAGCCTCAGGTTGCCTGTCTGTCAGAGCAGATGCAGAACAGGGTTGGCACAAACCCTGAGGCACACACATACACAAGTGCCCCCATGGCCAGCCTGACTGCCCCAGCAAGCTCCATGGTGCACAGCAGGCTGGCAGAGATCAAAGTGGGTTTTGGAGCCAGTGTGTCTTCCACTTGCCCTCCCATCCCTGTAGAACCACCCTGGATTGCAGGAGGTCCTGGTCAGACAGGGTGGTTGCAGCTCTACCTCTGAGTGGGGATGTCATCTGGATGGTGTCACTGCAAGCTTTGGACTATGCCCAGGGAAAACAGCCCATGAGCATCCCTAGGGGGCCAGCATTGATATGCCAGGGCTATAGGTCATTCTGCTGCATGAGAAGCATCCCCATTGTACATGCCTGTCTCATGCTTTCCAGTTGGTGAAGTTGTGAATGGCTTTATCCTTTACAAAGAACGAATACTGTAAAGTTATGGTTAATGGGTAAAAGCTTCATTGGCATAGCTGCCAGAAGCATGGAGAAAAGTCACTCTCCCACTTAATAAAGTGGTAGCCAAGAAAGGCCAGCAGAGATGCAAGTATAGCCATAGCAGGTATATATGGTATATCCTGCCCTAAGGCTGTCTAAGGTGTGTAAGGCATGACCTATCTTGTTTGAAGAGCCATACTTGGTTATGCAGACACTTTCTGGCACGGACAAGCACTTGCTGTGTCAAGAAGTCCTATGATGTACCAGGGCAAACACCACCAGCAGCTGTTTTCCCAGGCACACAAACCTCTTCTCCCACCACCATCACCCCAAGGTGGCACCAGCCAAGCCCTGTTCACTGAAGGCTTGCACCCCCTGCACAGCTAGGGAGACCATGGCCTTCCCAATCCCAAATGGACTAGCAGTGAAACAGTGAAGAGAAGCGGCTTGCCATTTTCCAAGCAGTCAGCATCTTCTTGAGGCTTGGTGGCAATAACATGTCACTGTTCTACCAATCCAGGCATGGCATAGCATGCCATGACCACCACTTTCCCTGCAGTTACATGCTCAGCACCACTGCCAGCCTTCACCTCCCTGCTCACAAACTTGGTATCATGCCAACCTGCCGTGGATCAAGCTGATACCCACAGAGTACTTCCAGCAGTGCAGCTAACTTGGTTGGTGATGAGTTGTCCTCTGCACATGTGTGCTTATGCACGTGTGCTGCCTGCTGTTCTCTGCAAGGAGCAAGGGAACTCCAGCCTCATGGTGCCAGGCTGGGACGACTGGGGCTGCAAGCAGCACGGCTTTGCATTGCTGACTGGTTGAGAAACAGCAGGGTAACCTGCAGGGTGAGTGGACACTTACTTACCCATCCTTCGCTCGTAGATCTATACCCAACCCGAATTAATGCTCGCTGAATCACACTCACCATGTCCTCTTCCTATAATCCCTATTCACCAAGAGGTTAACATATCCCCAGTCAGAGGAACTGAAGCAAAACCATTTATTTCAGCACCACTCACTCCTGATTGCTCTGTATTCATGTCAGGTAAGAGGGATGTAATTTGTTTAAACCTTCACGTAGAAGGCGTGCTCTCTGATTAAGAAAAAGGGCAGAGAAGTACATAGAATAAAAACATCAGGCCTAGCTGGCCATATGGTACAAGCCTAAAATAATTTCCAATTTCTCAAATTAGTCAGGAATGAAGAGAAGTAGGAAAAGCTGCTTATGTCAATGAAACAGGAGTACAAACAATTATGGGTTTGGGTAGACAGAAAATAAACAATCTGCTTCTGTTACTTTTAATTTGCTGATTTGTTGTAAATCTGTCATAAACAAAAACATTTAGTACAAATACAGTCCTTTTATTAGAACTTTTGGCTACATAAAGTAGCACTTACCTTGTGCATGAGGATGTAATACCCTTTCCAAATGAATACATCTATGCCTATGCTTGGTATTTCCCTCTCCTTGTGTCCTCATTAACAGGTTATTTATGAGTATGTGGTATATAATCTAATTAGGAATATTTTCTGGTATCTGAAAGGAATGAGAACAGCTTTATTTAGTAGATGGTAATTAAAAGTGAGTGTTTCTTTGAGGAGAAAGAGGGTTCCCTTGGGCACCATTGCTTATTTTTAAGGATGCAATAAGGAAAGGTTCAGTGAGAGGAGGCAGTTCTTGCTAACATCGGCTATAATGTTCTTAGGGCACACAAAGTTAGATGTGCAAGTCAGGTAATGGAAACCATAGTGGTTCCAAAAGCCAAGATAAGCTACCTGCACTGCGCGTGGGCTCAGGTCTGCCAAGGGAGCATACTGCTGTGGTTTGAATGATATGTTGGCAATGATATTTGCCAAAGTAAGATGACAATCTGAGGCAGGTGGCTTGAAAGACATAGCCCCAAAAAAACAAAGTCCTGAGACCAAGCAGGTTTCACCACTGCTTTCTATAACAAGAATGACTCCCAGCTGGCTGTAGCTGTCAAATATTAACCTTCTATTCCCAAATCTCTGAAGTAAAATCCAATGAGAGGGATCAGGAATGCAGACTTTCCATGGTCCTCTTCCAGCTGGAGATTCTGGCCCCTGTGACTCCAAGTCCTTTGATCGTGACTGAAGATGGAGTGAGATGTGCCAGGAATTATTTATCCCATCCTGTTTTAGGATTGTTAACCAAGTCAGTATCAAGGGAAGCTAATAGCTACTCATCTGTGACTTGGGCAAGTTGAGAAGCTTTGATTGTACACTGAGGAACCTGGAATAAGGGAGACACACAGTACTCACAGCAACTTCTGTTTAAAGTGGCTCACTTCTTATTGTTGGTAACTTTCTAAATCCAAGGAAAGGGGCAGCTTCCTGCAAAAGAAATAATGGGATTTGCAGCAGTGTTTAGAGGCATCCTTTATCTGCTGATATTCCTGAGTGCAGGTTTTAGTCAAAGAGTAAAGTGCGAGTCCTCTCCTGAAAAATTATCCTCCCTAGTACTGGAGAACGTGCAGACTTAATTTGGTTAGCATGCACACAGGTAGCCTATACTTTAGTCAATGCTCAAGTTAAGCATTGAGAAAATGCCATAAAAGATGTCATATAGCAGTAACACTAGCACACTTACCAGTCAGATATTGTACGCTGTAATTGGAAAGCATTGTGTAAGCTATAAAGAGATAACACCTAAGCAGTCATAATAGGAAGCCAAAAGTCTACTAAGAAATGGTAATTCGTTCAGTCGTCCAAGCTTGCTAGCTCTCTATCAATTTTACCCACACCTAGTACAATTTCAGTGTCTGCTCCTTACTCACCTGCTCGTTCTTGGAGGGAGCGAGGTAGGTGAGGTAAAATTGTCCTACTGCACTTTATAGCCAGGAGCTCAGCACAGCAGGAGTGAGTTGAGTTGATGCCTAAATTAATCACTTGTTGAGGTACTGAAGCTGTTCGCTACCATTCCAGTTGCAACGAAAAGAGTTCTTGGGAGTTTGCCTGTTGGTGAAGTTAAATTAGAGCTGGTGTTTCTGACACTTGTGTGTCCAGTTGTGGAGTGCTCTGGGCACTATTACATCAAGTAAGTTATTTAAACGCTTATTCACTGGAGGAGAAGAGGGGATGGATATCTCTGCTTTTCTTCTGACCCGTTGCAAGTTTTTTTGGTTTATAACTTCTTTGGTTTTTTTTTAAAGTCCGAGCACAAGCCTTGTCACTGGGCCCACTGAACATGAGGGTGTTCCATTGTGCTGCTCCCCTCCTGTCACTGAGAAACCATTCGCTTTGTTGTTTCAGTTTGCACTGAATCCCAGTATTTACCTGGCATTGCTGCTGAAGCAGAATATTCATAAGGCAAATTCTTCTTTGGAAAAGCTAAACCTATTTGTATGATTGATAGCTGGAAATAACAAATTGAATATATTTAAGAGTTTTCAGAGCTTGGATAGTTATCCTACTGCAAAGTAGTGGCCTTAGGAGGTTGCATTATCTGGCCGAGAAGTCTTGAAAAAAAAAGTACTGCAGCAAACAAGTCCGACTTGAACATCTGGAGGAGGAGGAGTAGAAAAACAAATGAAAGGGCCTGCTGTATTCTGTGCCAGTAGGACTTGCAATCCAGAAAGAGATGCAAATGACTAAGGCTGAGTGATCTACTTTCTGTAAGCAATCAGTGTGACAGACTTAACCCCTTTTCTTGTTTGCAAATCATCCTGAAGTAAGTGCTGCTGCTTACAGATGTGTTTGCTATTTGCATACACTTATTGAATAAACTCCTGCTTGTGGGTTAGTCATGTGCTATTCAGCATGACTGTTGCTTGAGTGGTGTTGTTTGTAGGGTGTGATTCATCAGACCTGCAGGAGAACTATAAGGAGGGCTGTGTGAGCATTACTAGAAATATGTGTATGAATGCATATTCCCAAATGGAGAACATGTTTGTGATGCTTTTCATCCTTGTGCGAATAATCTTATTTCCAAAGAACTTGTTTGTACCAAAAAGCACACTGTAATTAATGACTTTTGGAATGGAAATGGTCATGGAAAACTTCTTGAAACCTGTTACATCTGTCTAGTAATCTGGCTTATATTGAGCAAAGTAGCGAGTAGCCAGCCTAGGGCAGAAAGGTGTGTATGACAGTGAGTGCAACACAGTAATGTGCCTACACATTTCTCTGTGTTGGCCCCCTGAGACAAGCTCTTGATCCTCAGTAGCAAGATGCTTCCCTGTGGGATCCGTTATTTTTTCTTTACTACTGCAGACCTGCTTTTAGCCTGAGCAATACACTGTCCTGACATGGTCTTGGTCTCTGGAGCCATCTCTGCTCTCAGGGTTGCCGCAGCAGGGTTTGCTGCCCTGCCAGACCTCTGGCATGGGGGGCAGAGGGTGTAGCCCTGCTGGGTTTGCAGCTCTGTGGGCCTGGGAGGCTTTGGTGCAGGCTGCAAGAGCAGTGTAGACGTGGAAAGTTTTGGGCCATATGGTATCAAGTCTGGTCACGGGACGTGTAGGTGCTTCAATATGAGTGCATTAAATGACCTGACTGCTTCAGGTCTAGTTATCATTTGGTTTGCACTGAAAAAAGGCCCAGTGTCCACATATTATGTTCTCAAAAAGATCCCCAACCCCTAAAAAACACTAACCCCCCAAAGGTGAAATGAAAGCCTGTCTCAAACTATCAAAATCACAGGATCACAGAATGGTTTGGGTTGGAAAGGACCTTGAAGATCCAGTAGTTCCAACCCCCCTGTCATGGGCAGGAACACCTTCCACTAGACCAAGTTGCTCAAAAGCCCCATCCAGCCTGGCCTTAAACACTTCCAGGGATGGGACATCCTGTCATTCCCATCTGTCATGGCCCAGACCAAGTTACTGATGAGTACAGAGCCAAAGCTTTTGCTATTTGAGTGCGAAATAGTGACAAAATGACATTTTGCTTCCCTTTTCTTGGAGTTCCTGAGGCAGAAGACCTCTGGCCTGGTGAGGAAGGGGTTGGGGAAACTGTGGGGTGCAGGTGCCCCATGCGCCTGTGGAGAGGGAGGAATGTGTCCAGGGCTGATTTCCCTGGGAGGGGAGGGGGGTGGCATTTTGCACAGGTGGTGCATGAAAAATGGTTCTGCTGTTTTGAGTGACAGGAACCAGTGTCAAAGGTGGACCGGCACTGAGCAGCCGCCCCAACCAGGACCAGGTCCCCTCTGCACCTCACAAGTGTGAAAGTAGATGAAGTTCCCAACCCCCAGGAGTTTTCAGCCTGGCTGGAGGCGCAATGCAACCCGGGATCCCAAGCCATTTGCGAATTTAATGGTCGCTTGAAAAATATATCAAATGTGAACTGTCTGTGCTCCCCGGGTGCCTCCCTTCCCTTTGCCTAACTTTCGTTAAGAAAACATAATGAGCTCTGCTTGAGGGTGTCATTTCTGGGGCCAAGAGAGAGGGGAAAAGGCAACCGAGGAAGATCCTTTCTTCTTCAGTTTTAAAGCACGAGAAGGTAAGAAAACAAAACACATGGTAGGGATTTGTCCTAGCCCCAGCAGTCCCCTTATCTTCTTTTTTTCTGCTGAATTCCTTCTCTGAATGCTTTGGCAGCTTCTAGGACTAAACTTTGCAAACATGAAGGAATTCAAATGGAACCCTGAACGTCACTTGCATTTTCCAAGTTGGCCATAAATCATGGTTTGTTATGGTTATTGTCTTGTGAGGCAGAACATGTGCAAGGAGATAAGAGCCTGGAGGAAGGAGAGACAGAGGGTATCTCAGCAGAAAAAGAAACACCAGTAGGAAAGACCAAGTAAGAAATGTTTTGACAGTCTTGATTGGGCTGAGCAGCCATTGAGGAACTGCTGTGAGTTCTTATTGTTGTGGGGACATTGCCCCACCTAATTATAAGTGAGTTTGCTTTGGAACTGGAAGAGAGCTCTTTCCCTTGCCATTCAGATTTTGTGTCACTGAAAGTGGGATTTTCCCAGTGAGGCAGTATTTTCCAGCCACAGCAATACAGTGATTCATCATCCAGATCCTCAGGTGATATAAATAGACATAGCCTCCACCAGCTTCAGTGGTCTTGCACTGACTTACATCAGCACAAGCAGCTTGGGATGGAAAGTTCCCTTCAGTTTGCCCAATCTCTATCCCAGCCGCTGCCTGCTGGTCTCTTACTGTACCTCAGTCCTAGCTAGAGTTAGGAAGAGCTGGAAAACTTTCCCAAGTTAACTGGAAAACTCACTTTCTCATAGTGAGTGTAAGGCATAGGTTAGTTTCCTCTCAGGAAGGCTTCTCTTACACCCATCATGTATTTTGCTTTGCTCTTGGTTTGATCCTACTGTTGGTTGCAGGTGCTGTTTTAGGATGCAAGATGTTCTGCCGCTCCTCTACAAAAAAACTGGGCACGCAGAGGGTCCACTGGGGGGATTGCCCCAAAGATCTGAACCCTGGATTTAGACATGGTTTTAATGCTTTTAAATATTAATAGTTTTAACAGGGGAGGTGGCTGCTTGGCTGGTGGGAGGTTAACCTGAAGAGCAGCTCAGCACAAGGAGGTAATTATATTTATTCCTTGGCTGCATTGTGTGGAATGCAGATGAGGGTTAAGTGGCTGTAATTATCTACGCAGTGTGCAACGTGTCAGTCACAGGAGCTGATTTACAACAACAGGAGCAAGGTTGGCTGAGCCTGGACCTTTTGCTTTGGCTTTCCTTGGGTTTCCAAGCAGCTTCCACCCTGCCACTTTTCTCCTCTTGGCCAGCATATTTCATAAGAATAACACCAAATCCCTGTGTTAAATAGTGTTCAGAGGTGTTTTTACTTCCCCTGGTATGCTATTATTTGCTCCGTTATGATGCCACATAATGGACAAGGGTGAACGACTGGTTAGGAGAAGTTTGTTATTTTCAGGCATATTCAATGAGGCATTTTTTTGCATCTCTTATACTTGGGCCTCTCAAGAGAGAAGGAATACCTATAATTTGGCTGAACTTGTTTCTTCCCAGTGAATGATGGCTTCAGTAATCTCCACCAATTCCAGAAATAAAATACAGTAGGACCTGTTCTCTTTATGTGGGGTTTGGGGAAAAAAAAAATAAGAAGAAAAAAAAAATAGGAAGATCCTTGGATCACCAGCAGGAATTTAGATTTGGGGACGGCAGGCAACCACTACCTATTCTAACTATAGCCAGCCTGTGATTAGTATCAAGAATCCATATCAAGAATGCAGTGGTTGCATTAGATGTGGCCTCATCAAGCATCTCATGTCCCTTCATTTGCTCAGAGATAGGAGACTGCTGCAGCCTGGCTGCTCACCACCTGGCCTGGGTGCACTGATGTGCTGCCTCCTTACTTTAGGGTTTTTTGGCCTTGACAGAGAAGCCAGTGCCAAAGGTGAGGCAGTCCCAAGGCCTGGCCACACAAGAGGAGCTTATGAGTGATGCAGAGAGTCTTCAGCCCTGCATGGTCTCTGCTCTGCACTGGGATTGCTTCTCCTGGTGAACATCCTTCATTAAACATCTTCAGGCTGACGCATACCAGTGGCATTCCTGTGCTACTTTTTCTCATTCACTTCTCTAGTCTTATTTCTACCTGCCAAAACCCTGCTATGAATCAATGGGGATGACACTTTAAAGGAGTTCAATTGCTCTGTGGTGTGTGCTTCCTTGGCGTTCGTCCTGAGTCTGCCTTACTCAATGAGATTGCCTGCTCTGTGTGATGGAGACAGAGCAGTGATCTGGACAAGTTGAGCCAAAGTGCACATCACAGAGTTGTGAACAGCTCCCGGGCAAGTAGCAGTGACTCCCTGCAGTGGTGCAAACCTGGAGGTTGGCTCATGAGCCGGCAAATCTGGGAGCTGCTGACAAAGCAGTAACACTTATGGGGACACAGTACCGCTGCCATGGGTCCCCCAGCAGCGGGGCAGGGTCAGAGGCTTGAGGTGTTTTGGGGAAGTAGGAAGAGGAGGGTGGAGGAGGAAGAGTGGTTCACTAGATGGCAGTCTGTCCTCTGACTGCTGGTAGCAACATGGGCAAGAGTATTATAAAGGGGCCCAGGAGCAGCTTTGCACAAGAGTCCTATGGCTAGAGGACCAGCACTCATGGTCATCCTGTGAGCTGTAGTGTAGTTGGTCTTGTTTGCCAGAAGCTCAGGCAAGTTGTTGACTGCACAGGGGCCTCTGCTCTGTTTTTGTAGGAGAAAGCTCAAACTGGTGACCAGAATATGCCTTCAGAGTTAATAAACCAAATTAACTGAACAGTATTAAGTTTTAGAAAACTCAATATTTGAGCTGTGGGTCACGATTTTTTTGGTATAACTGTATATTTTCATAGCTGGCATATCTGTCAGCATTAGTCCTCACCTCAGGTCTAGCTGGTCATGTTGCTTCTTTCAGACTTTCTGGTTGCCTACATCTCTGTTATTTCAGTTGGACCACTTTCTCCCCTGGTTCTGCACTGCTGCACAGGGCAGCTGTGCTGTTTAAAGACTGTCAGGCCTGATTCTCATTTACACTCTAGCAGCATGAACCTTCGCACCCACTTGTGGGTTCTTTTCTTCTGCTGGAGCATTGGAAGGAGGATTTGTCTCTACAAAGCATGGATTCAGGAGGCAGCCATCCCCATAGTATGGGGCTGTGTGTATTGTGGGATTTCTGTGGTCTTGAGTCGGCTTGCTGGGTGCTCTATGACCCTGCTGGATGAAAAGCTAGTTCGTAAAAGTCAGCTGAGGGTTATTTTTGCAGTTGCTAAAGCTATAGGCCCACCAACTGCTCCCATCTGCCGCAGGACTCCTACCAATGCAAGAGGCGCACACGTGCTCTGGCTGAGGGTAGCACCTGCTTGCAGGTTGGCAGCAGATTCTGCATCAGTTGGAGACCTGATAGAAAACTTTCATGTGTGCTTTCTCTCCAGCTTTGAGTAGCAGTCTAATAGCATGATAAGGGTCTGCCCCTGAGAGTGCCAAGGAAATGTGTGATTGATTAATCAAATTGCATTATGTGCAAGGCTGGTGCTTCCAATCTTTGTCACGTGCCTGTGGTTCCTGATGAGCACCTGCATCCAGTGTAGAATTAGTAGGTGTGTCTTATAAACAAAAAGCAATAATCCCAGTGAGTCAGAGTTAAAAATTTTTCCTTCTGTGTGAAGTGTTCATTAATGTGGAATTTTAAGTGAGGGGAAGGGTGGCTTTGAGATGGTTTGTGCTCACTTGCTGCTTCTTCCGGCTGCTGGCAACGTGGCTGGTGATGGCACTTCTGATGCACCATCTTCTGCACACGTGTGTGCTCGGGCCACTGGCTGGTCTCTATGTCTGCTTCAGTGCCAGCTGCCCACAGGGGGGCTGGTAGGGTTGTTTGTGATATTATCAGCAACAACAGTGAATTATAGACAATTTTTAGGGCTGCTGCTCTTGTGTTAAGGTGGCAATTTCACTTCCTGAATGTGAGGCTGGGGGTAAATGGTTTTGTTGAGGCTTTTTTTGTTGTTTTTGCACAACTTGGTTTTTAAGTGCATCTGAAAAAACCCTCAGGTTAATCGTAGACATATTTGCCCTAAGATGTTGTCTTGTCATGATGTTTGGGCTTATGTCTATATGATGGGCTTCAAATACCTCTCTGCTTCCGAGGATGCTCTGTTCTGGAGCCCGGACTGGCATATGTATATTTGACCCTTAGTTCTGCTATTCCCCTGAGAGAAGGTGCTATGTCTTTATTCCACACAGGTAAATAGCTGCAGCAGGTCAGTATCTAAGTCAGAGGAAAATCCCTTTTATAGTCCCATTACAGGGATGTCACACTATCAATCCTCCACAAAAGGACCTGGCAGATAAGGTGGCAATAGCTTCCTTGCCAGTTTGGCCAGAAGACCCATGGGGTTTGGTAGAGTCCTGATGTGTTAGACCTGAAATGTCAGAAATATCACTGCATGCTTTTAGGCTTTTTGTCAGCTGCAGGTCTCCACCAGATCTCCAGTGTGGCAAGGAGGCTGCTTCTCATCTCCTCACATCTGGACCCCATGAAATTAATGGCAGAAGCCACTTTCTCTTGCAACTCCATCCAAAAACTGCAAGCATCAGCCTTCCACATCTCCTAATGAGGACTGAACTGGGGGAGCATGTTTCTCTTACTGTACCCTGTGACAAGACAGCTGCATGCCTCTTAATCCATGTAATTATACTTCTCATGGAGACCTCACGTAAGCAAAAGTACAGAGATTTGAAAATAGTGTTACTCTTGCTTATTTATCTTGCAGTAAATTCAATGTATTAAATCACTGCCCTCCTAAAAGCCTGTCTTTCTCCAAGACCACTTCCTATGAGGTCAACTTCAGCAATTAAAATGGCTGCTAAATCTTTGGCTGTCATTACAGCACTTTTTAAAGAAAAAAACACCAAAATGAAACAACAACAAAACACAGCAGTGTTCATTTTAGTGCCATAAGCACACTAAGTAACTGAGTACTTATCTGAACAGAATGAGAAATGTGGAATTTATTTTAAAACTTGAGCTTTAAATAAAGAGGACACTTTTAAACATAACTCCATTTCGGATAATGAGATGTTTTCATGGGCATACTGGCTATTTTCAGTATGTTCTCCCAAGGCTCTTCTTTTAAAAGGTGGCACTCTAAATTGGAGTAGTACAGAATATTTGTACATTAAAAGAGGTCAGCTCTTCTTGAGAGTAAATATTTGTATATATGTGGGTGTGGGTGATATGTCTCATGCAAGAACACTGTGTAACAGTAGGAGTTAATTTGGTTTAATAATCAAGCTGTAAAAGCTAACAGATTGATTAAACTCATAGATTGGTTTCCTAGTGTAAAAGGCATTACTTAAGTATATTTCCCCATGGCTATTAAATGTTCTTTATGTAAATATGCATATACACCTAAGGAAACATTAGCTGTCATGTATGTCACCAAACTGCTGTTGTCCCCTTTCTTTGTACAAAAATTTGATGCTCTTCAATGAAAGTAATACTACATGCATAGACATCAGTATTTTCATGCTTTGTGTGGTGCTTTCTAATTAACACAGACTACTTGATTGACCCCAGCACCAGCGGAAGGAGCAGCTTGTTACAGAAGTAAGCAGAACCACTTTATGTGTTAACGTAAGCATGAAAAGGGAGATTTCAGTAACCTGGCTAGAAAGGGGTATACAACATTTCTGTTTTCCATAGGCATGGTACATTTTCAGCCATGCATGCTTCTCCGCTGAATCATCCCTGACACACCTACACAGGGCTGTGATTTGCCTCGAATAAGTACTGATGCCTGAAATAGATCAGAGCAGACATGTGCAGCAGTGTTTGTCAAAAGACAGAAAGACATTTTGTGTTTCATTTTATATATAGTGCAAGCTGCCAAGCTAGTCCATGTCAGGAAAGAAAAGTTTCAGCTCTTGTTTTCCAAGAACTGGTGCTTTTTCTCCTTGTGTTTGTCCCTTGCAAGTGACCTGCAGAGAGGTCACAGCGGTGTTTCTCCATCCTATATGCTCTGATGCATGTGACCTGATGCAGTTGAATGAGAAGGAATAAAAGGAGGATGAGCAGGGAGAGAGATTTTTATTTCTTTTCTAGGGGTGGTGTGCATTAAAGTGTGGAATGGAAGTAGATAGGGTGGCTTTATTCACACCAGACATAAATCAAACAGTATAGAGCCCTGGCATTTGCGTGTTCCTGTTTGGCGAGCACTCCTGCTGCTGCTCCTTGGTATAAAGCATGTCCTGTCTTGGACTTCCCATGCTGAAAGATGCCAAACAGCACCATGTCTGGGCAGCAGACTCTCCTCACTGGAGATGAGTGGCCTGGTCCAGTTCCCCATATTAAATATCTATTACACTGGGCTTTACCTCTTGCATGCTGTGACTGACCTTGCCCAGTTACAACTGCTGGGTAAGTGAATTTTTGTTTTTGTAAGGGCCTAACTCCTCCCCACCCTTTTGCTAACCCACTTATGAGCAAAGCTTCCCACTTGGAAATCGGCCCGTCCTATTAACCTTTGCAATCGAAGTGATGATTTCAAATGGTGGAGTGTTTGGGAGACACTCTCTCTGATAGCAATGCCTGCTACTTAAAAGAACATTTCTCTAGAGCTGTTTATGGCTCAAAGCAGGCAGGGAGGGAAAAAACCAGCCTGGACACAAAGAGGGTTTACTGCCACATGCCCTGGCCTCCCGCAGCAATAGAAACATGGTTTTATTCCCAGCCAAGTATCCTGGTCTCCAGCATGGAGAGCAGAGTGTTGGTAGCAGAGGACACTGAATTTGTTCCACATGTGGCTCTGGTGGCACACTCCTGGATTATTAATTTTGCTCATTATGTGTGCTCTGTGTTTTGAGGTGTTATTGGTACACGTATTCAGGTCCAAGATATTCACACCTCTTACTTTCTGGCTTAGTGATGCAGTTGTACAAATAGAATAGTACCATAGAATGGTTTGGGATGGAAAGGACCTTAAGATCACCTAGTTCCAACCACCTGCCAGGGCCAGGGACACTTCACCCTAGACCATGTCACCCAAGGCCCTGTCCAGCCTGGCCTTGAACACTGACAAGGGTGGGGCAGTTACCACTTCTTTGGGCAACCCATTCCAGTGCCTCACCACCCTCACAGTGAAGGACTTCTTCCTTATATCTAACCTGAACTTCCTCTATTTAAGTTTGAACCTGCTGCCCCTCGTCCTGTTGCTACAGTCCCTGATGAAGAGTCCCTCCCCAGCATCCCTATAGGCCCCCTTCAGATACTGAAAGGCTGCTATGAGGTCTCCATGCAGCCTTCTCTTCTCCAGGCTGAACAGCCCCAAATTTCTCAGCCTGTCTTTGTATGGGAGGAGCTCCAGCCCCCTTGCAAACCTTCACAGCTGCAAATTCACTTTTTACAGTGTGTAAGTTTCATTTGGTCACTGGAGTCACTCTGTAGGCTCAGTAAATCTGTGTTAAAAAACATGCCAGATCCACATTGCTCAGGAAAATTCAAACTAGAATAGGAGCAGAACATGCTGGTGGTGATGGGATTGTGTATTCATTGAAGATGAAACAGAAACATCAGAAGTAAATTGAATCCATTACAATACTTGTAGCTGTGTGTATCTGTTATTTGTTTATACTGTCATCTATGTACAGCTGGGCAGATGAAATGAAATAATTTAGGACATATTTGACATGACCACGCATTTTTAGAGCACAAGATAAACAATAGATGATTGCACATTTAAAGCATTTTCCTTGATAACAGATTGAATAATTTACTGGTAACGACAGGGAATGATAGAGCGGTCAATGAACTGCACTACACTACAGTTGAACTATATGAACTACATCCATGCTGTTTGTGCTATGTTATTTGTTTGTTTTGCAATTTATTTTTTTTGTTGGCAACCATCTGTTGCCTTCACAACAGAACAGATCCTGTGGAAAATGCCTCGGGGGAAATACGGTATGGAGTGAGCATGTAAAAGTGGCATGGGGGAAATCTGAAGATTTATTTTCTGCCTGCTTAAAGGAGGTTGACTGAACTTGAGAATGTGAACAGGCACATCTGGTAGAAATGGACCCAGGAGCAGGATTATTCTACCTGATCCCAGCAACATGTTTGTTGAGCAGGAAGCAGAGGAAGAGCTGTAAAGTCACTGTTTTCTTCCCATTCAGGATCATGTAACCTATTTTCTGCACATCTGCTAGTTCTGATGTTGCATTCTGCTGCTTCTTCTCCCTTGCTGTACTTCAGCATCTCAATCTTCCTTGTGACTTCATATCTGCAAGATGATCCAAAATGTAACCTTCATTGCAGTGATATGGTAGGGATCAAAACCTTGCTTGCACGTACTCTTTGCTCCCCTGAAGCCTTGCTGTGCTCAGGACCCCTACCTTGACCTCATCCCCTCTTCCCAAGTGACTGCTGCTCTTCTATTTCTTCAGTTTTTTGTTGCCATAGATAAAACAGAGCACCATGAATTCATTGATTTGGTGCTGGCAGCTTAATTAGATAATGCTAAGCTATGTGAGCTCATGGGTTTAACACGTTCAGCTTGCTAGAGCTGAGAGAAAATCACTAGCTTTCCCTAAATTACAGCTTGCCCCCTGGTTAAGTGTCAGGGAGTCAGGTCACTGTGTGGGTGCCACTGTGTGACCTGTGTCAATGGCTGCCTGCACACTCCAGAGCTCAGTGACATGCATTTGGGATCCTTCCTCGTGGCCAGGCTCTAGGCTTGAACTTCAGTGACCCAGTTTTCAAGGGGTTTCCTAGTGATAGACACCATGTGAGCAAGCCTGACCTGACTCAGGGAAGTTCCTCACAGACAGGCCAGACTTGCAAAATACCCACCCCTCACTGAGAAAAGGGATTTATAGCATACCAGATGTATGTAGGACTGGTTTTGTTCATGTTTGGTTTGGTTTGGTTTGTCTTGACTCTTCATTTGCTTCTTTCTGGTTTCTCTGTGTTTGAGAGCATCCTGTTCTAGTTCCAAGTTGCTTCGGCAGAGAAATCAGGATTTCCCAGCTTTCCTTGGCTGCCCTGTCTGAGCTTTTCAAATACTGCCCAGAGACACCTTCCCCCCACCCTGCCTGAGAGACAGAGACAGCAGCCCCTGAGTGGGGTAAATGGGCCAGCAGGCAATGCCAGTTTTTGTCCAGGACCCCTCTTACATTGCAGGGTGCAGCATCATGCACAGGGCAGGCATGACACCCTTTTTGCATCCCCTGGTCCTCCCATCATTGCCCACCCTGCTCCCGTTAGTTCCAAATTGTCACTCATCACCATACATGCTCACCCTGAGTTCCCGTGCCATGTGAGAGAAAGTGGCTGAGACATCAGCTAACCCTCCTGCCACACTAGCATAGGCTGGATCACGGCACCACGTCTCAGCCAATGAGTGATTTTTCATGGGGATCCTCTGGTAGGCTTTGGCTATGCAACAAAGAGGTAATTTTACTGTACACAGCCTCATGCAAACTTATTTTACCATCTGTTTACAGAGATCATGTGTGGGAGGAAGAATTTAAATTACGGGGAATTTTAACAGGGAAAATGTTTCTGTGGCTTTTAAAGCTGAGATTGCAGATAAAGAAGGAAAAGGCAACCCAATGCTGCAGGAGATGAGCAAACACACTGAGAAATACGTGCATGTGAGAGCAGGAAGGTGCATGAACAGATCTGAGATCTTTCATTTCTTTCTCCCTTCTTTTTTGAAGAGAAGATGTTTTTGAATTGCACCCCCCTCAGTCCATCTCACATGGGACTTCAGTGTGAGTTTGCATTTCCTTACTGGTATAACAAAACCTGAAGGCCTCTATTCAGTCTAACTGCATTAGTCCGAGAAATAGTTTGCTACTTCATCAAAAGTTGCTATTCCCATATGTGGGTTTATGAGTCACGATTCAAGCTTATGTATTAAATAATAAGCTGGACTTTGACCTATAGTAACTGAGAGGCGGCACGTGTTTGCCTCTGCCAGCTCTGTCACAGGGGTGCTAACCTGGGGTGGGAGGAGGAGGGACCAGTGTATGCCAGTCAGAGCCCTGTGCAGCAAAGCTATCCATATTACACAGTAAGTGGTGGACTAAACAAAAAGCCTCACCTTCAGCAGGAGCTGGGAAGCCTAGCTTAGCTCATTATACAAAACCATTGTGTTAACATTAAAGAGCAGTGAGAAACTGGGAGATTTGAAGGCACCTGACAGTGTTCATGCTGACCTGTGTTTCATTCGGCATATGAGAGAGAGAAATCCATGCTGAAACTAGATGGACAAAATGTCAGTTACAGAGCAAGTGTGGTGAGGACCACTGCTCCACTGTCCTGTTCTAGGTTTAATTAATCAATATTCCTGAAGAGCTGTGTCCTGATGTTTAGACCTTTTATGGATTCCGTTGGCAAGGTCATGGACATGCAGGCATATTTGTTTCTGGCAGATCTGTCTTCACCCACAGCAGATTCCACTGTGGCTTAGAAAGCAAGGGTTTTTCTAGCTTGCATTTCACATTTTTTGTGTGGACATTTTGTGATGGCTTGGATGTTTCCCATAGTCATGTGGCATACAGGCGGTACAGCAACAATAACCTTCACTGCTGTGGGCCTGTTGATGTTTTAGGGTTAATTTGTACTGGAAAGCAGTTACAAAATCAATCAGGGCATGAATTTACAATACAAGAGTGCTTTAGATTCAGTGTACAACATGGGCATGCCAGATTAACATTATTCCGGTGCTGCAGACAGACCCAATTTGAAGTGAAGCTAAAACAACAGTGAAGACAAAGTAGCCTCAAATTTAACATTTTAAGATAGAGGGATTGAACTTGAGTTTATTAACCAGTCTTTTTTTTATCTTCCTTTCTACTTCAAATAAATTCTGGATATCCAGATGCATTCTGAGCATGCCTATTCTCTCTGCAAAGAAACGCTGAGTATCATGGAGTACCATTTTTCCATGAAGTACAGATGCAGTGGTGGTGTTTCCGGCTGTGGTTTTGAAACTAGATCAGCAAGAAGGGGAGAAAAGTTAGTGTCATGATGTCCCTGTTTGCCTACCTCTTTCCCCTTTATAAGCAAGTAAAAAATGTGTGCTACAACGGCTACAGTTGATAATTTCCCCTGATGCCATGAGATGCATTTTGAGCAACTATTCACTGCTGTATGGCAGCTGTGGCTAAATTGTTCAGGATGGTGCTTTCTTTCTAACTTGTGTCTGAGACAGATGTTGGCTAAGGATGGTTCCTTGTATACACATCTGCACTGCTGCGTGTCAGCCACGAGATCTGCTGGGCTTGTGTAAGCATGTGGGGAGCTCTTCTGGCATTGGATTTTCTATGTGCAGATCATTGCCAAGTATTTCAGCAAGAATGAGGACTCTATGCTTTGACAGACTGTTCCCCACTGCTCACACATATGGTTCCAAAATCATCTGCACAGATTATTTTCCTCCTTTGACAATGCCAAGTGTCATTATACCATGGTACTGGTACATTTTCAGTGGAAGATTGTTTTAAAAATGTATCTCAGAGTTCTTTATTCACTAGTTGCTTTTGAAAAGAAACTGAAATTTCTCTCAGGGTTTTGTTTACCTAGAATTAACTCTATAAAGCAGCAGCAGAGAGGAGAAGTATTATCGTAAAATCATGTTTATTAGTGAACTTGGTGACCTGCATTGGCAAAACTCCCATACCAAAATTCCACCCTGTTACTTGGCAGTAGGTGCAACCAGCGAGTGACGTTAGTTTTGCAGTCTGAGGCTTAAAAAGACCCCAAAACAAAACCAACATGTAATAATTTGCAGATGTTGGCAACCGGCAATGATGCATGAGCTGAAGCTCTCTTTGGGTGCCAAACCACAAATATATATCATTTTTTATAGTCTACCATTCCTGGAACTGAAAGAAGCTTCAAAACAATCAATATGTAAACATGAATCCAGAGCACTCCCTTCAGAGCATCACCAGGGCTGCTACTGCTATGAGCTGTCTTCTAGATACAGAGGGCTTTTTCTTATGAAAGATGTCCCTCTTCAAAACGTTTGGGTTTTGTCCTCTATTTAGAGGTATAGGCGTGCAAGACTAGTACAGCTCCTACAAAAGGAGGGGAGGTATTCATACTTTCCAAAATTTTTAAGTTACTAACCAATGCAGACTGTTTCAAGCTGAAACCAGAAAAGGGTTAAATATGATATATTGCTATATTTCCTTACATGCTTTCTATTTGACAGTACCATTTCCAATCCAATGGCTTTGAAAACTGAAGTTTTCCCTTTATACCTTGAACAAGACTTCTCCTTCCCTTCCACTCCCCTGCACAGGTATTTCTAAACCAAAGGGGTCACCTTAGAAAATGAGTTTTCCTTTCACAGGGTCATGCAGCAAATGCCATGAAACTGGCTTTGAGAGCTGTTTTTCAGTGTCTTAACAGATTTGCTCGCTGAGAAATGAACTGATACCATCACCGAGCTAAACTAGGGAGTGCCAAGTTGTGGTCAAATGCAAACAACTTGCAGCTACTTGCTATCAAGGTGAACTTCCCACTATGACTGGTCATGACTTAGGGGTGTTTGTTGTTAGATTGTGTCTAGGACACCAGTCAGAAACGGGGACACCACTGGGCTAGGTCTTGTACAACTATATATTAGAGAGAGGCCCTTTCCCCAAAAATATGTGACAGAAATGCAGGACAGCAGCCAGTGGGTGATGGAGTGAGATGAGAGGGGAACAAGGCAGCACAAGGACAGCGTGAGTCAGGGAGGTATTTGGTATTCTCAGCATACCAAGCATTTACTGTTGTGCTCATTTCTGCATTTATTTATTTTGTCCTTCCTGACAAAGAAAAAGTTTTTAAGAAGAGTTTGAAGAGGGTAATGAAGTTCCTGGGAGTTTTTTTGCTGTTTCTGGAAATCTGTTCTAAAGCATAACGGGAACTTCAGAGAAAACCCAGAAGTTCATGTTCATAATGTGGCAAGCTGAAGACAGAAGGGACACTGCTGGCCAAACACAGTAGGCTGGCAGCTCAGCAGTGAACGAGGGATGATGTGTGAAGTGGTGACAAGCTGCTGATGGTTTCATATGGCAGAGAAGGTGGGGGAACTTATGATGCGCAGGGTGTACCAAGGTGAGAGCACTGGTGAGAAAAAACGTCTCTGGCAATATTTGGGATGTGTGAAAGTAGAAGTTGTTTTTATTTGTTAAGGCTAAGGGAAAAGTTACTGTCTGAACATAGACATGAAGTGTCGAAAGCCCACAGATGACATTTTTAGCTTCCTGGATAGGTTGGAGATCAGATAATCTAGAGAGATGAGAGAGAGATAGTCTTTATAAGATGGACATAGCAAGAGGTCTCAGTAAGCTATAGGGGCCTGTAATCATAGAATCATAGAATAGTTAGGGTTGGAAAGGACCTTAAGAGCATCTAGTTCCAACCCCCCTGCCATGGGCAGGGACACCACACACTAAACCATGCAACCCAAGGCTATGTCCAGCCTGGCCTTGAACAGTGCCAGTGATGGAGCATTCACAACTTCCCTGGGCAACCCATTCCAGTGCCTCACCATCCTTACAGTTAAGAACTTCTTCCTTATATCCAATCTAAACTTCCCTTGTTTAAGTTTGAACCCATTACCCCTTGTCCTCTCACTACAGTCCCTAAAGCAGATTCCCTCCCTAGCATTCCTATAGGCCCCCTTGAGATACTGGAAGGCTGCTATGAGGTCTCCATGCAGCCTTCTCTTCTCCAGGCTGAACAGCACCAACTTTCTCGTCCTATCTTCGTACTGGTTAAATACCAAATGCTACAATGTTGGAGAAACATGGTAAAAAATGAGATGCTATTCAACAAGATCTAGTGTGAAGTACTGGACTTAGCTGAGAATAAAGCAGCCAGGTAGCTATCACTGCTCTCTGGTAATTCTTCAGAAGAATTCCAGGCTCTGGAAGTTCAGGTGGAAGAACATAAGGCAACATCATGCTATTCTGGAAAAGACAAGCGTCATACTGGGCTATGTGGATCAAAAGACTGTTTGCAGGACATCAGAATCCATTTGCTCCAGTGAGCACTAGCAAAACTGTGTCTGAATTGTGATTTGAGAAAGAAAAGCTACTGGAGTGGAGACCAGAGGAGAGCAAACTCAGCAAGTGGGGGTTAGATGAACATGGTCATGTATGAACTGGGGTTGCTTAGTTTAGAGAAAAGAAGGATGAGAGAGAATATTGTAACATAAAAGGGTGCTTCAAAGATTAAAAAAAACAATTCATTCTCCTTGTCTGAGGTCATTAGCACATGAAGTCCCAGGCTTAAACTGAGGCAAGAATAACTCAAGCCAGACATCAGGAAAGAACTTCCTACCAGTCTGAATAGCAAAATCAGCAAAAATTGGCTGAAGAACCTCTGCAGTATCTGTTGTTGGAGGTTATCAAAAACCCTTCATAAATGATAGCTGGGCCTGCCGTGTTCTCAGGGATGAACCAGACATCTGCCTGAGGTCTCTTTCAGCCCTTGATGTTCTGCATTCTGAAGATGAGGTCTCTCACAGGAATTAAGATGAAGAAGGATTAAAGACAAGGCTATATTTGAGAGGGGTCCTCCTTTCATATGCTAAAAGAAATTCAAAATCTAGGGAACAAACCAACAGAGAACTACAGCTTGAAATAAAGGGGGAGTATAAGAAAAAATGTTGGCTGAATAAAGACTTGGAAGAGCCCATTTAATAAGACTGGGAACTATATTATTCTATGATTCTATACCCAATGAGTTACCATGGCAGAAAATTGTTATAAAAGGGTCTAGAATGATACTGGAAAAAGGAAACCACTGAAAATAGGGAATTCAATGGACCTGGAGATGGAAGAAAAAAAGGGACCAGTCAACAGTTGGAGAGGGAGATAGATAGGTTTAAAAAATAGTAGCAGTGGAAAGATTAAAGTGCATTTATAATGTGTAAAGAAAGATGTTTGTAGAGGCATGACTGTTTTCAAAGGAAAACAGCAGATAATGTAAAGGAGGGGCCACATACAGATAAGATCAATAAATCTTATTTCCCTTGTACTCCACCTCATTGTGCAGTTGCAGAAGAAGCGGAACCAAGAGTGGCAGAAGGGTATGTGGGCTTCTTGTTCATCTTCTGTCATTGGAAACTGGTGCACTTCTCTGCAGAGAGAGAAGTGGAAACAGATGGAAGAGTGTAGTGGTGAGTCAGAGGTGATGAGAAGAAAGCTGGGCTTTCTGGTATGGGATTTGGAGTTAGAGATGCTGTGATCTAGGTAGGAAGCTGTCAGGACAGCTGGAGGGTAGGACTGTTTAATAGTGGAGGGAAGTAAGCAGAGTCACGGGACCTCCCCAAGTCGTTAGTAGTATGAGAAAGGGAACAGAGAAAAGAGGTGACAGATGTTAGCCAGGGCTGATAGTGGGCAGGGTAGACCTCATGCTGGAAGGAGAAGTCAGCAAGAGTATGGTTTGGAGACATACATGAAGAATCATAGCCATGCCATTGAATTAAGGAAGGAAGGAACTCAGAGGAGGTCCCAGAAAAATAAAAGTAGTCAGTGATTACAGGTTGGAAACTGTAAAAACACATACGTACAGTGACTGGGTGTGAAAACAAGGATTGAAAGATGATGCATAAAGGAACTGGGAAACAGATGGGAAGCTTCTGATCTGGGGAAAGAGACTGGAAAGGGTGAAGTGCCCAGCCTTTGGGTGAATGGGATAATAGAGCCAGGAGTAGGGTGTGGTGGTAATGACAGATGAAGGAGATATAGGACCAGGAATGGAGCAAGGGGGAGGGATGAAGGAGTGGGAATGTTGTCTCTGGAATGAGGGTGAAAGCAGGTGAGAAAGGGAGGGCCAGTGTGAAGAGATTCATACCTGCAGAGATGAAGGTAATCATGAGAGGCCTGTCAATTAATAGATTCTGGTCAGCAGTAAACCTATAGAGCCTTGTAACTCTGCAATCAGCCTCCCCCAGTATGCATCTCTTACAGCTCCTTTACTTTCCTCTCCAGCTGCTAATCAGCCTCTGAAATCCAGACTAGAAACTTACCCAGTGGGAACAGCCAGCCCCTCCCCACCTGGCAGCAGTGCTGGGTGCTGCTGGAGGAGACTGAAAGACACTTTGCCTTTTGAACTGCAACTAGATTACTTGTCCCCAGGGTGGATCAGGGGACTCCTGTATTTTAGAAAGAAAAATTCGAGCCAGCTATTTAAATTATGTACATTCCTCAGAGACCTGTATCTCTCTGTGTATTAACGTGAGCCCAAATAGCACATGTGTTTGAGCAAAAGCCCATAAAGGCTTTTTGGGTAAATACTACAGTCTTTATAGTAAGTTTCAATGGCTGCTGTGTTCCTCTCCAGCTGGTGGGTGAAGGCATCCCTCTGTACATACCAGGTTCATTGCCTGGAATCTGCTGGCACCTGGAGCATCCTTTATATGGCTGTACCTAAAAGCTGAGCTCCAGTCCCAGAGGTGCAGAGAGCTGTCTGTGACGCTCAGAGGGTGGCACTTCTTTGGCAGTTCTTCCTCATTGACCACGGGTCTGTGGAGAGCTTGGGCAAGCTGCAGTGCTTCTCCGCCAGCTGCATCACAGCCCTGCCTCTAGGAAAGCAGTACCACCTTATTGCCTGGGGTGAACGTCAGTGCCATCGCCTCTTTCCTTTCCTCCAGCTTACTCTGGAGGGAAGAAGCTCGCTGGAATGAAAAGAATTGCCCCATTTAAGGGATAAACAAGGAATCCCTCTGAAAACTGGGTCCTCTAGGGATGAACCTGACTGAAGTTTACAGCACCCAAGAGCAGCGATGTTGAAATAAGAGTCAGGGAATTCATATCCAACAGACATTGCCATGCTGTGCTTGCTGCAGATGCTTATGAAAGAATGGGAAGCAATCTAAGCCTGAGCCCTTTTCTCATGGACTACTTCTAAGACTATGGAATCCCAGGCTTCACCAGCAGTAGCGCTCTTCATAAAAATCAGGCTAATTTCCTTCTTTTTTCCAATGAAACTCTGTTATTAGGACTTTGCTTCATGCTCAGGAATTCTATAACATCAGATCAGCGGTGTCTGAACTATGCAGTGATAATGCATCATCTTACACAATGATCTCTTGTTCTGGGACTAAAAACTGTTTGTTTACATAACATAAGATGACCTTTCAGAAACACAATGTTGGTTCAGTTTAATGATACTTCTGAATTTCGTAAGATCACGATGCAGGAGAGTGGTGATATTGTGCAACCAAGAAAAAAGTTTCCCATGCCTGCTGTGACTCAGTGTGTTACTGATGTCTTAGAAATAGGAGAGCAAGGCATGAAATGCTAGTGCTAAGTAAGTCAGGGTTTGTGGGGTTTAGTTTGTTTGGGTTTTGTTTTGGTTTTTAAATTATCCTCTCCCACAGGCCCAACAACCTGCTAATTCTCATGCAGAACAGGAGTGCTCTGTGTTTCCAGAGAGCAGCACCAGGAGACTTATCAGGCAGGATTCCTCTGAACTAGTCACACATAATTCCTTTTACAGGAAAGAAACAAATGCAAACAAGATGCAGTTCCCCTCTTCTGGAGTGTCTACAAGATGCTCTGCCATTAAATTCAATTACAGAGAGGAGCTCAAACCCAGCAGCTTACACTGCCAGTAAGACGCTGTGATTTACAAAATAGGACACGGAGCTGAAAGATCACCTGCAATTGTCTGCTTGCTTCTTGGTTATATTGAAGACTAAAATGTAAGGAGTGTTACCTCCTAGATCCAAATACCTTAGTTGACCTGGTTCATATCGCCTGGTTCCTCCCCATGCCTTGCATCTGGGTGTGGAGGAGTGGTGGGGTTGCTCTCCTGAGCATTGGCTTCTTACACAGAGGCTGCTCGAGGACAGCTCTGAGGGCTCTCTTCCTTGCTTTCTTCAAAGCATTTGCCCCCTAGGCCTGCTCCAATGTGGGGTACTGGGAGATGTGGGACAGGGGTGGGAATGTGGCTTTTCAGAAGAGTGTCACACGACTTTCTGCACTGGCCTGCACGGGAGGGATGAGCAGCTATTTTGGCTAGTGTGTTTTCAATATACATTGCAAATACCTTATTTTAACAGAAAGCCATATTGTCTCAACATGCATTTTGTTTTATTTGGTTATTGTTTTAATGTCTACATAACCATACAGACCATAGATGGAGTGCATTAATGAGTTGCCATTAATCTTAAGGATTCCACATAGTAAGTCTGTGTATTTACAGTACTTGTGTCACAAGGGTGTCACATGGAGAAAGCACTTGCAAAAAGGTTGCAAGCTAAATAGACAAAAGAAACATTATTATCACCATTTTAGCAAAGCAAAGCAAGCCTCTGAGATACTGCTTACTCAAAAAGTCTGTGTCAGAGCTAGGAAGCGAAAGAAAAAAACCCTTCTCCAGTTTCAGTGAATTCAGGCCATTATATGAATTACAATTTTGTCTTAAACACCTGTGACATTAACACGTAACTTACTCAAAAAGAAAGCCAGTTGATTGTCAGAGCTGTGATTAATGTTTCAGTCCTAAATTTCAGTCTTTGCTTGGTCTGCTACAAACTTCTGAAGGCTGGAGTTTCATCTAATTGTGACAGTTTCTTCTCAGCTCCCTCCACTGTAGGCAGGTATTTAGTTATGTGTGCCTACACAAGGAGGCTGGGTGTGGATGTCATTTCATTTTTTGATTTTTTCTTTTTTAATAAAATTTGATGTATTTCACTAAATGTAATTCACCCTGCATAATCACGCTGAAGTCCTACAAGCGGTTGGAACCAAATAATAATGTAAGTAAACCAAGTTAATTCTGTAGCAGCCTTCTCAGTGGGTTGGCATTGATGCTTGAGAGCGCATTTCCCTTTTGTTTGCTTTTCCTCATTCTTACTTTAAATAATCCTTTCTTTAAAAGATTCTCCTATACATATATTTGTGTTGTTTTCCACCGTGCAAAAGCCAGAGCTCTACTACAATCTAATCTAGCTGCTCTTTCCGAGTGCATGTCTTGGCGTCACAACCCCGCTCCCTGGAGATCCTTTACTGTAATTGTGTAAAACGTTGTTAAGTGTGGGAAAAAATCTTGATTTCTTGCTATTGCATTTCTTTCTTTGGGTGTGTCTTTTTTTCCTCCCCACCCCTAGACAATTTATTTGTGCGAGAGTCCTCAGCCAGCCCTTCTCATTAACTCCCTGTTCTTTTATGTTTAATATGAAATACAATCAGCATTTAAAAATCTCTTCTTGGCTTGCCACCCTATGGTACTCTCTATGCTGGGGGTCGTTTGCTCTTCCCTCCTCTTCTTTTCCTGGGGTGTTTGTTTCCAGGCTTTCTGCCGGCCATGGAGTTGCTCCTCTGTGGCTATGGATAAGGTACACCTGGCTTCACTCACCCTCATACACTGATGTTGCTGTTCCCTTCCTTGTTTTGCTTTTTGCACTTCTACCTCTCCTGCTGTTTAACCTCCCATATGATTTTCCTTCTCTTTTTTTATGCCTCTGAAAACATATTCCTGACTACTGGAGAGAGTCAAAATGCCATGCTATCATTTTTCTCACACACATATTTTTCTTCCAGAGGTCATGACTTTTTGACTCTATGAGTTGAATAACAAAGTCAAAATGGGATATAAGAGAAGTCAATGTACTGGGCTGGGGTTAGGGAGCTGTGTTTCCTCTCTTGATGAGTTGTCTGGTAGAACTGCAGCTGCACATATAACAGCCTAGGTACTGCTGAATGTCTGAAGACTAGAAAATTCTGTTCAGGCAGATTGATGTAGAGAGATAAACTAGCAAGGGAAGTCCCACCAGCTGAGACAATGAGAGTGTACAGTGCTTTTCTCTTCAGAAGAACATTTTAAAAACTAGGCTTCAACTGCTCATTTGAGAGGAGGTATATGAACACTCACTCTTCTTAAAGAAAAAAGAATGTTGCAGTGATCATACAATAGTATTTTAAAATGGTGATACTGGAGACTCCATATGATAATCTCAGGTGCAAGGCCAAAGTGAATGTCATCACGCTACAGCATTGCAAATTGTCAGAGATTAAATTGGGTCTGAACTTGGCTTCGTGAGACTGAGGGGTATGAACTGTGCTACCCTTATCAAAACCTTCCTGGATGCACAGAGATGGGTAAGCAGAAGAGCTCATCAACAGATTTCAGTTCACTGAGGACTGGGTCCCTCTCCATTCCTGGGGTAGGTTGAGTAGAGGATGACTGAAACTGGCAGAAGGGCTGGTGCAGTTTTAAAGTGTGATTCCAGCTGCAAAACAGCTGTCAGCTCAGTCAGGCTGTGCCACAGCATCAGGGCAAGCTGAGTGGTGCTGCTCCTGCAGAACAAGGCAGAAGTGAGGCAGCTTGGGGCCAGCTGACATGGGGTCTGCCATGTGTTTATGGTGTTATTTGTACACATGCCATCCCAGCCATGGCATTGCTGTATGCCAGGGGCACAGCTGATCTAGATTTGTCCTGACAGGTATTTGTGGGGTGGGGGCTGTATTTTGTTTTACTGAGTGTTTTCACTCCTTATCCAGCGCAGGAACTCCTGTGCCAGAGAGTGTGTAAATCTGTGTGTGAGTAAAAGCTCAGTTCAGCATCACTCTTCTGATATTCCTGATTACAAGGCTGACTGGAAGACCCTGATAGACCTCTGAGTGATAACACTGAGCACAAAGATGAACTTGCCCACCCTGTGACTTTCATCCACCTATCCCTTTCTTTCTGACGTGTTAATACACCAAGCGTGCTTATCAATCTCAATTTTCATTCAGTCTGGTCCCTGCTGACTTTCTGCTCTCCCTGCCTGGTGCCCAGCAGGGATACCCATCCTTTCAGGGCTGGATCCTCATGGTTCTGGTACCTAGCTAGACCACTACTTGTCTTTAAAATCCAGTTAAATGTTAATTTAATCTTTTTTTATTTTTTCCTTAATTTTGAATTTCCACAGGTTCTACAAATTCTATATTTGAGGAGCAGGGAATGTCCCCAGCGAATAAACTTCATATTTCCTTGTGCTGAGCCTCCAAAGTCACCTACAGGCATTTGATGTAGTATTTCTGACAGACGATAGGATGAACTCACACAAGTTAAATATATATATGTGCCGCTGTAAAAAGATGCAGTAAATGTCTAAAAGGCCTGTGAAGCTTGATTTTTCATTCTTGTAAAAGTTACCTAAGATATTTAAGAAGATGCAATGATTCAGAGTGAAATCCAAACCTGAGTCTGAATTTCCAAGTTTAACCACTGACTACAACATCCACTTCCATTTGTCCATGCTCAGCACAGAAAGCCTGTTTTTTTCCCCTGAACTACTAATGAAAAATTGCAAGCGAGCATGGTTTCTTGTTCATGGGAAATCTTGTGAAAGTTTTGATTTAATTAGTTTTATTCCTATTTCCCAGAAACTGGAAATTTACCTTTTAAAAGTACCAAAGCACGATGTTTGCTAATGAAATAAATAACGGCAGCTGGGAGACTGAGGACAGTGCCAATTTCACAAGGAACTGCCAGGACAAAGGGAGCAAACACGTTGCCAGTGCTCACAGGGTGATGGGCTGTTGGAGTAGATGCTGGCTCCAGCTGGCACAATGCAGCAGGGAATCTGGGAGCTCTTGACACCCTGCTTTTATCTTGAAAGTCAGGATTTCCAGGTTCTGTAGGAGAAAAAATTCAGTCCCTAAATAGATCTGGATCTCTCTAGGGTTGGGGGTTTCAATGTGATGGCAGAAATTGTGGGGATCTTAGTCCCTCTGATTGCTCCTGGATGTGGAATCCTGCGTCCTGGACCCTGCAGGGCTTCCCATGTTTAAGGAAGCTGGACAAGTCACACATCTGGCTGTGGGATCACCATCTTGGGCACCCAAGGCTCTCAGGGTTGCATTTCTGCTGGGACTCAGCACTGAGTGTCTTGAATCTTAGCTACATCCAATGACTCTCTTCTGGTCCTCAAGGATTTGACTTGTCTGTTGTACCCAAGGTAACTCTGTTTTGAATCATGTGGCATGGCAGGTTGCAGTCTTTTATAAAAATCAGTGTAGTTCAGTTCACAACATTGTACAAATACAGCTCAGGAAAGACTATGGCAAATTTCAATCTCATTTTTGTCTCTTGTCTTGCTTTGATTTTACTTATAACATTTTGAGAGGGCAGGGGAGGTTTCCCCCTCAATCAGTGTGTTTATTTCAGCTTCAGGAGAGCTTTTTGACATCCTAACCTGTTGTGTCAATCAGTCTCTCTCCATGGGGACTTGGAAAAATCAAGAATAATACCTTCTTACAACCCCCCTGAGCTTGAGCTAAAATCTCATGGCATTTTGGCAGAATTGTGTTATCCTCTGTAATTTTACACTATTGCACGCTTTTATCCACCCAAATTCAACTCGCAGTTTTAGCCATGGACATTTTCCCCCTTTGATTGGCTTATTAGCTTTTTATCAGGCTGTCTTCCATGGGGTTTTTTATCAAATTTTGCCTCCAATTCATTGAGAAATATTAATAAGAGGGCTGATAGCGAAAAAAATCAATCTTGACATGGGCAATTTCTGGGAAATGAGTGGTTTACAGTTTGTTATGACTTCTTTCAATTTTTCTGATGGTTCATGGTTTAGCAACAAACTGCTTCAAGTCTTGCTCCTTATTCTCATCTCTTATACCTAGCACATGCTAATTTTTGACTGTGTCTCCCTGACTCCTGCTAATGGCCAATAAAAAGATAGATAAGCCAGATAAACCAAAGTGTCCCCTACAATGGTGCCAAATGTTGATAACTGGATCTGCAGCAGTGGAAAAAACTTCTTGGTTTTATAGGGATACCTTCTTAAAGCATGTAAGAGATTACGCTTTCATTTTAGGGGGCTGGAACAACAATACATCACTTCCTGCTAAGGGCTTTTCAGAATAGACAGGGTTTTCTTTATTTACATGAATTTGCGCAATTTACAGACCAAGAATCATTTGATTGAATCATAAATGATTAAAATCAGATTAGTTGAAGTAAAATTGTGGTTAAATTCATGGCTATTCTTGAGCAGACAAAGGCAGAATTTGTTGTATTTTAAATATTTGCTTCAAATTATTCCCATAGCTCTCTTCAATGTGTGCTGTATTTCCTGTCTGTCCTTGGTATCCAACACTTCCAGACAGATCTGTTCCAGTGCAGAGAGCGAGGTTGGTTATAGCCCTTTTTAATTAAGCAGGCGGGGTGAGCATGAGTTGGTAAATTTTGGTTTTGAAGGTACTGTGGCACGGTTTGACTTTTCGAGGTGGAATGCAGTCCTGCTTTGCTTCTGTCCCACTCAGGGCAGGTTAACGCTCTGGAGGCTTCTCTGCTTAGATCTCCCTTCGTTACCAAAGCCCTGCCTCTGGTGTGAAGTGATGGATGCCTTGAAATGAACTGTGTGGGGATTTATTCTGGGAGAGGGGATAAAAATAGTTCAACATGTTTCTCTTTGTCATGAAACATTGAACATTTACGTGAATTATGAGCAGCAAATACGTCTTGTTCTTAAGAGAATCGGGTAGGAAAAAAATTTATAGCTGGTGAGATAAGCCTTCCCCAGAAGCTGTTGTTGACTTACGCATCCAGAAATAACCCAGAGTTTTCCAAGGCGAGGGGGTTGTCCAGTGGTTTAGGAAACAAAAAATACCAAAACCTGGCAATGTTTCAGCACAGCTAGATTAGGAAGCAAAGAGAAAGGAACAGGAAGGGCCATTATAAAATAGTGCCATTGGAATTAAAAGATAACTTGTGAGATGGGGAATTTCCCCAGATAGGATCTGGCTGCGTGCCTGCTCCAGTTAAGCACTTTCTGAAATTAAGGCGACAGCAGAGAGAAACTGGGACTTTCAAAGAAAGTTTATCTCTAGTTGTTCCAGACTTATTCTCTAATTGGCCTGGATTCTGGACCATTAAAAGAGCTGACGGATGCTACAGGACTAAGAGTATTAGTAACTAATGCAGTTAATGATTTTGAATAGGCTTATTACATGAGTGATGAATTCTCTTTTATTTCACAGGAATGTAAAGGAACCTTGCCACAGGCATTAATTACATTTAATTCCATGTTAGGGCCCATTCATCCTAACAGCATCTTGGATAAGAGCCTGAGAGTAAATGTGATTCTCTCTGGAAGTGTTTCTTCTGCTGAAGTACTTCAGACACACAAAACTGAAAACACTTTTGTGACATTGCTTTCAGGATTTTTTTTAATGTAATATTAAAATAATCTGCTTTCAGGAGTGTAGAAATTGGCCAGCAAAAGTGTGTAACAGTACAGATGGGTGCAATATTTTTATTTTGTGCTTCAGATGATACCATATGCCAAGCCTTAGGAGGTGCTCTGTTGCCAACAAGCTACAACTAGAGATTTACAAAAGGTGAAACCAAAGGTTGTCTGCTTGCCATGTTTTCACACAGCATGCCCCAGTGAAATTTCAGCCTGTCCTGAGAGAAACAGCAACTGCTTGGTTCAGAAATTCTAGTTTCACTTTTTGTCAGGGCGTTTTCTCTTCAAGTACCTTCTCCACCTTCCTTCAAGATAATTGTGAACGCTGTGCTCAGTTCTAGTTGAGGGAGGAAGTGGGTAATATTTTTGAAGGTGGGTAATGTTGCTCATTTCTGGTGTTTGAGAAGAGAGCAGGAGGCTGAGGATTCAGAAGGAACTTAAGGTCCTTCATTGTCTTTTCAGAGTACATCTCCTATCAACTAGTAGTCATGCAATTAGCTACTATGAGATATTCACCTCTGATATCAAGCCCGTAGGCAGCATATATTGTGCCGTATCCCAAAGCAGTCTCCAAGCTGTTAGCATGGAAATGCTGTTTGGAAAGCAGAGGCGGTGAGATGATCTCTTTTGTGGCCAGAGCGCTCACTCAGATTTCCCATAAGAGAAGCTACAGATAGCTGAGCTATTTCCACAGCGCTTACCTCCGTCTTACCAGCATTCACCTACATTGTCATTTTGTGGGATTTGTTTGTAGCTGTTTCCCATGGTGGCAATGATGATGGCAGGGCTTGGGAAGGCAGTTAGCCTGCAGTTTAGTGCACCTTGACCAGCCTTATGTGTCCTTTAAAAACAAAACCAAACTTGTGAACTCCTTCAGTCTTCCCACTCCCTCTGCACTTTTTTGCAATGAGTTTACGTGCCTCAAACTGTGTCCTCCGCTAGTGTAAACCAGTGTGGCTCCACTAGTACCAGTAATGCTGCCCTAATTTATATGCAATGTGGGCCTGCCTGGCTTTGACAGCAATAGTGGAGTTTTACAGATGTTGTGCACCGTTTGGTGATTTAAAAGGCTGTTACATCAGTGAACACTTTTCCCGATTGATCCCAAACCTAGGGTATGTGGATCCTGATTTCTGCTCCTACTTGTTTCGGGATGTCACTTAAATACTGAGCCCCTTCGTCATCAGGAGAGGCTGCCGATGCCTGTAGTATTTGAGTTTCCAGCACAGCAATGTACTGCTTCACAGAAGGATGCTGATTGGCAACGAAGTGAGACTTCCACTTTGGGGAGAATTGTGAGGGTTTCATACCTCTTTCCATTTGCTTTTTTTGGGAAAATACAAATATGACTCACCTTCAGAAAATAAACCCCTAAAAACCTGAGCTGCAAGCCCTGGGGTCATGGCTCCTTAAGTCAGTGAAGACCCCCAGCAACTGCTGCCAGTGCAGGGGAGGGAACAGACCCTTGGCTGGCCTGAGATTTCGTAACAGTGATGTGTTTTTTGTGTAGAGGTTTATTTGTTTGTTTGTGGGGGGGGTTTTTCTTTCTTTTTTTTTTTTTCCTTTTTTCCCCCAAGTCAATTAATTTAATTTAGTTTGCTTTTTTATAGGCTTTATCAAAAAAATTACCCTAACCAAAGTAACAATCAGATTCTAGTTTCCAACTTATCAGGTCAGGGAAAATGCCAGACTATCAAAATGCATGGCAAACTTCAAGCAGTTTATTAATCATGAAACAATGTCATCTTAGCCTCTGTTTTAAAACATTATACTTCCATGCTTTGTCTTATTTTCAAATAGATTTGAACGATACTAAATCGTTAATGCAGCAAATTAGTTTTCTCCTTCCTCTTCAACATTCACTCTGTTCACTGAAATTTTAGTATAATGCCCCTGCAATTTATTGACAGGTTGCCTTCGGATAGGCCTAGAATGGAAATGAAGAAGTTAGAATTGTAAGTTGAACAACTTTACCCTAAATTAATCCAGAAAGTGTTGAGAAGCACAAGAGAAGTAGTGATATTTGCTGAAATTCAACTTAGGAAAACTTGAGCAAATGTCAGCCCAACTAGATGATTAAGAAGGACCCAACCTTTCATAAAGCCCTTGGCAATACCACAATTATTAATTAGGAAGGATATGCTGTTCACAGCGATATCATTCTGCAACTGGAGATAAAATATTTCCATGGTTTGTGATTTGAAAGTGACATGCAGGAAACTGCATTAGGTGGTTGGACCGGCTCCACGGAGACACAGCAATGCAGAGTTTTAGGGCTGTCTGGTGCCAGTGACCAGGAGGACACTGATGCTGACCGCTCTCTTATGCAATTTGAGAGGGGAGGGGGGTTGATAAATGTCAGCTGCCATGCTGAGCCCCACTGCCCACCAGGAGGGCAAGCTGCATGCTGACATACTCCAGGTGAGTCATGCCAGCTAAAGCTGTAACATTCCAGTCTCCCTGAAGCTCGGTGCTGCACCAGGGAGTTGCAGTAGGCAGAGGAAATGAATATCCTCCATGAATTATTTTGTGTTAGTTCAGTGCTATCTTCAAAACGAACCAGCCTGTAGCTGTGTGGCTTTGCTGGACAATTTGTTTCCAGAAAAGATGAAAGAATAATTGTGGTCACCCACAGAATCATTAGATGGTACACTTAATGCTCTGGCTGCCAGTTGTGGGTGTTTTCCTTGTTCACCATAATTTAACAATTATTCATTTCAGCCATTTAAACGCAGACTAGACAATGGGCTTTCTGGTTGTATGAGCAATTATGGCATCTTCCCAGGCCCTATCATGGTGGTGAGTGGGGACCTACCCCAGAGGTTTCCGCCAGGAGCTGGATAGGTTTGAGGTGAAATGGCCATTCCCCTGGCTGATGTCGCTACTTAGCCTCTGTGATCTGTGGTATGAGTGATTGCCTCCTCTCCCATTACCTATTTATAACCTGCATTACTCCTGAGCTTAAAAATGCAAACCCAGACAGAGAGACAAAGGCTGGGACCCTGCAGCTCACCCCCTGGAGCAGGGTTGAAATGCTATAGGGAGCACAGGGAGAACAAATGGCTTGCTGGGGGATAGGAGCCTCACCGGTACCCACGGGCAGGCTGATGTCCATGCTGGAAAACACCCTTTTCCCGTGAACCTGTGCAACCACACAGCTGAAGCACATCTTTCTGCTGCTGGCTGGATATACAGTCATCCTCTTCTGGTGACCTATCTGCTCCCGGCAAAGCCAGAGGGTCCTCTCTGTGGCAGTGGTAGCAGAGGCAGGCATGAGCATCTTGGGTCTTCATTGCAGTCATCAGTCCTTTGTCAGTGTGTTATTTGTTCCTTGAACTTATAGTATCTCTCACGTTAAAGTGAGCCAAAATGTTTCCCAGTGTCTTTTAGAAAATAAAAAGAGAAAAAAAAAAAAAACCAAACCAAACTCAAAACTGAAAAAAAAAAAAACCAAAACAAAACCAAAACCCAACCCAAAATGTCCTACTCCTGTTGAGGGTGCTGGTGTTTTGGCACAGCAGTGTAAGAGGAAATGCTGATACTGCCCGAAGGTAGTAAAACGAGATCCACAGCAAGACTTGATGCTGCAGGTTACATCTACAGTAGCAAACAAAAATGGACCGGTTCTTGTTTCCCAGTGCCAAGGGCAAGACTTATGCTTGCACAGCTTAACTTTCTTCCCTGCACCCTTGCAAAACAGGGTTGCCTTGTTTCCGCTGTGTCCTGGGAGAGTCCCTGGTCAGGGTTCTTCTCATCAGGAGGAGCCAGCTCAGGCCACAACTGGCCAAGGCACAGACAACCAACAGTGAACACGAGGAGAGAGCCCCACAGACAGTGCTGAGGGCCAGGTCTCCTCAGGCAGGAGCAGCCTCTGATGCCCAAGTCACTTGTCACTGCTAATGAGTGAAATAGATGCCCAAACAAAATGCCCGTACTGGTGGTTCCTGTGTCACCTGCATTTGGCTATAAATTCCTGGAAAATGAGGAAACAACCCTGAGGACTGCTTAAGGTTCTCTCTTGGGTTTGTTTCTTACATCCGCAAGCAGGTTGATGCTTGACATTAGGTGTGTTTTAGACTAAGTAGAACAATTTCGGATTCCCTTTTGTAGGGGGTAGCCCTCACACTGGCCACAGGCTGTCATGCTAGCCCCAAGCCCTTTCTTCAGTCTGCCTGGCCCTATTTTTTTTCTGCAAGGCAACAGGCTTGGGGTTCAGAAGTACTTCACAGCAGCAATGTAATTCAGTTAACAGCAGTGGCTATAAAATGCTCTGATAAAGAGGAGCAGATGTCAAAGTGCAAACACTGTTTCTGGACATGCGTGCACAGCTTTCCTCAAAGTGGCCCTGCAAGGTGGAATTGCTACCAATTCAGTGACACTGTGCTGACTGGAGAAATTCTCCTGTAATCAGGTAGCTGAGAAATGTGACTGGCTTTTTGTCACTTGGATGTTTGTCAGCAGCATCTCCTGCTGGATATTCATTTGTACATAAATTACTTCCAAAAATAATCTGTCATGAACACGATGCCCGCATTTTCCAGTCTCCAAACTTCTCTTCAAGAGAAAAAAAACCAACCCCTGTTCTGGAGCACAGCGATGTGTTGTGCACAAATTTGTGTAACGTATATTCTCAGCTTGGTGCACCGAGTGACCTTCTTCCATGGGGTTAAGGCACAGCAAACAGAATGTGTGATGAATGGTTGGGGGATATTGTTAGCATGTGTGCCTGGCATATGAGAAAGAAAAGATGAAATATCTGACTTGTATTTTCCAGTCATTTTCATCCTACATCAAAACAAACTTTTCTTTATGTAAACAGAGGTAATTAGTTAATCCATATCCTGCCAGTATCTGATTTGCTACAAAATCAAACACTGTCCTGCATTCAGGATATTTTCCCTGCAACAGAAACAACAACAGAAGTGATATATTCAATTCTCGTGAAATGGACTGTAACATTTGGCAATGCATGCAGGGCTTGGAATATGTGTTTTGCTAAGACTAAGCTGTGCTGAATATAATCCTTTGAATTCCCAATCTCACACATATTCAAAAAAAAAATAAACAGCAGAGTGTTTGTTGAGCAACAGTCTTTGCCCCTCAACTCAAAGGGGGCATTGTGCTGTCCACCTGCAGATCTTCTTAACTTTCCTCCTGCTTTCTCCTCTTCTGTAATAATGAAAGCTTTCCCACTTGAAAGGACAAGAAGGCATTTATCGTTTTTGCAGTGAGTTGCAGACCTTCATATGTGGAATTTCCAGGCAATACAGTTAAGATACAGAAGGCCTTCAATTTTAAAAATAAATAGCAGACTCTTTTCTTTAACACAAGAGAGTAACCTCAGAAAAGCTGAAGGAGGAAATCACTCAGTGCCTCTATCCTTTGGTGTCTCGTTCCTATGCAAATACACGATGCTGCGTGTTAACACCATGGTGTAACACTTCTTGCCCACACTGCGTGGTCGTGTACACCTCCTGTCATCGTAATGCATTGCTCAAACACAAACCTTATTACCCGTATGCTCATCAAGTCTGAGATGCAGCAGTGGTGTATGGTACTTGTATAGTTCTTGTCATTTCAGTAAAGTAACTGGGGAATTACTCAGCTGTACTTTAGTAGCTGTGACGGTTTAATATAACTCTTTCATTTAAACTCTCACACTTTTGTTGCTCTGTTTGTAGTAGAAACAGTGACTACTTTGAAAAGGTTAGAATAAGCCTGTTAAAGGAATTTCTTGCAGAAATTCGGGGCCTAAGTGAGCTCGTTGCTTGCTCTTAGGCTGCCATCAGCACTGAGGGATGCTGAGGTTTTGCCACTGACCCGTGGGTGGTATGTATGCTTAGCCAGGCAATCACTGGGGTAATGCAAACTTCAGTGAGTCATATAAGCTACTTCTTAAGAAGATCTGAAGTCTTTCAAGCATCTCTGGCTCATTAAAATACAAACTGAATGGGCAGGACCCAGACTTGACAGCTCAATGAGTCGTATGAACTCTTACGACATTTATTTTGATACCATAAAAACCTACGTCCAGAAAGTGTCACTGAATCTCAGTCTAGAGCTATTTGGGGATATTTGACCTCATTTCATCTCAGTAACCACTAAAAACAAATACAAATGAAACTTGTTCTCCCACTGTAGTACTGCCTGCATGTTCCTCTCTTGGCCAGCAGTCTGGACACAAACCACGTATGTTAACTGAAGTTTTATCAACAGATTTGGAAAGTCTATGGCTCCTATAGCTTTTTTTAATAGGTGTTAATGTTTCTGGATACACCTTAAAGGATACTTTGCAGATGCGTATGGATAGTAGTCACCAGTAATGTATTGTAAACCAGGCATGCACTGCAAATTGCACAATACATCACTGCTATTACTAAGCCCTGATAAAACAGTCTACTTCTGTGATGTGTTCTAGCCCTTTCATATCTTACTTGAGTAAATGATAAAAGGTGCAGTTAAATTTTAATAGGGCATGTTTACAAAGGCATTTTTAAACTAATGCCAAAATATACATTCTGTAGTCTGTATTTTTATACACCCCAAGGTGGAGTCTAGGTTGTTTTTATGGTAAACATATGGAAACTTGTTTTACTTCCTATTTTTTTCCAAATAAAGGTTTTTGGTTGGGTTTTTTTTTTGGGTTTTTTTGGGTTTTGTTTTTTTTTTCATTAGTCTGGGCCTTTTTGTTGATGTATTCAGGCTGTTTGAAGAATTGGGAATGATGAGTGTATCACGTTTTGGGGGAAGATAAATGGCTGGCGTACATTCATGACTTTCAGTTAAAAACAAAATACGGATGAAAAATCAGAAAATTTGGGTATATTGCTAATGATCTGAATCTGATGAACTTCTTCATGGAAAAGCCACTGTTATCTTCTGAAGATCTTCTGAATCTTTATCCCAAAATAAAAATGACAGGTTTTTTTTCCAGGAGTATTGTAATGGGGTAATACTGTCTCTGGCATGCTATTCCTTTAGCTCTTTTTTTTTTATGCTTGTATCCACAAAAATGTTCCAAAAAATACCGTCTCTTAGGGCTCGGTCCAATGCTTACTTCGTCTGAGGGAGGTCTTTCTTTGACTTCAACAGAGTGGATCAGGACTGAACTCCTGCAAAAGCAAAACCGTTTGAAACTCCTTATAGCTGTAAAATGGGAAAAGCTGTTCTATGGAAATGAGGAAAAGTGTTCACTGGGAAGTGAATGTTTGTATTAGATGCTTTGGCTCTCACTTAAATCTCGCTCAGCTGTATCAGACCTCAGTGAGGCAGCAGCACCCAAAATAGATAACTACATTAAGCAATGCCTAACCCTGTCTCAGTATTTCGACTGTCCTTACAGAATGTGTGTAAACCTTTGTTCCCTGTCTGATACTTAAACCCTACTATATGCACAGTTTATCATAACAAGTAATAATAATAGTTTGTAGTTGAGAAAATTAGTTCACAGGAGATACCATTAAGTCAGAAGAAAGTGTTGTCTGTCCTAAATGCCATGAAATGTTACAGCTCAGTCCTGGTTAATAACTGTGGTGATGGATGAATGTTAATATGCAGGTACAAGCAGTAGGATTTATTTTTAACTTGATCCCATACCTTGTGCACCAGGATGAGACTGGGAGAGATCTGGTTGCTGTGTTTTACAGCTGTGCTCTCCATTCCTTTCTCATTTTAAGGGACAGTCTCCTGAGCCAGCCTTGTATTGAGGCTTTGGAGCCAAGGGACCCTACCTATTATTTGTTTCGCAGAGCCCACTATGGCATGTACAAGACCTCCAGCTCCAGACCCAGTCAAAAGAACTCTAACTAGCCCCTTCCCTTTCTATGGCTGTGAGCCTCTGTGTTTGTGGGCATGTGCTTTCCTTCACACGTGGGAATAGTCCCAATGCAGGTAGCACCACAACTCATGCATGCAATTAAACAAGTACGTGTGTGATCATAGGGTTGAGGCCAAAAATCAGATCATACTGGCTTAGCAAGGGGCAAATTTGACCAGCGGTTTTACCAACCTGGTGACATCATATTTGCTTGACCTACCGTGAGTAATGTAATTACAACTTGGGATGAGCAAGACATAAAAAATAGGATACGAGAAGAAAGAAATGACAAGGTAGTGACGAGACAGAAAAGTTAATTTTGAAGGAAGGTCCAGCAGAAGTGAAGTCTGGACACCTGAGGACACAGTTGCAAGTGTATATGAGCTGCATTACCCAGATGGGTTTCATTTCCCTTAACACCACCAGTCGCCAAGTGAGCTGCCCACACCAAGCTCCTCCTACCAAGCATGGGGGGAAATGGGTACTTCCAGGCACCTGCTCATCCTACCAGTCCTAGATAACTATCGATTTTAAGGAGAGTCTGGGTTGCTGAGCTAAGACTAGAGACTTGTTAGATGATGAAATGATCTAGGAGAGATAAATTCCATACAAAATCATATAGCACAGGAGGGAGGAAACAGTTGGGGCTAAGATCTGAATCTAAAGTTGCTGGACTTCCTTGGACAAAAGACACTTGGGATTAGACTACCGAGGTGCAGGGGAAGAAGTGAAGGGGAAATGAACAAGGCCATATTTGATATAGACAGCAGTTAGTCATGTAATGTCCAGGGTTGTTTTGTGTAGGCAGGAGGATGATGGTCATCTGGAGGAGGAGGTTGCAACAGCAGGAAGGAGGAGTATTTTGGACCAAGAGAGGTGAAGCAGTGATAACGTCTTGCCTAGTTAAACTGTAAGGATCAGCAGGGAGGCAGATGTGGATTTTTGGGGAAGGAGAATCATAGAATCACAGAATGGTTAGGGTTGAAAAGGACCTTAAGGTCATCTAGTTCCAATCCCTCTGCCATGGGCCCGGACACCTCACCCTAGATCATGTCACCCAAGGCTCTGTCCAACCTGGCCTTGAACACTGCCAGGAATGGAGCATTTACCACTTCTTTGAGCAATCAGTTCCAGTGCCTCAACACCCTCACAGTAGAGAACCTTTTCCTTGTATCTAACCTGAATTTCCTTTGTTTAAGTTTAAACCTGTTACCCTTTGTCCTATCGCTACAGACTCTGATGAAGAATCCAACCTCAAGGCTTGGGAGTAGCAGTGGAGATGCAGAGGGCATTGGAAAACCTGAGTGAGAGGGAGGATGGAACAAAGTCCCAGCTGTGTTCTGGGGTGAGAAGAGATGCTGAGCTGGAGGGAGACTGCTGGACAGGCTTATTTCTTCCCCAGGTAGGACAAGGGTACTTACAGCTGCTCCATAATAAAGGTCCTCTTCAGGACCTGGTAGTCTGGCAGCTCACACTCACTAACTGCGTCCCAGAAATCACCTGGCCCCTGAGCATGCATGAGAGGAATCAATTGAGAGGATTCATAAAGATTTACAAGAGGATTAAAACTGATCAGTTTGGAGCCAAGAGTTTGGAATTATTTGCTCTGCCCACAAGTGAAACAAAACAGACCAAATACCCTCCCTCCTCATCACTGAGGACTGTGCGCATGGTGAATACTTCTTTCATCTGTACCACCATTACTTCAGCTAATTTCTTACTCGAAGGGACAGGAATCCCCAGAGCTCCCTTTTGGGATGTATATCTAGGGTGGAAGGAACCATTAATAACAAAGCAGATCCCAAAAGGCAAGGGAAGCCCCCAGCCCCTGCATCGCCATCAGAAGGTAAGTATTTTTAAGAATACCCAGCCAATTACATTTAATTTATGTGTGTTTGGGATGGACCTGGCCAGAAAAGAGTTCAGCAGTTTTGAGGATGCTGGGGAAAGTATGTAAAAAATGAGGATTTAGGCACAGATCACTGGTATTATTGCGTCTATCGATTATGTGGCAGTATTTCAGAATATGTATCATATATTATATGGATAAAACCTCAGGGGTTTGTTATATATCCTTATGAATTAACCTTTTTTTTATGAATGTGTAAATGATGCTTTGGTAACGAGAGATAGGTCTGAAGTTGTGAAACCCATAAGTGAACCCATAGAAATACTACAGCTTCAGAGTATCCTAGGGGTGTCTGCTTCACTTGCCTTAAGAAACCATAGCATCAAGTCCTGGAAGAACTGAACTGAGTGAAGATACCTGTCCTGGTATCTTGGTGAATATATAAGCAAAGAAAGGTGTCCCACAAAGACTGAAAGCCACAGGCTGAGAGCTGCTGTGAGTGAGCTTCAGGATGCCTCCCTTTGCAAAGATGATATCATGCAAGTGCGATGGTTTGGTACAACTCCCACTAGTTAGCTCTTCATTAGCAATCATTACACACCCGATAAAATCATCTTACACTGCCTGTAGCAGGACGTGGCCTTAAGTGTCACTGAATGGGATAGGTTACATGGACACCCCTGTGTAGTGGAAATTTTGTAGGCATGTGCTCTGGAAAAACAATGCAATCACTGTCCACCCATTACTCATAGGCAGCACTGATGGGATGTCAAACGTGAGGAAGCCACAGTACCGCTCAATATGTTGAAAGGGGTGTTGTGGTGAGCAACACAGTCTTTAGTTTGCTATGTAAATGTAATCATAGTTGTTAGACCTGGGGAGGTGGGCATGGCCAAAACGAAGTTGTGTGCAGCCTCAGGGAGATGCTTGCCTTGGAAATAAGAGTAAGGTGGAATTCAAACATTTATAGGGAATGGTCCTTTCTTGACATTGTGTCAGCCTCCAGGGTCCCGAGTGAAGGCTCAGGACATCATTGTGCCAGTGGTGGGGCAAGCATGGACAAGGGTGGGGTAGCTGGTGTAAGTTTTCCCTGCTACTGTGAAAGATGTTTCTACCTGGCGGTTGGTACCTGAACCCAGATGAGCTGGCCAGAAAGCAAATACTTAAACCAACAGATTTTTTTGCTGAATAATATCTATACATTTGGATTTGAGTTAGCAAATGGGCTTTGTGTTACTCTGAAAATTATTGCAGTGACACTGAATGATGAAGATACAGCTGGGTCACCTATAAAATGTACCTGTGGCACACAGGGCTCCTAACCACTGGTTAAACACCAAAATGCAAACTGACTTAAATGTTGAGTGCAGACTCCTAGCAGGTGCCAATCTTTCAGTGGACAGATGATGCATCAAAAAAGTGCAGTGAAGATACCGGGTTAAGATGCGGCTCTTCAGTATGGTACATCCAGGACCAGATGCTACTGCTTGTTGAAGCAGCAGACCCAGGGATGTGATCTCCTGAAATCAGAGTGCCCATTGACTTAGACAAGCTCAGGACTGGACTTCGCATCTTCCTGCATTCCAGCTGCAATACGTGTGTGGCAGCTCCAGAAAAAAGGTGTTTCCACAGGTGCCAGCTACTCATGCTTTTCACTTTAGAGGGTCTCAGGTTAGTCTTCAACATGTTGGATGGGATGCCAGGTACAACAAACTGTTGTGACTTCTCTTGGATCTTGCAAAAGTGTATTTCTCTTTTCTTTTTCCTTTTTATATTTTTTCCCTGTAGTGCTCAGGTCCCAGATACAGGAAGAAATTTCATATGTGTGTGTGTGTCTGTGGGGGGGGTGGGTTAAATATACAGTAAAGTTTCTGGTCTTCATGAGGTCAGAAAAACAGGGAAGTACACAACCAGAAGGCCAGAAAAACAGAAGGCAAATAGAAGGAACATTATGTTAATACGAAAATTAAAAGGTTCTTGAAAGAAGAAAAAATGTTTTGATGCTGGAGCTTTCCAGTACATGTTTTTTTTTGTACGCTCGCAATTGACCATAATGGTCTTGTCTAATGTAAAACTGAGTGATAGAGGCCTTTTCCAGTTGTTTTTCCTTCTGAGTGACGAGAAGCAGTTTCCAGTAAATGAACAGCAATCAACTGCTGAATCATCGCTGTTGAGCAGAGGTTTCAAAACCTGAGCCAGATAATTGTGTGAGTGCTGTTGGCACCATGTCCCTCCTCTCTGATTGACGGAGCCAACCTTCAGGCTCACCTTACCTGGGCACGTGGTTTCCTTGGCTTCAGGCTTGCTCTGGTGAGTGAAGGCTGCTAGAGCTGGCCCCAGGAGGTCAGGATCGAGGGATCTGCAGGTATTTGTCACTCCATTCTGTGAGGCAGTTCAGCTAATGTTCCCCTCACTTGGCAGCCTTTCCTTCCATATGCCAAAAATATTTACTCTAAAAAGAGAACTTCAGGCTGGATTTGGTGCCTGCTGGCTCTGCAGTCAAAAAAAACCAGACCTTGATTTCAGTTGTGCATTCCTAAAATGTGCAAATACGTGACTAACACAGAAATAATAATACCTAACACAAAAACACGTGCATTGAAGACTTTTCCTTTAGGCTTACCTGGTTTTGGACAAGACAGAGGATTCGTCCTGCCTGACCTTTATGCTGTAAGTGTCTCCAGCTCAGCTACTCACCCAGGCTCACTTCATAGGCAATGGAAGGAGACAATACTCTCCTAGAGCAAGATACACCCCATCCTAATAGCAAGCACATAAAACAGAGCAGAGGAGCTGTCTGCAGAGGGGATTTATCTCCACACTGACTCACACCTGGTGGGCATCTAAAGTCTGGGGAGAGTAATCCCACCTTCAGCCACTAGGAAACAAGTCGACCTGGAGATCTCTTCCCACCAGTCTTACCTGGGTGGGAGCTGTGGAAGCCACAAGCTGGTGTGCAGTGTCCTTCTGAAGACCAAGGGAATGATGGAAAGAGGCTCCTGAGTTGTGTTCCAAGGACCTGTGCATGTCCTGCTTTGCATTTGTCAACTGTGCGTGCCTGGAGTGGTCTGCTCACCGCACTGTCACCATGCCATGCTGGACCACTTGCTAAGCAGCTCCTTAGTTATGGCTCTGGGCTTTTCCAATAGGTGTGAAATAGCCTTCTGCTGTCAGAGCACTGTTAGTAGTGTCCTGAGGTGAGCAGGGTAAAAAATGAGTGGGAAATGGCATCAGAAAGCATCTGCCAAAGCTCTCTTGTCAGGCTTTGAGATAATGTTTTGCTGAACACAGGATCTACCTCTTTCTGTTGAAAGATAATTTTACCTTAGCAACACTGAAGCATATTTTTATGGGAGCCGCTTTTCCAGCATCATCAGTGGGGAGAACACTGTATCTGCTGTCAGAAAGACTAGATTTCCTGGTTTTTATTTGTCTTCAAGGTCTATAGTAGGAAGGTCGGAAATGTGACTCAGGAAAGGAATTTTCCCTTAGAAAGTCTCCTTAAGTGGAATACCAAGGTGTATTTGTTTATTCATTACAATGATTTGGTACTTCTATTCAACTGCCTTTAAAAGTTATGCTCTGTAAGTTGTTATCCACCCACAGGAACAGCATGATTGCTTTAGATTCAAATTGTAGCATGCTGTACACACCTGTGACTAAGCAGCAGCTGGTTTTCATACCTAATTTTTCTGTGCATCTCCTGTAGAAGACCGAATGAAAAGGAAGAGAATAGATAAAAATTAGACATATTCTGTTACTCTGAATAGTTTGGATTCCTTGAGGTTTTGCCAGAAGTAATGTAGGAACATAGAAATAAAGCAGAAAGTTGCAATAACCCAAGTTTAAAATGGTAAGATAGAACAGGGATTTCCAGTTGTGGTAGCAAGCAAGCAAAAAACTATAGTAGTTCCAACATAACACTATGGACAGAGAGTCCTAAAAAGCCAGGGAATATAGAAAGAAAAATTATGTGAGTAGAGGTGACTCCAAAACTTATGGCCTAAGCAGAAATGCAAGTGATTGATAGAAATGCTTATGATACTGGGCATATGGGAGAAGCATAATAAAGTGGCTTTGGCCACAGGGCAGTGAGCTGGTCAGCACATGAGGGTTGTGCAAGATGTGAAACGTCTAAGAGATGGCAGTAATAAGAGAAACACACCAGAACTTCTGTGAGTGATGGAGGGAGAGGCTCAACTGAGCATAGAATCATAGGAATCATTTAGTTTGGCAAAGACCTTTAAGATCATCAAGTCCAATCATTAAGCTAACACTTCCAAGTTCACCACTAAGCCATGCCCATCAGTGCCACATCCACAAGTCCTAAATACCTCCAGGGGTGGAGACTCAATCAACCCTGTCAGAATTTTAGATTTTAATGACTTTTCCTTGGAAATAATTTTATGTTGAGGATAGGGGTGTTTTTCAAGCTCAACTGTTTAATGTGCAGGAAAAGTGGGCAAGCTGCTTATTGTCAAATTAGAAACACCATTTACTCTTCACTGCTTCATTTGGCAGAGGTGAAGCACAGATTAATGAATGGAGATACTTTTTCAGGCTGGCAAAATTCAGTGAGACTTATGTGTCAGGACAACATATCTACATTTTTTACTGATTGCAGAAAGTTTGAATTCATTTGCTATGAAAAACAACAGCAAAAAGACTCCTCACCAAACCCAAAACCAGAAAAACAAACAAATAAAAATCACCACCACCAACAAAAAAACAAACCCGGGGTTTGGCAATATTGTGGTAAAGGTTACAGGTAGTGAGATCACAGCTGTAGAGGTGTTGATGCCTTTTGCACATGGGAGGTGATGTCAATAGCAAAAGGAGGCGAAACAATTAGGTGGAAAAATGGGTGATGGAGATAAGTGAGGATTTAAAGCATGCGCTGGAGATGACCTCTGCCTTCAGTAATGACTTACAAACCAAACGTGTATGTTTAGACAGACATGACACCATGTACACCGGTAGAGAAAAATACATATCTGTGAGGGGTGTTGTATGCAATTTCCATGAATTGTAGTAGCATCCTTACTCATGAAAATCATTGACAGGGATGAATAAAGTGATCTTAATAAGTGAAAAAGGCAGCAGCCAGTTCACCGTGCCCTCAGAGGCATGTGGCTGCCTTGCCTCACAAGGGAGGAGCACCCTGGGATTGCAGTTTCCATTTCAGTGGCACGAGATCCATACTAAGTGGGAAAGGGTTGTGGGTTTGGCATGAAAAAGCATGCGCTAATGAGGCAAGGAAAGCAGCTGAGTGTCCCTAGGGGGTGTGTGTGTAGACCTCTCCCTTGCTGCAGCAGAGAGGCAGTGAGGTCTGGGAGGTCTGGCACTCAGAGGCACGCGATCACGCAGGCTAGAAGGGACCTCTGAGGTCTTCTGGTCAACCTCCTCCCTGCCTTCCCCCCTGGAGCAGGGCCCTGTGGTGTAATGTCAGGGTCAAAGAATGTACAGACACTCTGTGTAGCGGAATTAGGGATAAACCCTGCAATGCCAACTGTATTTGCCTGTCTCTTTTGAACCATCATTTAAGGGGACATCCCCTCCCAAGACATCCCCAGCCAGCTGTGTTGGTTGCTCACCTTATTTCACTGCCACTAGCAGATTTGAGACCAGCACCCACCTCTGGCTGGTTCAGTCAGGATTGTCCCTGGTGACTGCCTTATTGCCTGCCCTCCTCTGTCCCTTTTGTTGCTGTTGGCCTGCGGGAAGGGGCTGGGGTCCTCCTAGCCATCATCTCAGCTCCACCTACGGAGCAGGCTGGGAGGGACAGGGTCCCCATGTGCCATTTGGTTTCATTACATTATGGTGGTCTCTCTTGATGAAGTCCTCAGCACCCACCACAGGGGCTGGTTGTCCTGGGTTCAGCAGTAGCAGCCATTTTTCTCCTTAGTAGCTGGTGCAGTGCTGCGTGTTTGACTTTCAGCCTGGGAACAGTGCTGATAACACCGATGTTTTTAGTTGCTGCTCAGTAATGTTTACTGTGACCAAGGACTTTCTGAGTCTCATGCTCTGCCAGGGAGGAGGGGAAGCCAGGAGGAAGCAGAGACAGGACACCTGACCCAAACTAGATGAAGGGGCCCTATGGCCATACCACCCTGAAAATGCCCTGATCTCGTCCCCCCTCTCCCCTACCTTCCCCTGCTCCCGGAGGGATGGGGAGGAGAATCAAAAGAATGTAACTCCCACGGGTTGAGATAAGAACAGTCCAGTAACTAAGGTAGAACACAAACCACTGCTGCTACCACCAGTAATAATAATGATAAGGGAAATAACAAGGGGAGAGAATACAACCGCTCACCACCCGCCAAACAATAACCAGCCCAACCGAGCAGTGATCTCACCCTTCTGGGTAACTGCCCCCAGTTTATATAGTGGGCATGATGTGCTGTGGTATGGAATACCTCTTTGGTTAGTTCGGGTCAGATGTCCTGTCTCTGCTTCCCCCCAGCTTCCCCTCCTCCCTAGCAAAGCATGAGACTCAGAAAGCCCTTGGTCACAGTAAACATTACTGAGCAACAACTAAAAACATCAGTGTTATCAGCGCTGTTCCCTGGCCAAAGTCAAAAACACAGCACTGCACCAGCTACTAAGAAGGAGAAAAATGACTGCGGATGTTGAACCCAGGACACTGGTGCACATAATCCTTTGGTATCACCACTAGGCAGTCCCAGAAAGCCCTGACAGTCAGCTTGAAACTGGGGAAAGCTGCAGTTTTGTTTGTGCACGTTTGTTTGTTCCCTGAGCCTCTGAGTGATCCCAGGCCACATAATCTGCACAGACACCCAAGAAACAAATTTATTTTTCTTTTCCCTGTGCTCTTCTTTTGTTTTAAACAAAATCTTGCATTCTTCTGCTACCCCGTAATTCTAAGACCTGGGGCTTCGTGGTAGAAATTGTGGGTCTGGGGGCTCATGATAAGATCAAGCTGTTCAAAATAAAGGCATTTCCAGGTATTTTTCCACTCTGATCACTACAGAGCCCTTTCTAAGTGGTCTTTTTGAAAAGACATGGTCTCCCTTGTCACCACAGAAATTCAGCCGCATTTCTCTACTCATCTGGCAAACAGTTTGCATCTTCCAATGTTTTGAAAGGAATGGCAATTAACAAAGCTATTTGTGTTCCTAAGTAAAATTAAAAAAGCTATGTCATAACATATCTGTTGTATCAGCATCATCTGCTTAGCCCAGATTTTTGAACAGTATTTGCTGGGAGTGTATTTTGAAAGATCTCCAAAAGATGCGGCAGTGCCGTCCAGCGGCACAGGAGACCTTCCTTTCCCGGTGCCATGGCAATGGGCTGAGGCAATTCTGCCGCCTTCTGCATTAAATCACCTTTATCTGATCTGCCCACCCTTGCAAATGGCTCAAGTGCCTTTTCAGCCCTATCTGGATGGAGATAAACTGCTCCTGGGTGGAGCATTGGTAGGGAGAGTAAAGTTCCTCCCCTCTGTAGATGGCTGAAATGTATAATCTCTGGAAATTAAAGGCTCTAATTACCTCGTAGAGAGCAGTGCACCCAGGAGCACTGCCTACCATGGCGCAGGGGTGGAGGAGTGCCAGCAGCACCTCCCCAGGGATGCCTCCTCCCTGGGTTGTGGTCTGGGTGCCCGCACAAGGGCCAAGACTCAGGGAAAAAGAGAGAACGAGAGGGATTCATAGGAAAATGGTGGAAAACACCTGGAAAAGGCAATGCAGATTCCCTTTTTAATTTTTTTTTTCAGCACGTCCCTTTGCTAGAAAGCTGCACTGTCCAAGCTGATGGGAAAGTTACAGATATCGTGGTTTTCAACATTTGCTCACCTGAGCTGTGAACAAAAGGGTGGCACCTGAAATCCTCATCAGCAAAAACTAATCTCTGCCTTGGCAAGGCTAGCTGAAGAGCTGACATCCCCACAGTCATTACCTTCCTTAATGTTGTACAGGTCAAGGTGGCACTGGATCCCAGGCCACCAAGAGGGTCTTGAGGCTTTTCCTCTCAGGTCCTCTCTCAGGTGCATGCTTGTGGGAGGTAATGGAGGTTGTTGTTAGCTTATTTGTTATTGAAACATTCATTTGTCATTATTTAGAATGTATTACTAAAGGCAAAGAGTACTTGCAAGCTGCCCAAGGTGGGCAAATTGTGGTGAGCTTTATGGGAGACCAGAACCACCACTGAACCTGAAGTACAAACCTGGGTGGACTTTAGGAAGGTGGACCCATGCAGGCTGAGGATGGATACGCAAACCAAACAAACTGAGTCCCAACAAACTGCAGCAGGGCTCACACAGCATGAATCCTGGTGTGGCTCTTATGTAAAAATTTAATTAATGAAAAACGAAAGAAACACCCAGGCCATGCAGGGCATAGCACAGTCATGTCTTTGGGGCTTTGACCAGGACTGCGGGCATGCTGGTATGTTTATTCATCGAGTGTCTATTCCTCAACAGCCATCCTCCAGCTGAGTGGCTCCAGCCCACCTGCTTCTCCCACCACGCCCCCAGCCCCCGCCCCCACGGACCAGCTCACCAACATTCCATCAATCTTCTGCTCCAGCTTTTTACCATCTAAAAAGCACCACTTCTGGCAACCCAAAGGCAGGGCTTTGCTTTGAGTTCAGTGCTCCAGGTGCATGTGACCCAAGAGAAGAAAGGGATTCCTATCTAGAAAAATCAGCGGAGGGAAAAAAAAACCTTCACACTGCAAAGCAAGGCTGAAAGGAAGGCATCACCCATGAAGTGCTGCGGGTTATAACTCACTGTGATTGACCAAATGGGCAGGAGAGGCCAGACTCAGAGCGCTGGGCACCTGCTCACACTGTCCCCAGTAAAGGGAGTTCCCCCAGGGCCTCCTGGAAGCGCTAATGTTTCTCCCAATTTAGGTGGTGAATTCAAAACTGGCAACAAAAAACGAGTGCTGGCTGCCTGAGTCTAGTGCAGGCACTGGCCAGTCAGCGCTGCTCACATGAGAGCTGTTTTGCAGGAAGCTGAAAATGCCAAAAATAGCAGTGTTTGGGTAAACCTTTGTATTTGCTTACAGATGTGTGGGTGCTTTTAAAGCCTCAAGAAAATGCATATGGTCATTTTTTCCTTAGAACCAAACTTACAGTAGTCAGGATAAGAACCGCAACAAGATGACCTGGCTTTGTGTTGTGCTGGACAAATATTTTGCTCCCTCCATCTTTAGCTGAGTCTGTGAAAAATGCAAACAAGCACCCAAAACATGAAATGGTTTGTGCATGGATATTTTCAACACTCACAATCTTTCCTGTGTTCCTCCCAAGCCTCCCTTTAGTCCCTCTGACAGGTCTTTTCTGATTGCACCCAAGCTTATTTAAGGACAGGCTATTTTTCCCCTGGAGAAGCTGAAGCACAAAGGCCACTTGGTATTTTTTTTCTTTTAAGAGGGCTAAAGAGTACTTGTTAAGCATTTGCTGGTAATGGCTTTCCAAGAAAAAAAAAATCACCTATGAGCTAAAATTAATCCTGGGGAATTTCAAACCAACAGGAACATCCTTGAGAAAGCCATAGCACAAGCAGGGGGTGAGAAAACAAACATTGCTGTGAAAGCCACTGCTTGTGATGTTGCTCCGACAGAAGGAAACAGGCTCAGACTTTAACGGATCAAAGGAAACAAAGGACTGGCTCGGCTTCACTCACTGTGCCCAGCAAGCTGTATACGCTCAGTAACAGCTAGAAACAGGCTATTTTTTCTTCCTACGAGTAAAAAGAATGTCTCAACCAACTATTACTTATAAACCATGGTATGTAATAGTTCCTGAATCAGGGGGCAAGTTCTTTGTTGCAGATAATTGTTAGCAGGTGTTTTTATTGCATGGCAGGTTTAGCAAAATACTGTGGGACAGGGGACTGAAACTAATTCAAACTTAGATTTAACAGAGTTCTAGGAGCACAGAAAGTGCATGATGAAGGGACTCTGTTTAAAGGGTATCAAGCTAAGTTCTGTGGACTGTAGTACTGGCACATCTTCCCAGGTTTTTTATTTGAATACAAAGACACAACTGTGTTGTAGCAGTATGGCACATATGACACAAGAGAAACATATATATAGATCACCTAAGAAAAAACTGGTAGTTTACAAATGTTACAGCTCCATGTGCAGCATAAGTTTGAATAACTGTTTCCTGTAATTAAAGAACATTACCATGAATACATTGGGGTTTTCCGTATGCCTTGGTCTAATTCAGTGCATGGCATGGTTGGTGGCCTTAAAAGATTCAAAGCTGATCTTTAAGACTGGAGTCCAACTGTAATATTAATTTTACAACTAACACAGTCAAAACACCAACTGCTGCTAAACATGGTTGCACAAGCTCAAATTAAAGCGCACTCTAATTTAACCACATCTATGCAATATATCATGGTTTATACTGGTTATCATCAACTACCCAGTTTGTCCAAGACTTTAGATGTTATTACTTAAAGGACGGTTGCAGCGCTCCATGCCAAAATTGCCAGTTGCACTTGGTTGAGACAACCATTAAACTCCTGCAGACTGAAGCCAATTTCATTATGAATCATGGATTTTGTGAATTACCACATGCCTACTTAAAAGGACAAATGGCTTTGCTACTACAGGAATAACAGTCTCGGTAAGATCAAAAGCAAGAAGGAAAAAAAAAATGCCTCCAGTCATGAAGAACGCTCAATGCAAGTAGTGGCACAAGGATTATATACTACCCATGCAAGCAGAGCAAAGCAAAGTGTCATTAAATGTTCTCAGGAAGGCAGCTGAAGAGTGCTGCAAACTCTTTTAGACAGTGGAGATCTAGAGGCCAGCATTTTTATTTTTTAAATGGGTGCTTTCGTTAAGCTTCTTACTGCAGTTGAAAGATGTGAGGCTTGCCTTGGTCTTTTAGGAACACGTTTGAAAGTCAGGGCCAGGGCTGATGATCTGGAGCTTGAGGAGTTAGGAACTCAGCATTGGATAGGAGCAGAAAGAGATGGCTGGAGTTCTGCTCTGGTTAACTTTTTTGAAAGTCTAGATACTTACCAGTACTTACTTACCCTATTTTAGATGTACAAGTCCTCTTCAGAACTGCAGTTACTGAAATGTTGCATATAGCCTACCCCTGTGTATGCAGGAGAAGAAACTGAAGAAACTGAAGAAACAGCTATTTTGACCTAATAGCAGTATACCCTGCATGAAAACCTCTCTGATGTGCTTGCAAGAGCCAGCTTCCTTGAAAAAAACAGTATCTGTACAGCATATTGTCCCTTATGCGCTGCACACCTGGCTGCAGGGATAGCTCTTCCTGGCTGCAGTGTGCAGGAGTCTCAGGCAGCAGCTATTTTTCTTTCAAGGATCTATTTTTAAAAGATTAAAAATAAATTAAAACCAAAGAGCGAAGTAACAAGCGTGGCAATTGAGCCGCAGGTTACTTGAAGGCATTCTTCAACTACAGTAGGCTTCTCACCAGCCTCTTGAGCTACATGTGCTGAGGGAGAACAAACCCCAACAAGTGAGATGCGACTTCAGTCCAGAGAGTGCCAGCTCTTTTATTTCTTTGGACTATATGTGTAAGCTGCCTCCATGGGCTTTGCATAGCTCCTCTGAGAGATTTGCTTCCCACCTTCATGAGCTGCCAGGCATCTGGCTGGCCACTGTTATTCACACGTGTGTACAGAGACAGTCTTTCAGGAGTTTTGGGTGGCGGGCTGATGCTGTGACCTGAGGGAGGGAAGCAGCACAGTGCTTGGTGCTGCAGTCATAGGCTGTGGGACAAGTGTATAGCACAACTGTTTGGGATTTTTCATTCTAGCTTTGTTTCATGGCGGATATATTTGTTTTCATTGACCCTGACCAAATCTGTGCTCAGCAAATGAAAATACTGAGGACTTTAAAGCATCCCTCATTTTCAGGAAGAAGCAAATATGTTTCGCATGGGAGCTGGAGCTCCACTCTGCCAAAGACACGGAGGAGGAAACATGGGATATTGTTGTTCAGTGTTGTGAAGAGAGAGAACCAAACTGTCCCCATGCCCCTGGCATGGACAGGGAGGCCCCTTGCATCCCAAATCATGGGTGCTTCGAGAGTTAACGGCCTCAAGCTGTGCTAGGGGAGGTTTAGACTGGATATTAGGAAAAATATCTTCACCAAGAGGATGGTTAGGCATTGGAACAGGCTGCCCAAGGAAGTGGTGGAATCACCATCCCTGGAAGTGCTTAAAAAACATGTGTATGAGGCACTCAGTGACATGGTTTAACAGCAGACTCAGCAGTCCTGGGGTGAAGGTTGGACTTGATGATCTTAAATGTTTTTTCCAATCTAGTTGTTCCTGTGATTCTGACTCTAGTCCCAGGGATGTGGCTGTGGCTGAGATATGCATCTAATAGGAGCTGCATGAGGAAGAGCTGCCTGGTAACTGAGGAATAATGGCATGTGGTGTGGAGCCAGCCGTTGGTTGACCACTCCAGGTCTCCATAGTGAACAACCTGAGCCAGGTGCAGGAAGATTTAACTTCTTCTCATTCCGGTGCCTTCCAACACATGGATAAGGGTTTGATGATTGTCACACCTGCTTTGCGTAGCCTCATCTTGGATTTTATGCATGTTAATTGTTTAGTCAGCTGAAAATACTGTGTTGTATCTCATAGAGAACACTTTCCTTTTGCAATGTGTAAAGAGCAGTGAGCATTTACATAGGCCTCCATGGGAGTGAGTGAATCACAGGAGATAAATGAATGAAATGACACAGCCCGTATGACTTAGTGCAGTCCCGTAACAAGTGCAGAGCAAGTTAGGTCACAGTTTCACCTCCTTCAAATCCAGAAAAGGTGTAGATGGTACTTCTGTACACTTTGGCATGGCCAGCAGGATCATACTTCAGTTTTCTTTGCAACATATGTGACCGGGCATTTCTTCCTCAGAAAAACCTTTCTATGTGCAGCACTGGGATGGTGCAACGTAACACTTAGTGATCTGTCGGCATTACACCATGAGTATGAACAGTACAAAATGCATCAAAGAGAAGCTCTGAGGCCCTGTTAGCAAGCTCTTAGCTTGTCCTCCCTAGCTGCAGCAGACCAAGTGTCAAACAGCCACCCTCACTTGGACTGCATCATTGCTTCAAGGCAAATAAACCTAGACAGAGAGCTGGGGAGGGGGGATGGGGCGGGACGGGACAGGACAGAAAGGTATGTGAATCTGAGCAGCTGTACAGCCAAACATGGCTTGGAGCTGAGATGGTTTATGCTCCACCACCTTAGGGCATGGCTATCATCGCTTGTGTCTGGCCTTCCTATACACAGTACTAGTGAGCATTATGTTGTTAAGTTGAATGCAAACCCCTCTGGGCTGTGCTCCCAAATGACTGTTCCACATCTGCTCACTTCTACAGTCCCTTTCTGTTGCCTCTGGCCACCCCTGAGTCTGCCCCAGCCCTCCCATGCCCTTGGGGGCACCACAGTCCTCCACTTGGAATGGAAATTAACATCACTCCCCATGAGGGCGAGCTGCATGGGCAGCTCCTTGCTTTCTGCTTTATAAGGGCTCAGCCAGGACAGCCCTGCTTGCTCAAGGACAAAGTTCCTCCGGTAGGTGATACGGCTCAGCTGGCAGCCCTGAACTCTTGTACAGAGCACCCCAGCTACACCGCCTGGCAGCCAGCCCAGACCTGCGCCCACAAGGGGCCTGCCCCACCAGGATGAAAGAAATCAGCTTTCTGCTGGCATGGGGCTTCTGTGGGTTGCAGGGATTTTTCCTTCTCCCCCCCCTTCCCCCCCCCCCCCCCCCTTCTCTTTCTCGTTAAAGCAGCTTAGTTTTGCTGCCAGGTCTCATTCTTACTCCTTTTCCCTTTGCCAGAAACCTGTCCACATCCTTCCCAATTGTATTTAAAACCTTCTCCAACCTGTAAACAAACACTGAGAAAAGCTGAAGCTCTAATGATAGCTGCTAAGGCTTGGTTATAAAGCATCCACTAGGCAGCACGCAGGTGCTGGCAGCAGCTAAATGCCAGCTTGGGTGGCCTTTGCACTGTTTTCCATGATGTTCTCAACACCTTATCGGTATTAATGTGTTGCTACACTGCTGTGCTTGACCTGGAAGTCCCAGGAAGAGCAGCAGGAGACCCTGCAGCTCAGGGACACCACTCCCTCTGCCCAGCCCATCTTTGCCCAGATCCTGCCTTTTAGGACACAGGGCAGGGTGGCCATCCCTAGCCTCTCCCTACACTTGCTTCCACACCTTGGTCCTCCCAGGTGTGTCCAGAGGGACAGTGAGGAAGGGAGTTCAAAGAGGCAGTGAGACAGCTGCACTGCAACTGGCTGGAGATAAGAGCCCAGACAGTGATAGCGTTATGATCCAGGTGATGAATGAGGGCTGCTCCCATTTGGACTGCTGAAACCTTTGCTCCTTCATACAGAGACATGGAAAGCCAGCACACTTTGTGCTCCCAACCGCCCTCAACCACTCTGAGGACAAGGCTGCTCCCTGCTCTGAATTTACTCACAGGTCAGGACCTCAGGTGCTAAGCTTCACTTCTAAGGTAACTCATAACATGGACTTATGAAAGCCAGGGAGTATTATAAAAGCTGACACACCCTTGCCTGTATTTTATGCATCTGTAAGTAGGTGCTGCTTAAGTAATTGCTGCCTTGTAAAGGGATCTGGCACCAGCTGCCATTCTCTTGCATGTCCCCTGCTACCCTTGGCATGGGTGCTCCTGGCATGGGCTACTTAGTCTCTCACCCTGTGAGCATTTCCTCAGTGCACTGCCAGCAACAGAAGTTGCTCTCCTTTACCACCAGTGTTCCTGCATCACATGGGTGGCAAGGAGCTAGTCCTCACTGAGGAGATCACAAATAGTCTCAACTGGGCTTTGATGTAAGGCTAAGTCTGAATGGGTTGCAGAATCCTGAGTCAGTGAAAGGCAAACAGTCCTACAGTGGATGGACAGTATCTAACTGTCCTCCTCAAATCAAAACACACTTAGTCACCTTCTCTTTGTTGTGTTGGAAAATGTGCTGTGGGGAGGGTAACTCAGCTGGAGTGACCCGGTGGTGTGAATCCTCTTTGCAAACCCTGGCCACTCCCAGCCATCACCAGGGAGGGCTCAGCTGCTGCCAGCGTAAGATCAGCCTCCAAAACTGGTGCCCCGGGGGGCAGCCTTTGACCACATCAGCTCTCGGCAGTGGGTTGCTTCAGAAGGTCAGTGCTGGGCATCTTCCTTGGAGGTTGCTGCCTCCCCTCCCCCGTTGCAAATTTAAGCATACTTCTGGACATTATAAACAGCCTGTAACAAGTTTTGTCAGGTTTTAACGACCTTCTGGGGCTTAGCTGAGCAGATAGGCTGGCAAAGGTGCAGTGCCTCTCCTCACACACACACAAATACATGCATACTGCTTCTGCAGGTTATGTTTCAGGGCTCCAGGGAACGCAGATTAAGAGTGATACTATTCTTAGAGGGCAAGGAACAGGCTTCGCATGCACCAGAAAGGCTGTAGCGTGCAAAGGCTTGTCCCTCCATCACCACTGTCAAGTAAGTTAAGGGCTGATTCAACTGTCAAAGATAATTACTGGATTGGGCTTGCTTTTCCCAGAAAGATTATATTCACTCAAAATCAGCTTTTTCTGAAAATACTTAGCAGACAATGGAAGGTTATAGGCGATATTAAGTCCTAACCACTTGTTTATCAGCAGCTGTGCAGTAGGACATAGAGCAACAAGGTTTCAGATTCCATGGCAGGGGCATGGGCTGTACTTCTTACGGGTACCCTGGGTTCACAAGGAAAGCACGTATGGGCCCCTCACCAGCCCAAATTCCACTCAAAGCAGGGTTGCGCCAGGGTGCCCTCTGCTCCCCTATGGCATGGCAGCTGCTAGATCCCAGGGTGCCTTCCTTTATGACCTCTTTCCAAAGGAGCCTGTCCGGCTCCATTGTTTCCTCCATGTCCTTTTTTGAAGGACTACGAATAAAATCATCAAATTGTTGCAGAATGAAAAATATTTAGGAATAAAAATTAAGATCTTGAGGTTTTGCTTGTAATTAGGATGAGGCCATCATTCCCAAGGCTGAAATCCGACACAGTACGGGACAACTTTGTTAGACGTAAACGTGCACGCTGTTGTACAGGTGTTCAAGTTGTATTTCCTGCATGACTTTTTAGAACCCACTAAACTAGAAAAGACTATCTCAGTGGATGGGGCCTACAGTGACCATCTAGTCCAATTGCCTGACCAGTTCAGGGCTGACTAAAGGTTAAAGCATGTTATTAAGGGTGTGGGGCATTGGTCACCTCTGTAGGGTATCTGTTCCAGTGTTTTACCACCCTCTTAGTAAAGAAATGCTTCCTGTGCATCGTCCAAACCTCACCTAATGCAGCTTTGAATAGGAGACATTCACAGGTGAGTATACCTCTCTTCTACCAAAACCTCATCATATTTCTTCTCCCAAATTTCATCAGGCTGATCTATTTCATATACATTTTTGTGTGTGTTTTTAGTTCTCATACATGGTGTTCTTCAGGTACATCCTGAATTTCAAAGGGACCTCTCAGGTGTGTGAATGCTGGCTGTGTCCAAACATGGTGGTTTATGGGACTGGCATCCCTTGGAAGCTTTGTGCTGTCACTTCAGAAATGTAACAGTCCTTTGCAAAAAGCCTTCTCAGACTTCTTTTGTTAACCCAGAGAACTCACTGAAGTTGTAAATAAAGTTGTTTCTAGAAATCTTCGTGTAAGTCTACATTTGCATCACGTGTGCTATTCCTACTGACTTTGGTTTATGAAAGAGAAGCATAGTCTAAAAGTCTTGATTTGGCATCCTAATGTAACTTAAAAGAGCCATATAATGTTTTATTTAAAATAAAAATAAAATACAAATATAGTCAGGCATAAGTATACAAGATGTGCATATATATACATACATACACACTATATATCTTCTTTTGTTATCAAGGCTATTAGGCATGCTTATTAATGTTGATAAAAATTCAGTCCTTGTGTTTAGTCACTCCTACACCCTTCTGCAATGGCTAAATGAAAAAGTCTGATTTCAATTACAAGAAACCCCAAAAAGATGGGAAGAAGTTATTCCATTTACTGTAGGTCCTTGTAGACTGGTTGGATTGCAATGCCAAAATACTTCTTATTACTGCTCTTCTCCCTACAAAACAACTGCTGCTTTGTGTTTGACACTAGCACCGCACTTATGGAAGAATTGAACTCACTTCTAAACCTGTTTTAACAAAGGAACAACATAGACTAAATCTATGCTGGTAAATTAAACATGACCAGGAATACTGTCAAGTGCTGATGCCAGAAGATGCAGACCAGTCCATGTGTGAACTGGCAACCTGGCTCACCATCCAAAACAAGGTGGCTTTGTGCAAGGCACCTTTTGGGACTGGTCCCTGGAATGTTCTACATACCAAATCATGTCCCAAAGTTATTTAGGGATAGTGCTAGCAACAATCCTGGGAAGTATCCCTATAGTTTACCAACCTAAATGACGGCCTGATAATGCCTAAGGGCTTTGTCATAATATTGTATCTTCTGACCAGTACACAGCTTAAATCTTCAGCTGATGGGCAGTATATGGAGAATTTAAGTCAATTTTCCAAAGCCAAATCAAGAATACCGTCACATCAGAAAATCTATACATGGCTAGACAGTGAGTTTTGCTTATCCATCTGAAAAGCTGAAACACACTGAGTTCATAAAGTTTATGTGAAAGACAAGTTGTTGCTAGTGCATATCTTCATGGTCTGCACTGAGGGTGATATCGCTTGCAGTGCTCTCACTGCAGCATGAATATTTCACATTACTCGGAGTGCCCTTATAAAACAACACATTTTGCCTGACCTCTGCAAAAAGTTGGTACTCTGTGTTAGCCACTTCCTTACAGCCATTATATCCCCAGAAGCTCATCTCCATGATGTATTTGTTGAATGAGTGCAAAAGAGACCCTAAAAATTAAAGGAAAGTGCTTCAGATTCACTCCTCTATCTGTCGTGGTTTAAGCCTCTATAACTGACACAGTTGCTCTCTCACTCATTCCCCCATTTCTCTTCCCCTCTGCTCACGGAGGGATGGGAAGGAGAATCGAAAGAATGCAACTCCCACAGGTTGAGATTAGAACAGTGTAGAAACTAAGGTGTAACACAAATCACTACTGCTATCACCAATAATAATGACAAGAGAAATACAAGGGAAAAGAATACAATTGCTCCCCACCTACACCCAGCCTGACCAAGCAGTGCACCCCCCCACCCTTCTGGGTCTCTGCCCTCAATTTGTACATCCTGGGCATGATGTGCTGTGGCATGGAATACCTCTTTGGTCAGTTTGGGTCAGCTGGCCCATCTCTACTTCCTCCTGGCCTCCCCTCCTCCCTGGCAGAGCATGAGACTCAGAAAGTCCTTGGTCAGACCAAAACATTACCAAGCAGTAACTGAAAACATTGGTGTTATCAGTGCTGTTCCCAGGCCGAAAGTCAAAAACACAGCACTGCACCAGCTACTATGAAGGAGAAAAATGACTGCTACTGCTGAACCCATGACAGTATCATACTGCTGCATACTCATAAACAGAGAGGTCAAAAAAAAAGACTCATTTGGATGTACATATGTCTAACAAAGAAAAATGTAGTGCAGATGGCAGCACATACTCTCTTCAGCCCTGCAGGGAGTAAGTGACTGAAGGGAAGCTAGCGTGGGCGCAGGAACGAATGCATCCAAACTTGCTTTTATTGCATTTGGGCAGGAAACAGTCTACTTCTGCTCTATCAAAACAGTGAGGTCCAAAGACAGTTTTCAGAATGAGTACTGGTACAGCTTCCTTCTAACCCTGAATAGTTTCTAAGTAAAGTTTATTATTATTCCTAAATGATATTATTTGAAATGGTAGCAAGAGAACATGTACTAAGCAGTCTGTGGACTTCCACTCATAAGTTCCTACTGCAAGCCAGAGATGATACGCTTAAAAATCTGTCCCTGAACTGCTTTCTGGATTGCTTTGGCACCAAGACAATTCAACTGGGAAAGTCAAGACTTTTACTAAATAGCTTTATAACAAGTTGCTGGAAGCACTTAGCAGTCAAAAACCCTGCTTCAGTCATCAGACTCTATAGCTTAATGGGCATCATCTGAAAAAAAAAAAGCAAAATAGGATACCCTGACCAGAAATTCAGCTCTGCCCTATAACAGTGTGGTATTATATATACATATAACTTCTGCAGTTAAACTGCATGCCACATTTTACCTCTAACTCATATGTCAACACAATTTACTGAGCATTAAATGTAGGAACACTTCTCACTTCTGCGTGGGTCTGTGAAAGTAAAGTGAAGTTTGCAAGAGACAGAATCTGCCTCTTGTTCTCTAAAGTTTATTATTTTTACAGATTTTTTTTTGGCGCTGTGTAAGATTTTTTTACTTCTACAGTAACCACTTGATAAAAAAGGCCCCAACACCATTTGCTTTCTAAAACCATCCATTTCTAACCATAAGGCCACATCACACTATATGGAAGCAACTCCCAGTAACATCAATTCATGCAAATTGCATGCAGAAAAAGTCAGAAAGCATTAGCTCCCCCTTGCCTGTGCTCCACGCAGCTTGACATTTGTCAATGATTTTTTTTTGACTGAGAACTTCTTCTCTCAGGCAGTCTTGGAAGAGTTTCAGCTTTGTCCTCCACTGTGCCCACACAACGCCTCTTGGAGGTGCTTGGTGGAAAGAGGAAGGAGCTCTTCAAGGGGCAGAGAGCTGATCCGTCTGGGCTGGATTCTGTAGCCTGAAAAAAGTGTCCAGTGCCTAGCTAAATCAAATGTCCAGTGACCCTTTTGGGAAGCAGCCTTGCAGGTGGTTGTTTCTGAAAGGTTTTGGAGGCTCTTGGTTTCATTTCAATGGCAAAAGTGTTTGTGGTATTTTTATGACCTTGGTTTCTGATCCCTGGTTGACACATCAGATGTCCTTGGCTTCCACCTAAGCTGGCTACCTGAGTGATGAGTCACAACCTACTTTCACCTGAGGGCAGGATTCAAAAGAAGTCCCTTGTGTGTTGGTGGTTTGGTTTTTAATCATTCTCAGCTATCACAGTGAGAAAGGAGTTCTCACTGAGTTATACCATAGAAAGCCACTGTAATCCTCTACAAGGTGAACATTGTGCCTTGTGGGTGTTAAAGAAGATTAGTACTCACTATGAGGGACACTGAGACAGGGAAGAGGTTTATTTCCTAAAGACTTTTTGTATGGTTTGTGTTTTTTCCCTCTTGACACACTTAAAGTTAGTTCAAACCGTTTGTGAGAGGTTGTTTTCCTTGAGACATCATATTTATGGCCCAGCTCACAGGCAGTTAGTTTGCATGCTGTTTCATAGTTAAATACTCCTGTTTCACAATGTTTTAACTCATAAGGCTTGAAATGACTGGTTATTTGTCTTCAGCAGTGTGTCAGTCAAGTTCCTCTCTCTGGACAACCCAGATCTGCAGCCAACAGAAAAGCACAAAAGTGCCCCCCTCAAACAGTGGCAGCAATTTTTGGTGACAAAGCTCTGTAATGAGATTCAGTGCACAGGCAAATCTGTCTTTGCTTTGCTCTGTAGGAAGCGTTTGTGACTTGGTAATCTGTTTGATTGGTGATCCTTAGCTGAAATGAAACAGACCATGCAATCCCCAAGCTGCTGGTTTTATTTCCTTGTCCTCTCAATTTTGCACTGGGAGAGCACGACTTTGCCACTGCAAGAGCTCTTGAGGCATGTCATGTGCTGCCCTGACAGATACATCTGTAATAAATGTGTGTCTAATCTTTGTAACAGCAGCTGATTACAATTTATTCTGTATCATGAAGGATTTGTCATCCTTTTGGATCCCTGGCCAACAGGGGTCCGTGAGTGATGAATCACAGTGGCTGTCTATGCCCAATTCAGACAGACACATTGGCACACACACTTGTTTTCTGAGAAAAGTAGATTTTTATAGGACACAGAATCATATTACCTTGCTGTATCCTTCAGTCTTGTGATAGAAATAATCCAGCACCCTTTTGATACAGGGCTCAGATTCAAAGTGCAGCACAGATACTCCTGCTGCATGTTTTACTGCCCGGGCTTGGAAAATTGGTGCAAGAATGAAACCACGGAGTGCTTTTGCATGTGTGTTGTGGCTTCTGCTGGCTGCGCAGCCCTGTTCAGATGGATCCAAGCTGAAGGTATGTGCACCTGTGCTCATCTGGAAGTTTCATCTTTTCTGGTATTTTTTCTCTTCTCCCCATTATCAGAAAAAAAAAGGGCTTGATCTTTGAATAGGTATCATAATTGTCATCATATTTCCTGTCCAGGTGAGGCTGGTCTTGAATTGGACAATGGTGCAGACACCTAAGTGTTTAGACAAGGCAAGCTGCCTGCTGCTTACAGCACCTGCAGCCCCAGTCGCTTAAGCACCTATCAAGTGAATAATTCACTGAGGTGTTATGGAGATGGGGAACTGGACAAGGGGGTTTCTGCACATTAGCATCCTTTGGTGCAGCTTTGAGGCCCTCACTGGCACCCCTGCTCACACAGCAACTGCATCCACCTTGAGGTCACAAGGATACCTTCTTGACAGGCTGGGGCCTGCTGCATTCATACCAGTTGCTTCTTTACATCAGCCACCAATTGCTGACTTTGCCTTCTGCAGGTGTGGGAAACCTGATTTTCTTTTATAACCAGTAGCTTTCATTATCCCACTTGCGGTTTTGTCCACATTAAATTGCTGTCTGCTACAAGTGTAAGCCATGCAGATTGGTTCTAAGCATGCAGCTTAGATCATGCATCAGTTCTCCTAGTCCGTAGCTGTTTTACTCCACTGCGTCCAGGGCGTGGAAGATGAGATAATGCACCTGTGGTCTCACACTGGCATACTGTCAAGAGCACTCCCATGTCCACTCGTTCTGCTATAGTTATAATTGTGTGATACACACCCAGCACAGAGAAATACAATGCTGCAGGCATAGTTATGCAGTCTCAAAATTGCACCTATTAAGGGTGAGACTGCCATGAAACTGAACAGGAAACTGAAGGGTACAACCACTTCCAGAAAGATAACCTGCCCTTTTTCTTGAAATGTCATTCTTTTCAAAGCATGGAAAGAATGAGGATTAAGCAGAGATGTCTCTTTAATGACACGTCAAATGATCTTGAGCAACACCAAGAAACTGCCTGCATGCTCGGGCATTACTTTGCATGTTTGGTAAGAACAGTTTGTAGAAGGTCTTTCCAGGCATTTGCACAAACAAAGCTCCATTAAACTGCATACCAAACTGAAGCCTCCATTTGCTGAGCAAAAGAAGGGGAATTCAGGGGGATCCAAGGAGCTGTGATGGTTTGGGGAGAGAACAGCAAAAAAAGAAAGGATGAGGAGGTATTTCTTCTTCACTTTCTATTGCACTCCTCCCGAAGTACAGGCTTCTACTGAAGGCTTGTAGGTTGTATCACTGTCACCCCTTAAAAGGCTGGAGCTTAGAGACAGTCACAGTGCAAGTTGGAGATATGGAGATTTCCTGCTGAAAGTGATCATGGAGTCAACCTGATCACAGAGTCTGATCTCAGATGTCTCACGTCATCTCTTGGATTTCCTTGAACTGACTTTTCCTTGAACTGATTCTCATCTGAACCTGAGCACATCAGCTGAAAAACCCCTTTCCTGTCCTGATGATGACATTTCTAGCGATGAAAAATCCAGTACACAACATGAAATGATATTTCCACTGGTTAATTCCCTCCACTATGAAAAATGTGTTTATTTACTATAGACCACTCATATCTGGCTTTAATTTTGAGACACTGAGTGTTATTGTATTTTCATCACTATCATCATAGTTGTATTTTCCAGGGATACATTTTTTAGCCTAAGTCTCGGCCTTTTTTTTTTGTTTTTGTTAAGGCTGAGTGCTTGAACTTCTTCAAAGTCTTACTGTAAAAGTTTTGAGAGTTCTTTTTCTTACCTGATATCACAGTTCTACTGTAAAGTATTTCCTAGAAAGCTGGACAGAACTGATACGCTTTTCTGCCATTACTACATTTGTTTGCTTTACCAAAAACTGTACTTACATCTGCCAAGGCTGTTGTGCCTGTGAGTGTAACAGCATTCCCACTGGTCCCAACTGAGGGCTTAGCCATGGTCTGTAGCTGTGGTGGTCCATAGATTACAAAAGGGTAGCTAGCACTATCACCTTCTCTTCACTGCATTTGGTCCTGGGTAATGTTTACGTCAGGACCCACAAAATCAGGATTATTCTCCAAACCACCTCTCCTTTAGGCATAGCTACTGTTCTTAGGGAGCCTAGTGGAACCCAGGACACCATTATGCTTCATGCTGTACAGATGCTAACTATGGCCAGGGATAAACTAAGAAGATAAGATGTCTGCATTGCTAGTATGGCTGGTGATGGTATCACTGCAGCAATCAGGACATGACAGGAGCTGGACCTTTCTCCAGCTGTTTGGCAGATGGCACAGTGGAGGAAAGCCTTACTGTGGGATACAGGATGAGGTAGAAAGAAAATGTGTGAATGTTTATGGGAAGTTAATTCTGTGCACACAAGAACTGAGGTGTAGAGGAAAATGTGTTTCAAGCTTGAGTGTTATAGTAGTGGGGCTAGGTACAGAGCGCATGACCACCAGCATGGTATGTGCTCTGAGCTGTAGTCAGCAATGTTCTCAGCCTCAGGACCCTGGAGGCTGTTGTACCACAACTCTTAACATGTGCACTGTTCCCTCCCTCGGTAGAGACTTGTCATCAGCTCTGGAGGTCTCTGCATAGCCCCAGGTAAGATGTTTGCCATGCCTGTTATACATCTTCAGTCCTGGCTTCCAACATCTTCTAGAGCAAGGAGAAGTCAATTTCACAAATATTTCCAAGTAGTACTTGTGTTTGGTCACGGTGTGTTTCATTTCAGGAATGGGGTATGTTTTTCAAGATGATAAACTTCCAAAACCTAGAAAACACTTAAAATGTTTGCAGTTGTGAACCTGCCCTTGTCTTTGCATCCAAATACAGGTGGTTTTCCTGCTGGCAATGTTTTGTGTGTTGTCATTGAAGTCATGGATAAAAATTGGATTTCTTCATGATTCCACCTTAAGTTTCAAATACGATAAAAACAGTAATAAAATAATCACAAACCTAATTCACAAGGCTAAAAAGCAGATTTTGTGCTCTCCAGATCTAAGAAGAAACAGTTCTTCTGCTAGTTATCTGTTGAAATTTTCTTGTGGAATTGCTACACAGTTGCTTGTTTTCTTTTAAATAAGCAAACAACCAAAGAGCAGACTACTTCCCTAAATTAGGTTTATCAGTGTTTGTTTGTCTTTCTCCATAGAAATTCAGGCCTTCTCCAGACTTGGAGTCTGTAACAATGACTGATACTGTATTGTGACAAATGAGAAAGATGAATACAGCTGAGGAACAGATATACTGTCAGGACTTTCATAGGGTTGAGCTACATTGCCTTGGTTTTATTTGTCTTTTCCATAAATATGAAAGCCAATCTGTGTTAGAACTGAAGACATGATGATGCAAGTAGGTTTTCTTCCATAAATATGTCTTATTAAAATGTAGGGCTTAAACTGCTTTGTACACAGCATGCACAAAAATCCCATCTCCAGCAAGGGAAATACCTACAACTTCTTATCTTTTCATGTGCTCCTAAGTAATTAAAAAGAAAGGATGATAAAGATTGAACATACTTTGTTTAAAACACTAGAATTAAAACTACTTTTTGTTCTGGTGGTTTTTTTCCAACCCTCAAATACACAATTTACTTCTGATTGGATTAAACATTTCATTCATAAAGCATGTGATGTTCTGTTTTCAGTTCTCATTTTAGGCAAAATTGGGGAGGGACAAAAACATTGAAATGAAGAAGCAGATCTTTCAGTAGAACATTTTGAAACATAAGTCTTAATTTTTGTCCCCTACATACTTTTTTTGCAGCTGAAACAGTGATAAGTCTGGCACAAAAGCAAATCATCTCAACCGGCTTGTACATACATTTTTTGGCAGATGAAAATAATCAACTGAGGAAGGTCTTCAGCTCAAAAAGCATCTTCCCTGAGAGTGCTAGCCAGGAGTGGCTTCATTTATAACCACCTAAACTTCCTAGCCTGCTACTACAGGTAAGAAGCCAGAGAAAGTAAACTTAGAACAATTAAAAAACTTGAAATGTTGTAAGTGACTTCTACTTGCCATGTGGTTGCATCTCTAACAATGTCTTCCGTGTGCTGACACACATGGTTACTCAAGAGCTCAGCACTTGTTCCTGACGTGCAGGCCTGCAGAGCCAAAATAGTAGGGACATTTACAATACAATGATGTAACTTTCTCCCACATTTTGTAAATGTGGTTGCGTGTTGCAACCTTCCTTGGTTTTTAATAGTAAAGAGGCAATGTTTAGCACACAGTCTGTGCTGCAACATGAAAACTTTTCCTAGCAGCTCAGCTGGTGTTTTGTAACTTGGTGGAGAACTCTGTGTTCACATACTTATCATCCATGACTTAATCCGGATACAACTTTCTGTTCCTCTATTTTTGCAAACAGAGATGACCAGCACTGCTCTTATTCTACAGTGGATGATGGCTTCATGTCCAATCCTGAAAGTAAAGGAATCCACCACTTCCCCATAGCACTGGGGATTGTTGCATCCATGACCAAAATCTTGTGTGTCCCACAGAGACAGAACAGGGCAAAATATCCACAATGACACCTTATGTATATCTTCATGCTATCCCTGCGCTCTTATTCCAGGGACAAGAGGAAAGCTGGAGCTGTTTCCACTTTGGACTGGTCTACATGGGAAAATCAATCAAAAGACCAATAGTGCAATAGTCCCCTGTGTCTTCCTGTAGCTTGGTTTATCCCAGTCTGGAGCAGAATTATTCCAGAATGCAAATCCCACTTGACATTCAAGTCATCTTTTACGAGATAATCATTCTCCCCCCTGCAAGGAGACCCACGCACAGTCCTCAGGGAGCTCTGGGAGCACAGGAGCAGCTGAAAGCAGTGCCTCTCCCCTCTCCTCCCTTTCTGCCCCTTGTGCTGGCATGCAAGGATGAGCAGGAATGAGCTGGAGTGGGCAGAGAGCTTAGAGCTGGGCAAAGAGACAAGGGGACGTCGATGGGGGAATGATAATGTGCTCTCGGTGTTTCCTGGATCGTGCTGCTGGAGCTACTCTGATATTATAGCCTGGCCAAAGAGGCCTCTTCTAAGGAGAAGCTCTCATATTTCTCTTACCACCCACACAGAGGAACAAGGAACAATAAGGATCTTGACCCGCTTTCCACTCACATTCCCGGCCCCTTCCCTGTTGTCTGGAAGTGGGCAAAAAAAACACTGTGAGAAAAGAGAAGTCAAGTGGTGGCAGCCAGGGCAGGGGAAGTCTTTGCTGGGCTGTAGTGAGAAGGCAGAAGCCATGTTCCCCCTTTTCCCTGCCTTGTTTTAGTGTTTGCAGATCTCTGGCTGGCTGGCTGGGTGAGTCTGTGCTAGCTTGGTGACTTCAACCAAAGCAAAACAAGGGCCTCTGTGAGCAACTGGAGAAGCAGCACTCTTATGTGGACTTCTTCGCTAGACCTCTCCTGATCTGCAGATGCAGCTCCTGACCAGGAGCCCCACAGCTGAAGCAGCACCTCAGTACCTGGCACAGCTCCCTACCATCATGTCAGATCTCAGGCCTCAGATTAGGGCAGGACCCCTCTAAGGTGTTTGTTTCAACATCTACAACCCCCTGAGGAGGTGCCAAGGCACAAATTTTATAGACTCCCTGTCTCAGCATGGCAAACTTTCCTTATGCAGCTGGGTGAAAACAATGTCAGGAGTTGGCTGGCTACTGTCAGCATCTGTTCTTGTTGATGTGCAATAACCCTGGGATGAGTTGTGCCTTTATGAACTAAGGACCAAGACGTAAGATAGGTGAGGCTGGCTGGGACCTCTGGTGTAACCTCCTGCTTAAAGCAGAGCCAGTTTAGGGGTTACATTAGATCAATAAGGAGGCAAACCTGCTGATGGTAATGAAGCATTGCTATAGAGTTTCACACTGTAGGTGCTTTGTGATACCATGGGATGAAAGAGGAGGTAAAACCCAAACTGGACAAACCCTAGAAGGTTTGGGTTGTGTGCATGACACTAAAGAAGCTCCTACTGGTCCCCTGCAGCTCCATTAGTGAGAAGTTAATCCCTGCAGTGAAGAAACTAAAAATGCAGCTGCAGTGGCCAGTTCCTTCTCTGAGCCCTGCTTAAACTCTATTTCTGGAAAGCCTTACGGGAGGAGTTGGGAGACCTTCCACCTAACACCACCTCTACTGCTGCAGCGGAGACTTGCAAGAGCAGCAGAGTCTCAGTAAATTCTCATTTCAGCTAGATCCTCTGCACATCCACCTCAAGTGGAGGGAAACACAGGGACAGTAATTGGCATGGAGCAGCAGCTCAGTTGTGCAAATGACTGAGAATACTGTGGGAGATATTAAGGGACTGCTGTTAAGGCATTACTAATAATTTTCAGAATCATTTCTATTCCTATTCTTCCCCTGACAGCCTGAAAGTGCTGTGGGTCCTTTTAAAGCCATTCTGCCTGCCAATAGTTTATTGCTTTATCTGATAGGTTGCTTAGGGATAGCTAGGCAGCTTGTGTGTTTTATTCCCCCCTCCCTTCAAATAGTGAGAGCATTTTAATATTTCTTGGAGAAAAATGGATGTAATAAAATATGAATATCTTGGGACCAATCACGCTGCAGTGGAAAGCTCTGCCCTGCAAGGCTGTTTTGCGCTGGCTCTTCTGATTGCTGTACTCTGCAGAGAGCTGGCAGCACCATCAGTGCTCTGGTAAACATCTTCTTACTTTAAAGAGTGGAAAGGTTCACTCATTTAGGAAGGGCAAATGGAGCATATATGGACCTTTGTGGTCTCCACTGATGGCGTTCTCTTTCTTGAATGAGTCATTGCATATGGCTGACTTGGGTAAACTCACACAACTATGGACAAAATTGCCCAAGCTCTGGGGTTACCACTAACAAGGCTCATTTTGATCTGTGTCTTCAAGGTTTGGTAAACATACAGGTGATAGCAACACCAGCACTGAGAACTAACCGTACTGACCTGGAGAAGTGTGGTGATTGGGACTTAGCAGCAAGCACCATAAAACCAAACAGCATTTCTCTGAGTATGGGTAAAGTCTGAACAAGGCTTCTCCGCGTGTAATGACAAAACCCCTATTCCTGAGCTGTTTAAGGCTGGAGTGGGCAGAGAAACGGGGAGCACTGCGCAGGGACTGGCCTCATTGGTGGCTATCACTGCTCATCCCTGGCAGAAATCTCCTTTTGTTGCAAGCATAAGTCATGGGACTGGGACTCAGTCACAGCACTGGGATCTAGCTGGGGATTTTAGAGGTTGCTTAAAAATGTGTAATGAAAATTGTTCATGTGTATGAAAGAGAGAAGGAAGAATGTGTGAATTCTGGAAGGTGCTGCCTGTGGAAAAGATGCATCCCGAGCTTTTAGATCCTGGCAAAGCCCCTTTAAGAGAAAGTGGAATTTTCCCTGCATAAACAGCAATGCCTGTATTTGTTTAAAAGGAAAATAAAAAGTTGGGAAGCCAGCAGAGCAGACATAGAGTCCTGATGAGGAGGAAAAGGAGCGTTGTGCCCAGGACATTGAGGAAACTGTTCAAAGCCAGTTCATCCTTACACAGAAACTGTCCCTGCTGGCTCCCCAGCAGCAGCGGTCAATGGAGCTAGGGGGTAGGCAGCCCATGGGGCAGGGATTTTGGGATCTGGTCCTGTCTTCACCAAGGGACCTGGGTTCTTGGCATCTCCCAGGGGCTGGCACTCAAGATGGGGAAAAACAAACAAACAGGTCTGTTCAAAGGCATGTAGGAGGAATTCTATTTCTTGGAAGAACTCATCTTCCTCTGTAGGGTAAAAAGCACCCTGTGAGAGAATGAAAACTCCCTGCAAATGGGAGGGAGCTAAATGGAAGAACTGCATCTGCTAGATTGCTCTTTGCCTTCTGCCACTGTAAAATAAAAAAAGATAATAGAAAAAAAATAGGAGAAAGGATAAGACTGATTCGAGATTCATCAGACCAAAGAGAGGCAGCACAAGTGGGAACAGGTCTCTTCAGTCTGATAATCAGGCATCCAGCTGACGGACAGGGGGAATTCTGGTCTCTGCACCTGAGACTGAGTTTTAATCTGCATTTATTTAATGGAAAACACTTTCCTCCTTTTCTGCACTTCACTAATAGGGCCAAGGTGGGAGATGGGCGCTGAAAACCCTCCTATGGCAGTGCAATCCCCCCTCAGACCTTGCCATGGAGGCAAGCAAGTTACAGGTACTGTGTAGGGTGGGAGCTGTCACTCCATCATTATCCCCCCTGGCCATTGCTCAGGAGAGCGAGCCCAGACCCAGGTTTCCAGAAAGGAAGGGTATGGCCACCAGCTTTCCAGAGGGACTGCAGGTTTTAGCCCTTATGTGTGTTGCCTTTAGCTCCATGTGCATGTACCTGGGGTGTGGCCAGGAGATTGGTTTAGCCAGCTCCGATACACAGTGGTGATGGCCATGGCCTCAAGTGGGTTTGCCACCAAGTGTGTTGGCCTCCTCTGTTTCCAGACTACAACCTCTAGGCTCAGCTTGCCCACCTCCCTCTGGGCTCTGGATTTCCCTCTGTGGCCCAAGCACTGTACACTAAGTAATGCATAGACAAACCTGTTTTCTTCTGTAGTTGTGTTCACAGTGGAAGAAAATAATGAACAAACAGGTTTTTGATATGCAGGCTTAAAGGGGATTCAGGTCTTCTGAGTCAGGTTTTCTCCATTTCCTCTCTCATTTTTGTTCATGATGCAGAATATTATGGCAAAATTTCTATATAGGAGTTTGGGCCATTTTGCTAATTACCTAGACAGCATCTTCCAAAGAACATACCCTTTTGCATGTGCAGAGATTTCATTATACTTGTTATACTTGTTATTCACTGTGTTTTGTTAAGCTTATCATTTACTTTGTTGTAAGTGCCAAGAGAGGTAGAGGCAGAAAGGAGAAAAGTGGCAAGATCTGATGATGTTTCTTCCCCAAACCGCAGAATTATCTTAAAACTCTCCTATTCATAACTGAGATTTATCACTTGAAAATCTCAGTTTGCACAGGGCAAATTATGCTGTCACTGAACAACCTATTTTATTTATTTTTAATAGCTTCCCTTATTGTGTGGTTCCAGCCTGCGCATCACGTGGCACATCATTGCAAATGAGATACGGGAGATCTTCCTCAAAGATTGTCCACCCTGGCCTGAATTTTTAATTCTTCTTGCTTACAGGGATGCCCTTTATTCCCTCTGTAGTGTTGTGAGCATTCATGTGTCTAGCATATGAAGCACTGCTGCAGTCACATGGCTGTGTGAACACAGACGGTCCAACTAGTGCTCTGCTTCACACAGAGAAAAAGAGAAACATGAGACACAAGGTAAACTGCAATGACTGAGATCTGGCAATTCTTTGCCAAAATTTGGACCATCCTCGGAAAGGGCATCAAAAAGGCTTTCCACTAGTGCTGTGAACATGTAAATTGGTTTTTAGGTCTTGCTTCCTTTTCAATTCTAGGAGGCTTTTTTAGCGAAAATACAAGAAGTTCCAGTATCTGGTTGGCATTTATAGAGTACCATAGTTTCAGAGAGTTTTACTGAACCCTCCTGAGGGCCAGATGCTCTGTTTCCACTTTGAACAAGCTGCTGCTGATCCTATTCATTGCCAGATACGGTCCTGCACCACAAGAGTGCTGGCCCAAAACCTGCTTATGAAGAGGGAAAACCCAAATGAGATTTGGCAGAACACCACCTTGGTGCTGCTAGTGGCATGCATAAGGGTGAGAGAATGAGACTTATACTAGAATAGCAGCAGCCCTGTCAGAAAGGCTCAGTCATGGATGTTTTACCTGGGGCCACCCAGAAACCTATGGAGGAACTGGGAACTGAATACAGAAGAAGGGGTGAATCCTGCAGAAGCCCTCTTGGTCCTTACCATAATAACAGCCACCTTGGCTCTAATGTGGCCAGAAATCCCAGGCTGACGAGAGGACCTCCAGGTTTGCAGATTGTATCAAATAGTCTGAGTAGTCGAATGCCACAGTGCTGGTGAGGAACACCAGGAGGACTTCACAACATGGTAACAGTTGACAAAAAGGTGGCAAATGATGCATCAATGTAGGTTAATTTGAAGTAATACACACAAGAAAATGTAACCCAAATGGAGTGTATGTGGTGCTAAACTGGGAAACGGTAGTTACCAGGCAATGTATCTGGAAGTCATCACTGACAGCTCTCTGAAATCATCAGCTCAATGTGCAGTGACTGCCAAAAAGCCAAAAAAGTGTAAGGTACCAGAGGAAGGATACTGAGAGGAGAGCTTTGTTTTGCTGCTGAGCAAAATCATGGTGAACCTTTACCTCAGCCCCTGGGTGAGGTGCTAGTCTCCAGTGCTTGATGACAAGTCAGCAGAGAGTGGCCGAGGGGCCTCCTTATAGGTTGAAAAAGGCATGAAGTCCTCAAGTCAGTAGTAAAAGAAATGGGCAGTGTCCCATCCAACAGGCCAAACACTGTGGGGGGCGTTGGGGGATCACATGGGGAATGGAAGAGCAGAGAATGGCCAGGTTTAGTCAATCCTCCTCTCATTGGTGGAGATACAGTACTGGGATAAATGATCCATCATCTGCCCCATTTCTCATGCTCCTAACCTGTGCCTGCCTGTGGCTGACAGCTAAGACCTAAGGTGAGTGTTAAGAGTAGGGTGCAGCAGACAGATGTTTCCCATAATAGCCTCCTCGACATGGAGTGTTTGTGGCTCACAGATTTCCCAACCCAGAGGTGTTGCTTTACTTAGGATGGGATTTTACCTTTTTAAAAAATAATAAATTTAAAAAATAATAAATTTTTAAAAAGAGCAAAGAAGGCTTTGAAGTCAAACTTTGTTATTAGAGGTGACATGCCAACCATGGGTAGGTGCCAACTGCAAGACTTTGTTTTGACTGCTGTCTCATGAGGAAAGCTGGCAGCTGGGAGGGCAGAGAAGCATGTCCTGAAGAATTTAGCCAGACTGCTTTCAACAGCCTCTTTGACGCCGGGTGGCTGAGAAAACAGAGTGATGTTCTCTGTGTGCACTATGACAAAATACTCTTTAATAATTGTCTTCTGGGTCACACTGGGTTACAACTTGGACCACTGCCTTGGCCCAACCAGTACAGGATACCAGGTTTTGCCTCTGGAAGGCACATGAGCATGGGTTGCGTGTCAGGATGTTTCATTGCTTCTGCTATCATGAAATTTCTTTTCCTGCTGAGGGGGGGAAATAAGCAACTTCCCTTTAGTCTCTAGGTTGAAGCTAGCATTGATCAAGAGGCAACTCAAGTTGCAACTCAAGAGGCAAGTAACCTTTCAGTCTAAATGAAGAAACAGTTCTGTGTTCAGGGAAAACAGACTGAAAATAAAACCTGTACAGGTTGAGAGGATGGATTAGGGCTCTGCAGCCACAGCATGAGAAAGACACCCAGGGAAAAAAGACCAAACATATTCATTGTGACAGACTGACCAGACATCATTTCCTGCAAAATAAGGTATCTTCCACTGGTTAGGATCACAGCTGAAAGACAGGTAACATGTAGCGCTATGTTTTCAAGGATGCTACCCAAAGCCCAAGAAAACGTGTTGGTTTGAGGGTTTTTTTTCCACTTCATGCCAAGTTCTGGCTCAGCTCAGGGGAGTGCAGCTCTCTATGCCCTTAAATCCTCTTCATTGTTAGTGTGAGACCAATTTGTGGGTCAGCACCCACTGAGATGCATTCTAGACCTGCAGCAGTGGTGGATGTGAAAGGAGGAATGATGTGGGAAGCTTCTTTTCCTTTACAGGGACAATGAAAAGCAAGGCTGAAGGACAGTGTCTGCAACCATTCAGTGAAGACCAGCGCCACACTGCAAGACTCACAGCTACTCTTTCAGCTCCCTCCAGTTAGAAAGGCACATTCTCAGACAAAAAACCCACCCTTTTCCTCTAAATTTTTAACATGCTGCCAAGACAGGGTGACTACACTGAAAGCAACATCAAGACACTGCCACAGCTTCTTAGAAAGATCAAAAAGCCTATGGGACGTACCATTTTTATTAATAACCACATTTTCTGCTTTTTAAATATGTGCTTAAGAGCAAATGTTTTCACAGTTCCTGCTTTTCTGTAAGGTAGAGGAATGGAGGAAAGTATAGAGGACTGGAACACCTCTCCTATGGAGACAGGCTGAGAGAGTTGGGGCTGTTCAGCTTCGATAAAGAGAAGGCTCTAAGGGAGACCTTAGGGCAGCTTCCAGCACCTAAAGGGAGCCTACAAGAAAGCTGGAGGACTTCTTACAAGGGCATGTAGTGACAGGACAAGAGGAAATGGCTTTAAACTGAAAGAGGATAGATTTAAGATTAGACATTAGGAAGACGTTCTTCCTTGTGAAGGTGTTGAGGGACTGGCACAGGCTGCCCAGAGAAGCTGTGGCTGCCCTGTCTCTGCCAGTGTTCAAGGACAGGCTGGATGGGGCTTTCAACAACCCAGTCTAGTGGGAGGTGTCCCTGCCTGTGGCAGGGGGTTGGAACTGGATGAGCTTTAAAGTCCCTTCCCACTCAAACCATCAGCCTATGCACTTCGGCAGAATCTAGCTCCCTACCAGTGTTTGGGTGGTGGTTTGTGGATTTGTTTGGGGCTTTTTAATCCTGCAGATATTGAGGGTGGTGGTTGGATGGACAATGGTTGAACCAACAAGCCAACCAAAAAAAGGAGCTTCTCTATTTTGGGAAGTTCCAAAGAGCACACGCACTATTTTCTTATTCAAGAGGTTTTAATGAAGATTCATTTTTAAACCTCTCACACTGTACAACACAATTAAGTGTACATCAAGCTCAGATAAAAAATAAAGCTTTCTTACAAAGTACATTTTTCCAGTGAATTTTTTCTTTCTTTTTTTCTTTTGCAGTAAAAATAGCTGCTACATAAATCCCTCCTGATCTTTGAAAAGGAGTCACAGTTATTTCCAAAAATAGAATTCATATTTTAATCATACAGGATAAACCGCAGGAAGAGACAAGTCAACTGAAAAAATAAGGCTTGTATATAAATTCTTTTTCCAGAGGACATGCATACAAGTTGAAAAACAGATGCCATTTATAAAGAAAAAAAAGGTAATTTTAGCCATATTAATATTTTCATTTTCAGTTACAGAAGAAACCACAAACAGGCCCTTTATGTCCCAGAATATAACATCAGTTTCTTGTAAAAATGCCAAAATGCACAAAGAATTGCCAACTTCAGTCTTGGCAAAATACTGAGCCAGCCCTCCCTCCCCACCCCCCCCATTTCATATCGTAGGCATACCATATGCATGCACACTGAGCACTTATGTTGTCTCTCAGGCCAATTAAATATTTGCAGAAGGTTGTATATCCTAGACAAACATGAAAAAACCCATTTGATAAGTTTACATTCATCCTATTTCAAAACACACACAATTAGTTTAATTTACACTATACAGTATCTGTTAAATAGGAACATTATAGAGTTTCAAAAAGAATCACAGAATATATACAAACTGAATATTGAAATGGTACGATTTCCCTTCCCTTCTTTACAGGGTCTTTTCTTTTGTTAACGGTTGCTACATCTGGTTTTGGACACAGAGTGTTTATGTACCTATGCAGCACATTTCTGGAGGAGCAATAATAATAACAATAATCATAAAGCGTGCTTTAGAACAAAACTAATATCAATTCTCCTTACCGCTCATTTAAAATAAATTACCTTTGTTGGGGTTCTTTTTGTTGCTGTTTTTTTATAAATTGCATTATATTACATGTAAGCAAGGACGATGGTATTTTAAAATATTTGAGCAACAGTTCTGCTGCATCACTGGTTTCTCATCCAACCTTTGGTTTTAAAGCCAACCCAGTTTTACATGGCAGTGTAAGTAGCCAAAACACTTTATACGGCAGTACAGGTAGTCGAAATGCTTAACCCGAGAGCATTTCCATCTCTTCATGACAGAGCTAGGGTCTGTGCTGACTTCCATGCTGCTCAAGTGCCTGACATGGCAACACCCAAAGCCACTGATGAAATAAGGCCACTTCCTTCCAGCTCTCCCTGGTTACAAAAATCGGGTAAGGTCCTTATTTCCCAACAGTTGCAGCCATCTGAACAGCCAGAAGAACTGACTACTGCAGACGGTTCCCAGACACAGTCCCAACGTGTGATCTTCGCCCCTGCACCATCATGTTGTTGGGCTCAGTCCTCTGTGTCGGGCTGCACCCCCAGCATTGCGTGCAGCTCCTCTGCTGTGTACCCCAGCAGGTTCTGCAGGTCACACACGAAGCGATACACGTAGCGTTTCCCTGAAGTCTTGTGGATGATGTTCTTGTCATAATAGTAGCGTAGGCCTCGGCTGAGCTTCTCATAGTTCATTTTTGGCTTGTTTTTCCTCCTTCCCCACCTCCGTGCCACCTGGCAGTCCAAAAAGAAAGCAAAATGCAAAGGGTTTATTCAAGTCATGTTCTTCTAGTTGGTGGCTGATAAACAGTTATCAAAGCCCTTTTTCAGTCACGGCATTTTATTTGCTTTGGATATCCCAAACTTGGGTAAGACAAGAGTTGGTGACTGACCCCACAACTGAACAAACCCTAGAAAATTATCAGTAGCAGCTTCAAGAGAAAGTGGCTGATATCAGTGAAAAGGATAGGTATTGATAATAGATAGGTCAAAATGTGTTTAAGGATATCAAGTTTACAGGAAATATAGTCTCCTCTCTCTCAAGAGGACACCATTTAACTGTTAATTTGCTATTGAGCAGCATGGAACAGGTCTTTAACTGGAAGTTGAATGAGACTGAAGTTCCTTGGGGTTAATGATTTCTGCCTTTTCTCTTTTTTTTTTTTTTAATAAAGCCTTTGTATCACACCTCTTGATGCTGTTACCAGCAGGGAAGTTATTGTATCAGAAAATGAAAATGCATTCTGTTTATTTTTAATGACTAAAGCTCTAAGTTCCCAAAATATTTCAAAAGCGGAACTACTGTGTATCTAAAAGAATAGCGACAGGCAGAAGGCATTTTCCCCATGCCTTTGTGCAATCCAAGGCATTGTTGATTCAGCTACATCCAGTAAACTAATCTACAGTATTCCACTGTCTGAAGAACGAACTTGGTATACTAGCTTGAAATTTCAAGCTATAAAACATGCTCTCCTAACTACAACCAAATGCTAATATCCTTGGGTGGGAGGAGAGGGGGAAACATTCCACAGCAATCCCGAGTGTACAATAAAGCATTTGCAGATGAGATTTCAGCAAGTGTCTGATCATGTAAACGCTTTATATTCAAGACTAGGCCCACATATGGTGGATCAGACCTTAAATGTTTGTGTTCACCACAGCTAGCCACCTACCTCATCTGGGTCAGCAAGTTTAAATTCCCATCCATCTCCTGTCCAACTAATGAATGACTGACATGACTTGTCAGTCAGTAGCTCCAGAAGGAATTGCCATAGCTGTATAGGTCCACTGCCTATTGAGAAACAGAAGGTAGGGAGAAGCCACAATTAACACTTCTGTGAGCTCTTACCACAACCAATGTATGTAACCATACTCATATCTCAGGATAGATCTTGTAATTACCCTGATATCTTTTTTTTTAATCAGAAAAAACCCAAAGGTTTTTCTCTGTAACACAAATCTGCTCCTGTACATGTTAAAATGAAAAGTCTGTCATGGAAACACAGGATTTGACACAAGGTATGGCTCTCCGTTTCATACAGATTCCTTAGCCCTCACTCCCATCTCCCATCAGCTGCATTCAAAGCTCCAGGGCTTGTCCTGCAGTCCTTGGCTTGGCAAATGCTCTAAAGCAAAACCAAATTTGAGCAAGGAGTCTAGGAACACATTCTTAACAGGCAAGCCAACACCTGCAGAAACTCCCAAGTATGGAAGGTTTTTTTCCATCTTTCCCTTTTTTTCAAACAGATCAAAAAAGCGCACTTGAATTTTAAGTGTTTTGGCACGCCTGCTTGTCCTTTGCTTTAAATGGATTGATCTATGAGACTTTCTTTAGTAACATTTAAGACTGAAGCTCTTAGAGTAGTGGTCTCTTGACAACATTGCAAGGCATACCTCACAACTATACAATATCAACAAAGTACATATTTATAGAGAATACTGATGTTACACAAGAATAGGAGTGACCATTTTGCTTCACTACTTACCAGTAAAGCCAGCTAGAATTGCTGCCGGTATAACTGGTTTCCCTTGCTCTACAGGATCACTTCGTTCTTGAATATAGTCTTTGAAAGACATTGTAGGTTTGCTCAGACACAAGGACTGGCTACAGTCATCTTCAAAACTCTCATAGGATGGCACACGCTGTAAATCCACTAATGATGACTGGCTGTTCCAGGATTGTAGCATTGAATCTGAGCTTTCATAACTTTCTGCACCACTGTCACTAGATTCATGCTCTCTAAGCTTACCTTTACTGAAACAAACAAACAAAAAAACAAGTGTTGGGTTTGGTTAGGGTTTTTTTATCCTACTCAATCTAGCTTGCATATATCAATTATGGAAAGGAGGAAAAGCCATACAGAATATGGCCTCAGACCCACGTTTATGCAGATGACAACTCACCAGAATTATCCATCAACAAGTTCAGATTGCTTCTTGGGAAATCTTGATTTACCGCACAGTAGTTGACACCAACAGCATCTGCTTGGGTTTTAGGGAACAATGAAAACTCTTGTTCTGGATTAAGGAGATTCGGTCCTGTGGAAGTCTGACAGACATCAGACAGGAGACTAGGTTTGGGATAACTGAGGGCTTTAGGGTATCCAGGTATTTGCATACCATAGGAGTTCTGATCCACATTTACAGCTGAAGAAAGAAATAAAAGAATTAATTAGATTATTTGCCCTGCAGACCCTTAAACAGACTAATGCACCTCCTGCACCTCACTACAGCTGTGCCACAAAGAAATAATTTACCCATTAATATCTAAGAGAAAGATAGGTGCTACAGATCAACTGAAGTCAATATGAAGATCCCCATCTAATGGGCTCCAAATTGGATTCTGCAAATCTCCCTCTATAACTTGCTGACCACAAATATGTCTATTATTTGTTCTTCAAGGAAATTACAGGGCTACAGAAGAAGCTAAAGAAGCTTAAATGGTTTTGAGTAAGGCCCTCACCTTTAAGTGGTGTAGTAAGGTTGAGCTGGAGATTGACTATGGTAGAATGAAATACAACACTAATCAAAGGAAGCTAGCACTGCATCCCACACAATTTGAAAAGGTCTATTTCACTTCCAGAATCTTCAGAAAAGCCTAAACATAGCTCTTACTGCTCCCCAGTGATGCTAGTTTTTGACTGTGCTTGCTAGAAGTGGGAGCAGTCATTCTGCTCCACAGATGTAGGCTTTGGCATACCAAGAGGAAATTTGATTTTCTCAAAGCCTTTGCTCTTCAAAAGACTTCTGATATGAATTAGATGACAATTAAACAATACTAGGAAAAAAGGCTGTAGCAACTTGAAGTCAAGCGCTCTCTTCAAGCACAGTGACTACTCTGGTGCGCTTTTCTGTTTGGGATCTGTGACATGTTCACAGTAAACAGAGATGCTAAAATGTCAAATTTCATAAAATACTTACTTAAGGAATTATTATTGACCCAGTGAGAAACTGAAGTGAGATGAGAATTTTCCACATACTGATCCTGTGTCTTCTCTTGGCTGTCTGGGGAGAGAAGAGGGGGAAAAAAACCAAACCAAAACAAACTTTAATTTGGTTTCATAGTTTTATAGATCTGATCTGTAGGCCACAAAAAACTTCCAACTCTCATGAGTATTCTGGGGTCACAGAATCATAGAATAGTTAGGGTGGGAAAGGACCTTAAGATCATCTAGTTCCATCATCATTCATGTAAATTTTACAAACACACTCCACTGCATTCTCTCTCTTGAAGAAAAATAAAAAAGCACACTAAAACACCTAACCAATTTCCAACAGGCTTGCAAATCATCACACCAATTGGATTTTAACATAAAACTTAGAAACAACATAACTGCAGTGTATTGTAAAGTCCAAGTCCTTATTGTATGCAACTACCGAATGCTACACCCGAAACCCCATGGAATTCACAAAGCACTGCATGTAGGTTTTTAGCAATACCATCAGTGTTCACCTGAGACACCTATAGGTGTCTTTGACTTTTTACATTCATTCACTGAATTACCTCAAAACACTACATTAAAAGAACAAAACCAAAAACTTGTAATGAACACTGAACAAATTTAGTGCAGCTCTTGGTTATTTTCTTAAATGGGGTATTATAGTAGTCTTATCCTAATCTCATTTAAATGACTATTCCACCTGACCACAATAAATGACTAAATGACTATAAAACCTGACCACAATAGTTCTCAGCCTGAACACAGAAAGACTTCTGCAGATCTGTATGTGCTTTGCATACCAAGGATTTATTAATGGTTAATAAAAGCATTATCAAAACTAAGTTTTAAAGTTCATTTTGAGTCTTCACATGTAATAAAAGCCTTTCATAGTGAAACAAGTACTGAAAGAGTCCCATGTGTGTCTCTATTAGAAAAGCCTTAAAACAAAAGCTTTCTGGATCTATAATTACCTTTTATCATCTGTTCCAGGTGTTCCCACAGAATATCACCCACATAATCAGGTGCCAGTTCCAGGAAACGCTCCTTGCCCAGGTTGCACAAGTCTTGGCCACTCATAAGAAACTGATGGAAGTTCACATTTACCAAGCTGAACTCATTAGTAGCCCATGAAAGCCATTGGCAAACTTGCTGTTCAGTCCACAACCAGGGATCTGCAAGACAAAGTATCGAGCATTTAGAGATAACTCCTGACCTTTGTCAAATAATCTTCATTAGAAGGCAGTGAATGAACAAAATTGTTTACCCAAGTTAATTTTGAATGAATTCAGAATTAACCTATTCTGAATTAAAAACAAAACAAAACAACAAAAAACAGTCCTCTATTTGCCTTCTGCATTCACTTGTAATCAGAGATGTCCTCAACTTACTTAATCCTCTCTTATGCTGCCAAAGCATGAGCTCTTCATGCACCCATTTTTAATACAAGCATGTCTGGTCTTTCCAAGTCAAGCTGTGCCAGATTCACATAGGATCCATTCTTGTATTTCCTACTGACATCATTCTTTCCCTTTTGAAAGAGCCGCTATTCAGCCTCCTCCTTAGCATTAAAAACAAAAAAGCTTATAAATAGAAAACACTTACTATTTGGGATACCCAGGCGACACTGTTCCTTTGTGAAACCACTGAAAGTATCTTTCAAGGCCTGACTCATCACAGCCTTACTGCATGGGGTTAACAGAGGCAATTCACAGTTGTTAGACTCTACAAGAAAGAAAAGGGGTGGAGGGGTAAAAAAAAAAAAAACAAACCAAAAAGCTACATTAACTTTTAGGCCAGTGAAAGGAGTGATGGGGTTTGCTCCACTATTTGAAGAACAAGAAAAGGATTCTGGAAACTACGTATTTTAAACCCAGAAACAAACAGCATCCATGATTTTCTGATACATTCTTTGACTTAATATATCAATGCTAAAATCTCTGTGCTACTGGTTTGATAGAAGTTGCACCACGTTAAATTAAAGTTTTGCAGTTTTCCATGATCCTCCTTTACTCTTAGTACTTACATAAAGGGCCTTTCTTGCAGGGAAACTTTACTATTACTTTTTCTTTTTTAAGGAAATGTAAGACTGCTTATTCCCATTTTGTCATCTACAGTTTGACCTCAGACTTCCTTATAATGCCAGACAGTCTTCATTTAGTTTGAGAGCTAAGTAACTGATAGTGGGGTTGCGAAGAACCAGCTTGCACTATTTATTCCAGTGGAATAGAAAGAAAGCAGTGTTTCAGATTAGGAAGCCTTTTACTGATACTTAGTGATCAGGACCATTAAGCTAAGGGTAATTTGAATACAACTTCAGCAATTCACAACTGTATCCCCAAACATTTGAGAGCCTCTGAGAACTCACACACAGGTTGCGTTTGGAGGAGCTCTGCTGCATTAGAGGCATGTAACAGCGGCAGGGTATAAAAAGGTGATGAACTTGGCAGGCTTCAAGTCAGTTCATGAAGCTGTGCAGCTCTTCTCATTCTCCTAGACTGTCTACAGGGCTCCACTTGACCCAGCAAGTGGAGCTCATTACCAGCCCATGCTTAACTTCTATTTTTACCACACCCATGCTCAATATCTGCAGGGACTTGCTTTGCTGACCAGAGCAGGTGACTGATTAGAATCACATTAGAACAAAGGACTGCTTTTCAGAGGCTTGAGGGTTGGGTGGTTTTCCTTCCCCAAGGGGAGATAAAGGCAGCATAGGGTAAAATGTCTACATTTCAGATAAACCCTCCTGTTTTGTCAGGGGTTTTAAGCAAGGATTTGTAGAGAAGGCTTGGTAGGCTTGTCCTACACACAGACACAATAAAAAAGAAAGGATCTGTAAACATCCCCACCCCTGGTTTTTAATGTATGGAGTAAAACATACTCTGATTTACCACCACAGTTTTCAAGAAAGGAGCTTGCAGAATACTTGCATTTTGATTATGGTTGAATGTTGCAAGTTTAAATACACATAAAATTATTTATTTATTTTTAAAATTCTCTTAGTTCTGTTTTTATGCCTACTAAGGCTTCTTCCGTGGACAGTCAATTAGGCTACTGAACCCCAGTTCCCATTCCTTTTCAGGACAGAGAATAGCAACTATCCACAGAACAACTCCCACAGGTAAAGTCAAGAGTGTACACAGAAGTCTGTGTACTAAATCACTTCTTTTTTGGGAAATCCATGTAAGAGCATAGCCACATATTGGTAATTAGACCCCACAAATTTATGATCTGCTGACTGGACTAAGGAACAAAGTGAAGAGTTACCGTAAGAAGTAGAATCAAATCCTGTTGGCACTTCCTGAAGAGTTTGATCTTCATTTAGTGATAAAAAGTATCCAGCAAAAAGAGAGTTTGAGCTATCAAAGGTGTCAAATGCTGGTTGACGCTGGAAAGCAACACAATAAATAAAAATATAAACAATGTGAGCATTTTGCTAGAGCACCATCAACTTCACTGCTAGGAAGTAGCTGGGTTAGGTTTCCTAGATTTGGAGATCATGCACAACTACTACCTTCCATCAGCTAACTTGTGCCTTTGAAAAATAAACACAATGATAGCATAACTTCTTGTACATTAATACAAAACACTTAATGTTCAGACCACAGTGCTAGGTGGGTGGCATGTTCTGCAGGTTGCAGTAAAGCCAAGTAAGGATATTCTTAGTTTTCCTGCAATTGAGGCTTTTAACAATAGGGAATGCACATGTGTGTGTACAGCTATTTATTTATTTATTTCCAGGTATACTTTAAAGAAATCCTTATTTCCTTAACCCTTGAAATCGACTACCCACTTGATGAATACTTGATGGCAGAGGCAGGATCAATAAATTATGGAAAAACAACTGCCTTGAGTAGATTTATTCTGGTTTGGTTTTTTGGGGTTTTTGTTTGTTTGTTTTTTAAATAAAGGAAAAATTTCATCTGAAGCCATACAGTCAGCTTTATAGGACTTGTGGACAGATACTAGTCCTTTGCTGGGACTTCTACACTTGTGAGTTACTGCATTTGCCAGCTACCACATTCTGCAGCCTTTCAAGTGCTCAGTGAAACACTGCTAGTTTCGTAATACACAAAGGGATGAACAGGACTGATAAAAACGCTCCAGATAAAGTGGATTCTACTAATACGTTGACAACATTCAATAAATATTGTTATATTTTGAAAACCTAATTTCTTTCAAACTTGACTTGTGTCAATTTGTTATGCTAGAAATACTAGCGCTTTTACTAGATCCCCCCAAGCCACATTAGTCTTCAGGGGACAGAGGGAACATTAACAGAGGAAGAAATAAATTTAAAAACAACTTATGCAACTTTCCTGTTTGTCACAAGGAAACTGTATCTTTAGTATCTAGAGGCATGGACAGACAAAAGCTGCCACTGAGATTCGTAAAAGCACCCAAGGATAGAATATTGCTCTGGAAAGTTACAGTTTGTTCATAGCAGCTACTGCAGTTCAGGGAGCTGGAGACAAAGGCAACTTGCAAATGCTTATTTGTTTTAGGCATCCACTGATCTGCCAGTTTATGCCACAGTAGAAGATTTAGATGAGAACAAGGCAACAATTTTTCAGGTCAGTATTCATTTATGATGCACAAGCAACCTGAGCTATGTTACTGGAATAACAAATGAGCATTTAACATTTCCTCACATTCCCTACCTTTCCTTTTTATCTCACCACAAAATTTCAAGTGGCTTGGAGTCTTTTTCAGCAGGTGCCTTTTATGTGCGATGTGTCATTCCCCTCCCCAAGCTACATTAACTCTAGTAAGAAATAAGGAACCATATTTTAATGGTTTTATTTTATAACAGGCTGCAATACGTCCTAGTACATGCATTATGAAAGCATGTGCTCCACAGAAGAAAAAGTAAACAGTACCATGCCTCGGTTAACTGGGTTCAGAAATCTCCACTGAGCACTCGCTGAGCGAGACAAATTGCGTACAGTTGATACCCCCGCAACTAGAGACAAAGCCAACCCGCAAAAGGCTAACATCTAAATGAAACATGTTAATAACAATTGCCAAACCTCCTAGTAAAAGATTCTTTATACATTACTAGATAAAAGCACTGACTCATCACTAGTACCTAGAAGAAAGGGCAAGTTCTTTCAACACCATCTGGAAACTCCTGCGTTTTGTGTAAATAGCTGACCCCTATCCTGAGTCACTGGAAAAAATGCTGTGGCATGTGAATGAGTAAAATCCATACTGTGCTAGTTTCATATTTCAAAAAGGAGAAAATTAATGTTTAAGCAGGTTCTTAGTTTAATACTAGAAAAGGGGAAAACCCAATACACAATAAATTCTACTTGCCCTGCAACCATACTATCTGGCTTTTCAACATATGTAAGAGCAGTTATTACAAAACAAAATAAAAAGAAATGTGAAAGCTACAAAAGAGTCGAATACAGGACTCTACATCGACTTCATTATATAACAACTGAATACTAAATAACTACTTCGAACAACCACTGTGTTACAGAGCACACAGCTGTTAAGTTGGGGATCTCTTGTGGATTTTGTTATTGTTGAGAACAGGAGCATAAGTTAAGAGGGGACGTAAAGCATCAGAGAAGTTAGCATACCGGTCTCTTACTAACTCATTCTTCAAAACATGGACATTCCTCAAAGTTAATCAGAGTGGAAAATGTCTTCTTAATCTTTATTTGGTTTTCATTAATCAATGCCACGTAAAAGAATTGATACTGGGATTTAAAAATAACTTGTATGAATGGGGAGAAGGGAAGCCCTTAAAGAGCCGAATCTTTAATGGTCTGCTTCTCATTAGTCCTCAGCTAAAAGTTCCTTTCAAAACAAGGTAACAGACACAATCTGTTGAAAGATAAAATATATTTAAAACTACCTTTGGTTTCTTACAACGTATTAGAATTCCATTTCACACAGTTGCATATAGTAAGTGAATAACCTACTTTTTTTTTCTTCAGTGAAATGAATCAGATCTAACCAGTCATATCAGGGGAGGCCTTCGCCACTTTCATCAAGTTAAATATATAAAGACTACCTCTACTGCCAGTCCTGTAACCTTTATTTAGGCAAAAGTGCTGTGCCAACTCCAATGAATTTCTTCTGTACCTCTCATTTTCAAGTTCTTTGGATTTAGGGGACAGGAAGGAAGGAATCTCCTTGGGGGAGAGGGTAGGGGGGTGCACGATTTACATCTTCCTATTTCAGTCCTGCTTTTCACATCTCTCCTAGAAGTGGGAATACTCTATAAGTTTGAAGCTTACAAGCAAGTAAATAAAACCTGAACATCTGTGTTCATGGTCATACAATTCCTGTGCTGGTATTAATAAGAACATAATAAATACATTAGCTGTGAGATGCCCCAATTGGCTTTAGAAGGCAACAGCTCAAGAGTACTCACCTTGAGCATTCCTCTGTACATGTTAGACACAGGAGCTACTTGATCCATGTTTCTGATCCCAAAATCACTCATCTGAAAAAATCAGAAAGGTCATATGAAAAATCTTGCTACCTAGGAAGCAAACGTATTAACAGACGTATCTAACTGCTTCAGTACAGACTACAGAACAGCTCTCGGAATGAGATCCAGGGAAAGCTTCCCTTCTCATTGCTCACATCCCGACCACACAGGGCACAATTCCCATCTTGCTTACGCAGCTTTTTAACTGGAAAACCTTTCACAGGCATTACTGGTGTTAAAGTCCTATGAAACGAGCAAAAAACAAGAGGACGATTAGCCTCTGATACCCAGTGTGAGGGCTTTTAGTACCTTATTCTGTTAGTCTGAAAAGCCTACAGAAGTCCTTTATCCACCAAGAATCTATTGCTCTGAGATATTTTCCAACTTTCACCCATTATCTTAGCCATTCAGTTTTGTGCTATTTTTGTTTACTGCATTCCTGCTCATACGCCATGATTCACTTTGGACTTAAGCTTTCAAATGAAGGAAGAAGAGACAGAGTGCTCACTGCGATACACCTTCATGTATTAACCCTTTCACCCTTTTATGAATAATCACTGAAGCCAATACCTACTATTAGCAATCTCCTTCCTTTACTAGGCAAAGCATCTCCCAACCATGTTATCTCACACATTTTGTAAACATGGGATTAGCATATTTATAAAGCTTTAGAGGGCTTAAGTTTTAATTGAAGAAGGCTTATTCAGTAAAATACCCTTTTTAAAGTACTGATAATGGCACCACCATTAATATGTTCATGTTATTGAAGTCAAAGCTATATTGGATTGCCTATATTACCAAGAACAATGTTGTGTGAAGGCTGTATTACTTGTTATCCCATATATCACTTAAGGAAAAGAATGATAAGATTCATATCCTTTTACTGGCCTATGGGAGAGATCAAACATATGGAATAAAGCCAGTTTTATAGCCATTGTTCAGATTTATCATGATGCTGTAAATTCAAGTGTTGGTGAATGATACCTTATCAAGCTACACTGTGGCAAGTTGTCTCGACAATTTTTCCTTCTCCTTTTTCACTGGGAGCACTAGGTTAAATTATCTTGCTCCACAGAAACTGCCTGAATATGTGTTTGTATTTAAGCAGTCACATAGGACACCAGTAATGTTTCCACAAAACTGTAATCACTTATTACGAACAAGGTCTCTCAGCCATGTTAACACAAGGAGAAATTGAAACACAATCTTAAACTCAGAAAAAGATGGCAAATCAGGAGCTTAACAAAATAAGCTCAGGCTTAAAGCGACAGCACATTCAAAAGCTGTCCATAAGAATGAATGAGGAAAATAAACACATACAACAGCCAAAGACAAAGAACCCTTTTATCTTCCTATATAGTTGATCACTTGAAAAAAAAAAACAAACCAACAAGAGTCCTTAACCTGAAAGGCCCATTTCAATTTCACAGTTATCAGTGTATGGGGCTCATCATCAAAATAAAGTATGAACTGACTATGAAAGGAACATTCGACTTATTTATTAATGCTACCCCAACTTGCTACAATTGCTACCCCAATGCTACAATTAATGCTATCCCAAAAGTACAATCTGCTGTAAGCTGGTTTTTGCCTCAAATAGCATGTACAAATATTTGATCTAAATTACACATCTCATTGAGCAGCAAAAAATTTTACACAGCATGAGTCTCACTCAGCAAGCATCCTAATCTTTTCATTAAATTTGCCACAGTTTAGACAACTGTTTATCCTTGCATTTGGCTGGGCTTTAAAACAAGTATATGGCAATTTCTAACACCCTTTGCTTTGCTTTCAAAATCTGCTCTGATGTCTAGGGATAACTAGCTGTAAGCCTTACCAATCGGAAGGTACTTGTGAAAACATTATATGCATTTTCAGTAATTTTAGAGCTGATTCCCAGTGAGGGCTACAAATAAGATTTCTGACACTTTCGTGTGCAATCCTAGCCTCTAAACAAATCCTGTTAGGGACTTCCTCACTGCTTAGAAGGGCTAGAATTCTCTCCTTCCTGGGTTTTTTTGTTTCTTTGGAAGTGTTTTAGGGTCCTAAGACAAAAGGTTCACACAAAGTCTTCATTACACGACATTGCTCATTAACCCAAGGCACCGTTCCTCTACGGTAGGCTGCTTGTCTGTTCTGTGGCCTTGCCTGGGCACCACAAAGCCTATGAAAAACTACACACCAAGCTCCGGTCTAATAACACATGAAGATCTTTAGTATGCTCTGTAACACTCCGTTTTTCTTCCTCCAAACAAATCCCTCATGTTTTTACGTATTTCTGTATCCCTTACTCATCATACATCAGTTCTCTCCCCATCTGCAGTACGAGCTTCCAGTCCCAAGATCTGAAACCCTTACAGAGTATTGCAAGATGAGTGGAGCTGAAATGTCAATATGTCTTTTCGTGACACAAAGGATTAAAGCCGGTTTTCTGCTGGACTTCAAAAGCTGCTGTTTCAGTTCAGAAGAGACACCAGGGCAGTGACTGGGCCTCACTTCCAACTCCTCCACTAATGCTGATGACTGCTACTTGCCAGCTATAATTGGTTTAACTGGCAGGACACCTTCTCCAACACCCCCGCATAGCTGAGTGGGTGAACCAGAACAGGGTCAACAGGATCAGGCACTTATTAACTAATACTCCTGAATTCTGATCAACTTCTTTTCAGCAATAGCCAGGTGCTTGCCCACAGCTGGATTCGGCTGGGAACCATTCCCATGGAGAGCTAAACCACACTAGTGCCCACAACGCATCTCCACTGGATTTTGGTTGGCGTTTTTTTGTTGGCTTGGGGGTTTTTTTTGTCCCTTGAGGGAGGTGTTTCGTTGGTATTTTGCTTTTAAATGGCAATTTTATTTTAGCCAAACCACCTTGGTACCAATAGGTTAAGACACAGCCGCACTGCTCCTCCGTGAAGCTCTCGGGCTCCCCGAACAGGGATGAGCGAGATAGCCGGTATGGCTTTTCGCACATATGACACACTCACCCACATAAAAGTTAGATGGGCAAATCATTCAGCCCAGCGTTATTATGAAGTCCCTTTAAAGTACTAACCAAATCCAGAGTGCGCGCTGCCATTAACCCTTCCCTGCCGGCCGCGCAGCCGCCTCAACCACGGCACCTCAGCATCCCACTCCACCGCCGCTCCGGACGCGGCCCGCCCGCCTACGAGTCAACCTCACGGGGTGCTCCCCCCACTCTCTTCGCCCGCCGGCTCTGCCCGCTCCCCGGCTCTCGCCATACCCCCGGAGGAGGTCACTCAAGGGGCCCGGCCGCGTTCCTCACGATGGGAGCCGAGGGCCGTGCCCGGCTCCCCCGGGCGGCCGCCAAGATCCGCCGGTGGCGGAGCTCCCTTTCAATCTTCCCCACCTCACCTGGCCCCCGGCGCTCGCCTCCTCCTCGGCGTCCCTCGGCGGCGGCACCGGCACCGTACAAGAGTCCAGAAAAAGAGGCGCCGCTGCCTCTCAGGGAGCCAAAATATCCTCGATGCGGCGGAGCCGGCCAACAACAACAGCGGAGGCGGCGGGTTGATCCCAGCTGAGAGTCCCGGTAGGAGGAGGAAGGGAGGGCGGGAGGAGGGCTGGGAGGCGGGTGCCCGGCGGCGGGTGTGTGGGCGCTGGCGGCCGAGCCACGGATGCCGCCGCCCCGTGCAGAGCAGAGCCGAGCCGAGAAGCGCCGCGCTACCCCGTGCAGTGCCGCGCCGCCCGCCCTCGCAGGCGCTCTTCAGCGGGCGGGGGGAGGTGGCAGCTGCCGGTCCCGCCTCTCCGCAAGCCCGGCCCCTCTCCCCGCCGCTGGGCTTGCTGTCGTAGCTGCCGCTACGGCTGCGCTGCCGGAGGCCTCGGTGCCGGCAGAGTGTGTCGTTGTCCTGACCCTGGTGGTCGCTCACCCGCTGCCTGGTGCTGTGGGGCTTGAGCACAGGGACAGGCAGCTTTAACTCGTCGAGAGAGACAGTTTTAATTACGTTTTTTCGTGGCTATACAGGAGATAAATCACGCTGGACGTTTTCCACGCTTATTTTTTATTAACACCCATTCTCGAGATAGATAAGGTCATGAGAATGAACCCATAAAATCCAAGTATCTGTACAAATAGTCTGTTTCCACACGTAAACTGTGCTACTTGCTGCTGTGGAAATTCAGCGCTTATGTCATGTTGCACCTTCTGCAATTATTTTGGGGAGTTCTTAATATAAACTGGATGCAATGTGAAAGCTGCACTGACAGTTTCATCTTGTGAATTGCGGATCCAACTCCAAAACAGTGTTGGCGTTCCTCAGACCTTGACAAAATCTGGTAGCCCTTGGAAAGCTGTAAGAAGCTCTATGCCACCAAAATGAAAAACAGCTTTCTGTAAATGTATTTGTCAAGGTGAGCTTCTCTTGAGGGGTTGAGGAGATGGTAGGCAGGCAGACCAGAGGCATGGGTTGCTTGCCTTATTCTGCTCTGAACTCGTTGGAGCCATATAGTTTCGTGGACTCTCTCCATCACATTGCCTCCAACTGACTGCTTTTATGTGCTGTTGAACACTGTGCACACCCACCTGGGGGGATCCATGTGTGCTTCTCAGCTCCCCAGCCTGGCTGCGCATTGGAGCAGGTTTCTGACAGTGCCTTGATATGGGACATGTCTGTGTGCCGGCTATCAAGCTGCACGGTCCAGTTGGGAAGAAGCCACTGCATGTCCAGCTGTCCAGTAGCTGTCCAGCTGTGGGTGCTCAGGGAAGCTGTAGGACTGTGGCCCGCAGCACCCACCTCGCAGGTTACAGATACAGTCCTTGGTAAATCACCGAGCTGTAAGGAGGAAACAATCTGAAGCTGCGGTTTCTTGTTGCTTCCACCCTCGACTTCTCTAGATTTTCAGTGAACACTAAACTGCACTTAAAAAGCTATTCTTTAAGCTTGCTATTAGACCTTGCTTTATTTAAACTAACTCCCCTTTCAAATTAACACTTGTGTCATGTGGTTGTAACTTTTCTTGTAATAGGAGCCCAGCAACTGCTACTTTGCAGTTCCTCACCAGATTTCAACTGACGCTTTACCATGTGCCTAAGCTGTGATTATTTTTGCCATTAAAAAGCCATAGTTCCGCCCTTCTATATGTTTCCAGCTATTTCTGGTCACGGCCAAAGCTGGACCATAAAACTTGTTACCTTGTAGAAAGATGCTACCTGAATTTATTTCAAACTCTTTAGAAAGTTTTCTCTTTAGAACACTGGGATACATTTCATTCCTTAAGGTCAAATGTTACTGGGCAAATTGTGACAGCCTACTTGGAGAGAAGTGTCTTAATTATGCCAATGACATTTCTTACTTCATGAGAGTCCTGATATAAAAAGGCAGCATCTGTTATAATCCTAAGGGAAACCATTAAAAACTGTACGTCACCTGCATAACAATTTTAATCATAACACTGACAAAAACAATTATGCCACCCTCTATATAGGGGAAACATCTGTCGAAAAGGTAAGATGAAAGGATGGCAATTATTTATTTCTTATTAAATTCATGTTCTGGCATCCAGAGCAAAATTATTAACTTGGCCTGTTTTTTTCTCTGTTAAGAGTCCTTATTTTTAAAGTAGTTCTTCTTACAGAAGAGTATTTAATTTCATTAAATACTGCTTATTGTTAGTATACAAATACACTTTTGCTCCCTTAGAAGTGGTACATGCTTTGTGGGCTGGAGCACATGATGGATGAGGAGGGGCCAAAGGGAGCTGGGTTTTATTAGTTTGGAGAAGAGCAGGCTAATGGGGAATCTCGTTATTTTCAACTACTTAATAGGAGGTTAGAGCAAAGAAAGAGCCAGACTCTTCCCAAGGTGCACAGTTGCAGCAGGGGAAATACCAACTGGATATTTGGAAATAAATGTTCCCAGTGCGAGTGAAAGCTTCATCTGTGGAGAGTCTCTGATCTGGACTGGCCAAAGCCCCAAGCAACCCTGGCTGAAGGTTGGAATAGAGACCTGCCGCACCCCTCTCAGCCCAAGTTGCTCGTATAATTTTGTAGGTCCCCTGCACTGCTCATTTTCAAAACATAGCAACTCAGAGCTAGAGAGTCAAAGAAAAAATAGGTTTGGTTTTGTTTTCCTTCTGTAGCATACCTGTCTGTTTTGTTCTGTTTTAGGAATTGTCCATCCTCTTCACAATTTCTTTAGTTCTTACCTGTGTGTTTATGCATGTGTGTGTTGGCATACTGTCAGCCAGAGAGAGAGAAGTTCTGGATGAACTTAAGAATAACCATGGTATCAGCACCATGTTGCAAACTTTTGAGATTTGTTGTTGTTGCAGACCTACAGGTGCTTTCTTGGGTTTTTCTGCAGGAGTGGGGGAGAACTAACTGTGGTACTCAAGAGTGAAGTGGCTAGAAAGGGAAAAGGAAAGAACAGGGATAAAGACTAAAGAACTAATTGCTGCAAAGTCATTGTACCAGGGTTCTGTGGTAGTCCAGATAGATAAGACTTTTTTCAGTCTTCCTTACTAACCTGTTTCTTGTTTGAAGGAGGACCCACTCTGCAAGTGCGAGCTAAGTGGGTTTTAATTATCTTTTTCTGTAATGGTGTCTCAGAAATATGCTGGAGAATTACCTTCTTGTAGTGAATTAAGGCAAAGGATCTTGTTAACTTTTTTTTTAAAGTGTGTAAGTACATGACAATTTGCACTGAAAGCAGTGGGTGGTTGTCTGAGGTGATAGTTTGGCCCCATATTTCTGATTTGAGCAGCTGCAATGCTGATTTGTGGGTTCACTGGCAAAGAGAGGGAGAAGGAGAGGAGCAGCTGATAGTCAGGGCATCCCAGGGGAGGCCTTCACTCGGTGTCTGCACATCATGTTCTCGCTGTGGCCAACAAAGAGGGGGAATAAGATCCTAAAAATGTAGAGGTTTAAAGCACAGAGAGGGAATGCGAGGCGACAGGTATGTGGAAGAGCTGCATTGCAGCCAGTACTCCAGAGCACCTATGACTTACTCCTCCAGAATTTCTCTTGCGCCACAGGAGAGGACACACAGGAGTGAAAACCCTGTCGTGCTGTCAAAGTATGTGTTGCGCACTCATCTGCATGTTGGCTCAGCTCCTCCACCTGAGTATGTTTGGGGTGCACGTGTCCCTACTCCTCCTCCTCCTACTTGTTTTCCTCCTCCTCCTTGTCCTGCTGTGGCCATGGGGAGCAGCATGGCTATGCTGTACTGTAGCAGCCCTGGAGAGGGGAGCCCCGTAGGTGTGTGGTGGGCACTCAGAGGTGCAGAACGGCTGATAGGCAAGCACTTCCTCACACTCTTCCTCGCATCCCTGCAATACTGGGTATGCCTTGTTTTTCAGTTTGCATTCAGTGACATAAATAGAGTCATCCTGAATCTGAAAGAAAAGGCTGTATGTTTGTGCCCCTAAAAGACAATTAACAATGAAGCTCCAATAGTGACTGTCTATAAGTTCACAGCATAAGGAGTCTCAGGAAATAACATCTTTGAAAAATAAAGGCCCAGCTATTTTGTTTTAAAATAGCAACTTCAAACAAAAAGCTATTATGATTGAAACAAAAGATGAAACTCACTGACTATGCCATTCAAACACAACTAAACCAAAATATTTATACAGAGCCCAGGAAAGGGGAGTATCAAATGACCTTTCACTTAGATGTATATTCTTTGCTGTTAAAATAAAGCCCTGCTGACCTTCCCCACTGAAATGTTCTCCCCGTGGTGTTTGGTGCACAAAGTGTGACCAGAATAATTTCTGTGAAGGCATCTCAGTGAGTCACAAAGTGTAGCAAATTATTCATGTGCGTGTCATTATTCTAAGCACATGCAAATCAACATGAATAATTACCGTGGAGAAAAAAATGCTATGTCAAAGTTGTCAGCATGTTCAGAAATTGCTACCTTTTACCCATAAAGTGCTACAGTTCATGTTCATAAAACTCAAGGAAATTAAGTAGAATGCCAGCTCTGTAAAGTATAAAAGTTTGAGGCCTTATGCGTCTGATTTTTTAGTTAAGTCAAAATGTTATTGGCATGCCTCAAATAATGTTGCCAGCGGACAGGAGAGATGCCTAACACATGAACTGTGGGATGATGTCTCATATGACTGAAAAATTTGAGCCTTTACCTTTCATGCTAAAGCAGAAGATTAGTCGTTAAACTAGCTAGTGCTTAAAAGATTGCTCATCCCATTTTGAGTGTATTTCATTCAGTTTCATGCAGTCTGAGGCATAAAATAAAAAGCACATGTTAATATTTTAAGGGCAAGTGTATTCAGAAACAGCAGTTTAATAATTGCTTTTGGATGACTGTTCAAAAAAGTACACTTGAGCTTCCTTCAGCTTTTTCTTTTATCCTCTGTATTTCATGTACTGCTGGTTTCGTGTAAGAATTACCTTGCTTGTGTACAGTTCAATGCTCTGTGATGTGCCCTTTATCACCACATTTGCTCTCCCACCAATGTGGGCAGCGGCATGCTTCTCTTACCAGTGAGGGCAGTACTTTGTCTTGTGTGATGAGGATAGTTCCTCTCTTCTCCTCCACCTTCACCAAAAGATATAGGAGTTTTCATCATTCTTTGGTGGCTGTAAAAGTTCCATGCTGGCACTTGGCAAGTTGTGATTTAAAAATTTACATTAGCCTTAGGTCCATTGATAATGATGGTTTTACCGTGGAATCGAAGAGCCCACTGCCAGGAAACCTTGCTTGTTGCTGCTGCTCTTGTACTTCTGTAAGTGGGAACTGTGTGAAGCACTGGCTATATTTTTGGAAGAGTGATTTAAGATTATTTCTTTTGTACTGACATACCCTAGAGTGTGTGAGTGCCCAAGACCCAACATAATTGAATTTCTTCATCTTTTATGCTTTCTATTACCTTCTTTATTATCTCAACCTACCTCATTCTCATCCCTTACTTCCCAGGGCAAATTCCCAGTTTGCTTTTTTACCTCTTTGACTTATCTTTGTGTAGCAAACAGTATAAGCCAAGCGCCGGGTGATGGCAGAACTTGTGGCACAGAAAGTGAGTAGAGAGTCTTATCTAATCACTTGTTTCTTTCTGGCAGGAAAATACTACGATTTCATCCCTCTGTCCCTCTTACTGCATGTTTAGTGTGTATATACAGCCTTACACAAAAAGAAGTGGAGAGTCTCTTTCTAGTCAGTGAATAAGAATACCTCCATTTACACAACACTTTGAAATTCATTCAGAGCCTGGCAGGTGCTACATGTTGGGACCTACAGGACATGCGTTTTTAAGTACTAAGAGTGAGGGAAAATTTGCTGGCCTCTTTCTTGACCTAAGCAAAAATTCAGGCATAGACCACTGTAGTCAGTATCATTCATCTCACTCCATGTTAACTATCTCAGCCTGAAGTGACCAGAGCAAAAAAACATCTGTTGAGCAGCCTTTACTAAAATAACATCTATGTAAGAACAATATTGCATTTTATTGACTTACTCTTCTGCTGGAAGACTGTTCAGGCCTTCCTATCTCAATGAATTCTACCACAATCTCACATAAGTAGGAAAAGGAAAGGTAGTGCCAGCTTTAGCTGTAAGTGGATGTGCCCATTGTTGTGTCCACTGGTGCATACATGGGTAGACTTGGAAAACTGCCTGTCTTTGATTCACAGACATCTTCTCTGTGAAGAATTGCTTTGTCTTAGCCAAGTTGGCTGTCTTTTTGCTTTTACTTCCCCAGTGGCATAATGTCAAATTAGTCATTTTTACAAGAGAGGGAAGCTTTATAACAGCCACAACATATATCTCTGTAACACTGACAAGATAAATTCACTTTAAACAAATATAATCAGTTGCTGTATTGTTGTATCTGTCCCAGTTTCTTTTTGTCTTTTTAATTTTCCTTTTTTTTTTTTATTTTTACAATGGAGCAGGTGCAATGCCTGTATCTGTTATCAGCATGTAATATGGTTTAAGCAAACACTGGATTGCTCACGTTGTCTAGGTATTGCATGTAGTCTATTAGTCATCTCATCTAGTGCTTATCAGAATGCAAAAAAGACAACATTTGAGATGAGTCATTAAGATTCATTAAAGAATATCATTGTCATAACAGCAAATTAGGAAGAGATACAGAAGGGACAGACAGGGTATGTCTAATATTTGTGGGGAGCACGACATATGCCATATACCAGAGATCTTGAAACCAGTACTCTTTGTCAGAATATTATTAGCAGAGCAAAAATGCAATCTTAGTTGTGCTAATCGATCCTAGGCAGAAAATTCTGTATGTGGAGTTTGAAGTAATTAGCTGGGGGGATGAGGAACTAGGTTATAGAGCTATCAGGGAAGCTGATATCTTGCACCAGTGTCAAACTGGGGTCAGACCATAAGTCTTGCTTTGCACCATGTGCAGCTTTGTTAGCGGCAGAAACCCCAGGGCAATGTGGTCCCCTTGCCCTGTTAGCAAAGTCCCCAGCAAAACAGATGTTCCTGCAGGTTGTGACATGGCCACTCATGTGGCCGCATGTCCCCATCCTGTGTGACTGTGGCTGTCTGGCCCTGCATCAAGCCCAGATGCTGCAAGCACACTGCAGGTGCTTAATGACACACAGTACTGAAACCGCCACCTCTGTGTCAATACTGGCCAGCAAACCCTCTGAGTGGGACAGCCAATGCCAGGCTAGCACAAAGCAAGGGGGAAATAATTTTCTTAGCCCATAAGAATCTGCTGGAGCTTAGGCATTGGGTTTTTTTTCCCCACAGGAACAACAAAATCAGTCTCAAAAAAACTTCGTGAATTGTATTTTGGAAAAAGAAAACCTATACAAAAGCAAAAACTAGCCATGATCGGTCAAATCCTTGCATTGTTTTTGCTCCTGGCTTTTCTGTTTTTTAACATGTTTTTATTTGAAATTGCCTTTTTTACAGACAGTGGGGTTTGGTGGAGTTCTGGACACATCAAGCAAAGGCTTTAACTTGTGGGAAAGCACTGTAGGCAGTTTCTCTCCACACAAATCTCTGTGTAGCTTTTTCCCCACCAGCATGAATTCCCCTCTGTGGACCAGATGTGCTTTTCTCCTCATGCAGATGAATGTTTCCATAGCTGAGGAGTTGGTCCTGCTGACAGCACTGAGATTTCTGGAGTCACTGCTCATTCGCAGGTGTCAAGTGGATTGCTCTCTGACCTTGAGCAGATAAGCAGCCCTAGGAATTTGTTGCTCTTGTGCCTTTTCCCAGCATTAGAAATCTTTTAATTAGGGGGGAAGTAAATTGCTCACATAATTTCTTATTTTCTGTAGTGCAATCTCTTTACTTCGACTTGGTACAAGCAGGTTTTCTTAATGTGGCTGATGCTTGCCCAAAAGTCTTAAAATGAGCATATATATTCTACTATGACGTATACAATAATAGTTCTTTTGCTTTTTTTATTGATGCCATCCAAATGATTGCTACCCACATCACAGCTTTAATACTGTCCACATATAGAAACTGAACTTTGGAAGAAATATGCTCTCAGGTCTCACTTGGGTGAGATCTGCTTGTTTTCATCAGGTTTCTTTAAGCAGAACATGTATTGCTTTTAATGCTCCTAAACCAAGGAGAAACAAACTGTTGTGTGGAGCTCTTATCTCAGGGGAGCACACGCTTTGGCCATGCAGGAAACAAACTGAACAGATTTTAAAAGGTAGGGATTTTGATCTTGCCTTCACAGAAACCTGTTGTTTCTGGGAACCCACACCCAGCGTGTGCCAGGGTTTAAAGTCGGTAATCATCACTGAGCATCTGTTCCCTGCGCTTGGACCCTCTGTCCCTTCCCCATGTTTTTGCAGCTTGCAGCCCTTTCTCAGGCTGGTTGAGCTTTTGCTGCTTGCCACTGGCAGCTTCCAAATCAAATATCAAACACATTTGAGGCAGTGCTGAGAAGACGCCTCCCAAAAGAGACTTGCTGGAGGGCTCTCACCTGCAAGGGCCAGCATCTATGTAGTAGCAGTGTCTACTATTGTAAAAATAATAAAAAAAAAAGAAATTAACAAGAAAAATCCATTGAGGATTGTGTAGAAAATGTTCCATAAATTGTATTTCATCTGCTTCCCAAATCAGACATTTTGACATTAAAATCTTCCCTCGCTTTCTTTAGGTCTCTGTGCCCTGGGTCATTATACTGTCTGGTGGAGAGTTGTTACTGACAAAGACATGAATAGCTCTTAAATGAGCGTACTTCACTCCTTTTGTGTTTTCAAGGATATTGGAAACACCTAAAGAGATTTAGTTTTTCTAGGATATTTCCTTCTCCAAGGTCTGCATGTATACCCTTCTCTTCCCTTGAAAGGAGCATGTCCCAAAAGAAAACGTTTGTTTATCAAGTATTTGTTGCACAGGTTCATGCTTTCTCTGCAGGGATGTGTTTTAGCTTGGATTTAGCTTACGGAAATGAGAGTCAAGGAGTCACTCAGCCATTTTTATTTCTGGCTTCCTGTTTCCCCCAGACAACTTTTGAACCCTTTGGTCAACTTTAACCAAATCTGGGAAGGATCTTATGATCTGAGGGAAATAAAGTTCTTACATGTTTTAGAAATAAGAGGCAGCAATGCAGATAAAAGACACCAGAGCTAGTGCCCCCATGGAGATAAAGGCAGAAACGTGGTCTCAACAGTATTTTTTTTCCAGAGAATCACACAAGAAATAAATGCTATCAACAAGAACCTTTGATCAGAGCTCACATCTTACTAAGCTTGAGATAAGAGCTTGTATCGTATTAGAGATGAGATAAGCCACCCTAAGACGTAAATCACGGAAGCCAGGCGTCATTTGTTCTCCAGCTCGCAGAATGACTTGTTGCTTTGGTGAAGTGTAATATACACTTCTACTGGGTGGTTTCTCATCACTACATAGACCCAGTTTGAGCCAGCTCTCTTGTGAGGATATTTGGTGAGATGTGAGAGAAGACCTGTTTCAGCGTTTCCTGAAGAGCAGAACTGGTAGGATCCAGCCTTAAGTCAAGCCTACACATGGTGAGGCTGGGTGAATCCAAGGCTTCAACTCCCAGGCTTCACAAATTGATGCCAAATAGACTTGTTCCTGCCTAAATGAGATCAATAGTGACTGAAAGTCATGACTGTTTGAAGGCTATTCAAACTCTATTAATTAGTGAGTTGCCAGTTTAATTTGGAAACCTATTTGGCAAATGGCCACTGCTATTGATACTTAGGTTTGCCAAATCTTATCAGGAACAAGTGAGCAGGCACTGCAAGTGGGCACCTCTCCATCCCTAGAAAGTGAACCAGATATTTTATTTCAGGAAGATCATGAGTGGCAGAGCACCTTCTGTGCTCTTCTTCCTGCTGTGGTAGTCTTCTGGATTTCAGTGCTCTCGACCTAATTCTTGCCAGATTGCCATGTTTCTGGCATTTCAGTATGGACAGTATATCATATGTATTCATTACAGAGAGTACTCGCCATATCTGGTAGTGGTGGGGTAGGAAATACTTTCATTTTTCTGGTATTTGGGGTACTAATCATCCAGGTAATATGATCTCAAGTGATTTGAGTATGTGTGCTTGGCAGTGTGGAACGTGGGACCTGCACATCTTTTGTCTTTGGGTTTCAGAAAATAAATCTTTCCTGGTTATCTTTTTTGACATCTTTTGTAAACAGCAAATTCAAGAACAAACTTTGTAAAGCTCTTAACCCTAATCTTCCTCATAAGCTGCAAAGGTCAAATTACCAGTTATGCTCTCTGTTTGTTTTTGTCCTCTGGATCTCAATTTTCATGCTTGCTTTTGCTCCCAGGGACTCTGAGGCTTTTAGTTAGGTCAGGTTTTGTACAGCAAAGCAATCCATTCCTTTTCCAAAGAGCTGCCATCTGGTTTAAAGAAGGCAGTGGAGTGCAAGAATAGCTTGTTCTTCATAATATATAAGTGGCAGGTTTCGAGCCAAGGTTTACAGAAGGAGAAGTGAATTAATTTGCACAGGATAGGAGTTTGCTCCCTAACTCCTTTATTTAAAACACATTTTTTATGCCCTCCAGAAGAAACGCAGTGGATAACCAGCTGCTTTGCATTTTTCAGATGGAAGCAGCAGCAAAGTCATTCTGATCTGTATTGCACTGGGGGCTGTGGGACCAGGTGAGAAGGTACGAAAGCAGGCATGTAGGAAGGACTATGTCTCATGAATCATGTCTTTGGTAAGGGGTGGAAGCCTGTGGCTAATGTGATGTAAAGCCTTGGGGAAAAAGGTGTTGAAGTGACAAACCACGAGGATGACTTTAGTGGCAGCATTTTCAGTATGGCTCGTGTGGGGAAGGGTTGAAGATGGAAGAAATGGAGGAAAGACTGCGACTGCTCAAAAGAAAGAGAAATGTCCCTTTGAAGAATTACGTCTCCTATTGCTTCTTTGTGAGATACTGGTTTAAAGTCTAGCAATAGTTAAATGAAGCCCGTTTTACTGTGTCTGTCCCTCATGGATTCCTGAGTAATTCAAGCTTCACAAGGTTTTTTTTTCAGTGAGGACTCTAACAAAGTTTCTCTCCTCTTCTTGGTCACTCTTTTTCAGTAAGGGTATAAACGTAATACATTGGAGACCTTTGTCTTCTGCCAAATGTGACTAGCAGTTGGCTAGGGGATAAAAATTTATTAAAAGTAAACAGTCACCTCAAACATTTTGTGATCACTTGTTTACTTGTAAAAACATGATAAAAATAGCAAAATATCTGAATCAGCTGAACAGCTTCTAAATGTCAGCTCAACACACCTTAATGAATTATGTACTGCATGTTTCACTTAAAAATATAGCATATTTAACTTTTTTGAGCTAAAATCATGCCAGAAATGGCTTTTAGTGAGTCAATAATTAAGAGAAGAGCTCTGATAGATGTTGTTAATGTACTGTGATATTGGCTAAAGTTTTGGTTCCCTTATTGGGGCAATACGCTGCTTCAGCCATGGGAATGACTTCCCTGTGAAATGGTGGTATTCTGAAGTGGGTACTTGAATGGATATTTTGAGTATTTGATAGCCTACTCTGAGTGTTTGGATGAACTTGCCTTTTAAAAACAAAATCAATAGTCATGCATGTCTAGGGAATAGTAAACAAAGTTGGAGTCATTCCTAATTATTGGGATACAGCTCTGTCATCAGCTCCTTCTCTAGATACTATTATTTATAGAGATAATTATTATGCAGTATTTAAATTTGGGATGCACATGGTTCTTTAATTGGGGGCTGACAGTGTGTTTGGTGATCTGGATTCCTATCCTTACTCATCCGTCTATCATTTATAAAGATTATATATCTGGAACGTGACCTGTGTACATAATTACAATTAATTAAGTCACCAGCAGTATGCTGAAAAACTTGCATTTAAATCAGGGGTTGAATAATTAAAGTAATTAGTTAGAACTGACTATTTGTAATACAGCTTCTTGAAAATGTAGAATAATTGCTAATCTTCTAGGCAGAGATGGACAGAACATCAGCCTGGTATTTAATTTTGTAAATATGAATTACGTGAGGTGGTGCAAGTATGAACTCCATTATTTTTCTTGACTTTTCAGAGGTCGCATGAACTGTTAAATGATGTGCAACCCAACGGATTATTTCAGGGCATGGTAAATTTAGCATGTGCACATGAATCCTCAAGCTATTAGAACATTTCCCTCTCTTGGCTTTCATCATTTTTGTTTATAATCCTTAATTTTTGTGGTCGAGACAATGACACTCAGAGAGTAACTGTGCTTCTTCTGCACACTGTTGCTGGTGCTTGCCTGTATGGCTGCATACAAGCTGCAGCACGACAGGTTACCCATGGGCTCCGTGCACCCCTTAGCAAGCTCCCTGTTGATTATTTATTTCAGGGAGGCGTGAGGGAATCTAACACCCACACTTGGCAAACTCACCTCCCTGTCACCATGCTGCTTGTTCGCAGGCTGTGGCTGAAACAAGCACGCCACGTGTGGGGGAAATCAAGAGGAGGAGATCAGCTAGTGTGAAGAAACAGCACCCAGCATTCCCTTGCTCCTCCCCAGCTTTGGTCAGGGCTGAAGAAAGGGCTCACTCAGCCCCAGCCCAGCCTGCCAGCACTTTGCTTCCAGGTAGATGGCCTAGATAGGGCATCCTTCCAGCATGAAGTGAGCACCCTGCCTCTACCTGGGGAAAGGTGGGTGACTCAGAGAGGGCTGTACATAGGGAGGTGTCCAAGCAAGCCAGCCCCACCGGGCGGAGGAGAGCCTGCCCCCAGCCTCGCAGGGCAGTGGCTGGGTGTCTTGCTCAATGATGTTGTCATGCAGTGATGGGTGATACTGTCTGCATCTTTCCCAATGCAGTTGTAGAAAAAAGTGTCATGATACCGACAAGTATCAATTGGGAACTCTTCAGAGAAAGGGCTGGGGACTTCCAAGGGCTGTGGCGGCACCAGCCCCTCCTCTCACAGTATGAGCCCAGGCACAGAGCAGGTCTCCGTGGTTTGGGGCTTCAGGGGTGAGCTGAAGGTCCACTCTGAGGATGGGTAGCTGTATTACACTTGCCCCAGCACATGCTGTCTAATGCCTTTTGTGCTTTTCCTTTTTCTCTGTAGCTGAGCCGATAGGCTGTAACTTAGACTTGTGAATTTTTGTCTCCATTGTCAGGCACAGAGGATAGGGTGTTCAATGGCTGCACTGTTGGAAGGTGAACTCACTGTAAAACAGCCTTGATTTTACACAGTTTTTAGTTTTCTGTTTAAAAAACTGCTGTGTTTGTGGAACTGGAGACCACTATAAAAGGTTCTGCTATTTAATTGAAAGCTCAGTTAAATAATTTATTGCGAGAACTTAGCTTTTATGCTTATAGCCCAAGAAAGTGGAGAGGATATTGCCAAAGTTTGCTCTCAGGAACACATGTGCATTTTCCAGAACCTGAGAAATAGCTTTCTATGTTTTTCCTATGTCTTTTTCTTTTCTTTTTGTTCCCTTCAAATCACATTTGAATGAAACACTCTACAAATTGCATGGAAGTTTTGTGAGCTTAACTTCAGGCATATGCACAAAGTAGCACTTGGTGGGATCTTATCAGGACACCTAAACCACCTCTGCCCAGGGCTGGGCTACAGTAGGCTTTGTGCTTTAAAAGCAGACAGAGCAATTCAGTGTCCTGTGGGGGATGGCTCCTAACCAATTTGGAGATATTTTTAGAAGTTGATAAAATGACTCCTCATAAAACAACACTTGGGCAGCTCAAAAGAGGAAATAAGTGGAAGAGACTTTGGGAAAACCTTACTGTATTTTTAATTATCAGTCCTTTTGATGTTGTCAGCCCATACCATAAGCAACAGGAATAACTGTTTAACTTCCTTCCTATTTAATGTGGTCCTTTTATGGCTTACAGAAATGGCTTTTGCTGGTAACACCATTTTCAGCTATGGCTGTGATATTCACTGAGCCAGCCCCCAGTAGTGTGCAGAAGTATCCTTTCGAGAGTGGGCAGAAGGATCCCTCCCTGTCTGCTGCCTGCCATGGGCAGCTCCCCTCCCGTCTCCTCCAGGCCATGCTCCCTGCAAAGTGTCTGACACCAGGCTTCCTCTTACCCTGAGCCCTAGAAAGGCTTTGCCCAGGTCCCAGCAGAAGCGGGAGACAGTGGGAAGGCAAGGAGAGGGGAGAGGGGAGAGTCTCTAGCTTCTGCTTTTATGCAGCCATGCACCTCCGAAACCTGTATCCCACACTGTCACACAATGTTTCTTGCGAACCACTGCTCAATTGTGCCTCTCTGCTGCTCTCCTGTTATTTTTAAGGAAAGTGGCACTTATTAGTAATTATTACCGTAGCAGAGGCTCACATCATGAAGTTGTGCTCAACTTCATTAGAGGTAGGACCTCAGGACAAGAACAGCAGCTGATGGGTAGCTATTTGGCAGGCTGTATTTCTCTCTGGGCTGTAAGGCATATTGTTTTCCATAGGAAGTGCAACTTCACCTCAAAAGAGCCCACTGAAATTTCAGCTTGCTTGGGCTGAAATGTTCCCATGTACAGTATCTGCACATAAATAGCTATCTGCTGAGCCAGAGAGGGAGGCAGAACCCTCTGCTCCTCTGCTGGCTCTCATGCGGGTGGGAGGTTCTTTTCAGGGTGGGACTTTGCAAGTGCACCTCAGAGCTTGCTAGCTGATCTGAGAGAGGATCACCTTTCTCACAGTGAAAGAAAAGGAAGAAGCAAGTCCAAGTTTGCACAAATAAATCAATTCAGTGCAAATGAGAAGAGGGCCTCAGACAGTGCAGGGGTACTAAAATATACATAAATGCACAGGTCTAAAATTAAAACAAGATTTCATAAGCTTCTATATTATATACTTGAGACAGTTAAGACAGTTGGCCCATTCTCACTGAATTTGGCTAGTCCATGCCAGCTGAAAGTCTGGCACTGTGAATGAAGCCTAAATGTATTGCTCCTTTTTTCTTTCTCCATTTTAATAGTGCTGATGGCCTAGGGCAGGATGTGCTCAGCTCTTCAGATATAGTTGTCTTAGGTCAGCGTTATCCCAGGGATTTTTTTACATCACTTACGTACACTCACAAAGTAAGGGAGGACTTAATGTTCTTTCAGTTGAAACTCTTGCCCCTTTATGAGTTAAATCTTCTGAGAAGATAAGCAAAACATGATGCTATCCACATATGCTCTCTGTTCAGTATGTCAGTTTGCAGGTCAGCACAGGGAGAAGCCATGATACTCAATAGACTCCAAGCATACCATGGGGGTGGTCCTTGAGATATAGAATTCTCTGCCACAGTGTAGAGAAGATCAGCTAAAGCAAGCAATTTGGTTTCCCTTGCCACTGACACCAGAAAGGGTGCTCTGAGGTTCTGACTTTATGCTGTGGGGGGTGATGTGTCTGCTCAGCCAAGGAGATTCTCCTCATTCATCCTCAAAGCTCCATTGAGCCTCAACAGAAAGGATAATACTTATAGCATGAAGTTCCTATATATATAGCTTGCTCAGAGAGGGAATTCAACTCCTGAAAGAAAGCTGGGGAATAGTGTCCTGCAAGAAGTCTCTGAAAAGTTGCCTAGGTATGGGTGTGTTGGAACTAGATGATCTTCAAGGCCCCTTCCAACCCAAACTTATCTGTGATTCTATGGTTCTATTAAACTAGGAAGAGCCCACCACTCCAGCAGAGCTATGAGCCTGCTTCAACATCCCTCCTTTATTAACAGTGCAGCTCTGGGGATGACAGGCCAACAAAGACTGGGAGGGATACATAACGGAGAAAATTACCTGTTTTGAGAGACTTTGACATTCCTTGCAGCTTTCCTTTTCCCAGCGATGCAGTGAAGGACATCTGCCATGGGAAAGCTGTAACCCCTGGAGAATTCTTCTGCATGCTAATAAACTCCAGACTTGAGCATTCGCATCTCTATATTTGTAAACATTCTTAGCATATCTCTTCTTTGGGATACATACAAGCTGTACTGTACTAAAATGTTTTATATTACTGCTGGCTGAGGCACTTCATCATAATTTTTTTGTGTTTCACTTGTTTTGATTGTCACCAAATAACTTTCAATGAGACAATATTTTTATCATGATAGCTGGTGAATATTGTGTTGGGGGAAAATAAAAGCTGAAGTGGGAATTTTCTAATCAAAGCCACTGTTCTTTGTTGCTTGTAATCTGGAAAAAGACAGCACACAAATGAAAAAGGACAGGTAGATGGATGAGTCAGTGTAAATAGTGTCTAATGCTTTTGAAGGAAAGACTTGTATAAACACCTTGGTGTTATGATGAAATTTGCTACAGGTACTCATGATAAATGAATTTGTTAAACAATATTTAAGAGTCTGAGCAATCTTTGGAGATCTTCTTCTATTGTTACTGCATTAGTGGAATACATCTTTCAAATCCACCATGCAAACCGAGACAGAGATTTTAGTATGGGTTTCTTTTTATTTTTTCCAAAATGGAAACTATTTTAAAACTGCAAGTGCTCATTCATGCTTAGCTCTCTGTGTAACTGGATTTAGAACAGCAATCCTGGCAATTCTTCTTCTTTCCCTCTAAAATTCGTATTTTCCATTAAGCAGTGTAGCTTATAAATGTTGCTACTTGTATGAAGCCTTTTTTCCAGGTTACCAGTGAATCACTCCAGGCTGTGACCTTATCTGATCCTGCATCTCAACAGGGCTGAGACTAATCAATAAGTGGTGAGATTTCATCACAGGGACTGTGGGTGCCGCAGGAAGCAGTTTGGTGATTAAGAAGTTGACACTCTTTCTCTCAGCCATTAATGAAACTCTGTGCCATAGAAGCCCTAACAGGACTCTGAAGCATTTTGGATGTGACGTAAAATTGAGATCTTCACTGCTCATCATTCATAACTACCTCATGCCATATTTTTTATGTGTGGGCACGAGAGTAGAACTATTCATCCAGGCAGTCCTGGCCAAATTCCAGTTTTGATAATTGTTTTCTGTCTACCTTCCCTCAGTTTCAATTTAGACTGTTATTCTTCTTTGCTTCCTAAGCCAAGGTGTCAGACTGCTGGTATGAGTGCTTCCCAGGCCAGTGCTGGGAGCCCTGCCTGATGGAGGGGGTTGCAATTCTGCTGTCTCTAAACTTTATTGAGTATTTTGATGTCTTTTGGAAAGGCTGTTTCTGTGAAGGGCTGATAGCGTCGTGTGGAAACATCTGGACAGGGGGAGCTTTTCAGCTTCCTGGGCCGGAAAGACCTTAGCTATTGAGGTGCACAGATGTAGTCTGATCTGCAGTTTGATGTTTAGATCGTAGGACTCGTGGGGTTTTTTTCATCCTGTGACAGCCTCTGGGAATTCTTAGTGTTGTTGTTAAAGTGCTTTGTAAAACACAAGAGGTAATGTCTGAATGCCATTCTTGTTTGTTTGTCTGTGATATATGTGAAGACAGCCTGGATAGTTCCTGGTGTTTGTTCTTGGTGGCATTCTCTGATTGCCTCCATCTCCCTGCTCCTTGTAGAGAAAATACAGGAGATTTAGCAGCTGATCTCCTGCTCCACCTCCACACTTGTGCTTCAGCACTGCCCTTCCAGGCACAGAGAGAGTGTCTGGGACATTTCTGTGGGCTAAAAAGGAATTGGAGGTTGGGGGGGAGGATGAGGAAGACAAAGACTTGATATTCCTCTTATTTCTGAGAATCACAGACTCAGTTCCCAATCAGGAATACATGCTGCTGAAGTGAGCACTAGGCTTTGGGAATATCACTGTTCCCCCTCTCCTCAAGTAAACTTGTCAGGTTATGAAAATCCTTCTGATTATTTCTGTGCATCACAGGAAAGTCCGTTTCCAGTCCTTCACTCTTCCCTTCCCAGTCCAACTGCTGGTTTTGCCTGGGTTGCTTCTTTGCAGCAGGAAAATTCAAAGGTGCCAGGAGGAGTGACTGCATTTCTTGAGCTAGAGCTAGAGATACTCAGACAAAGCCAGACAAAATCAGAGCAAAATAAGCTTATCAGAATCAGACTGGCTCAAGATGATTTAAGAGGTTTTGAATTCTGTGGAGAGAATAAGAATCCTAAACACCTGGCTGAAGTCTGGGCTATGGATGCATGCCTTCTCCTGGCTGCAGCTCTGCGAGATGGAGCTCATCACTGCTTTCCCCATCCAAAATTACCCCTAGTCACATCTCCTGGTGGACCTGTTCCTCAGGAAGGGGTGGGAGCACTAAAATCTGGTTTTGTCAAAATGAGCAGGTTGCCTTGCACAATACATAAAGGAGGTCTTTGAGAACTGGATTCATGTGGTCCTCAAGGAGAGTCTACCTTGCTCTCCAGGACCTTCAGCGTGCTTCATCTTGAACTCAGTGACCTGATGCTGCCCTGCCTTAATTGTCCTTAGGGTTATCTTGCAGATAAGCTCTGAAGGCAGACTGCATTTTATTCTGTCAGCTGACATAAGTCACTGGTGCAGGGAAGGGATGGTCCCTCCTGCCTTCTGCCTGCGTCAGGCAGCATCTGTGGTGCGGGAGTGCTGCTGCAGCCAGCCCCTCCCCAGCTGCATTGGATGGATTTACATACTGGGTACCCCTGTGCCTCAGCCTCCCAATACCTCCATTCAGGATTGTCCCATTGGGCCTGTTTGGGCACATATTGTTTTTGTGAAATATTGTCACCTGGAGAGTCCCAGTGGAAATTTTTGTTCCCATGTCCTATGTGCTACATAAAGAGATGAGGAGAAATAGACCCTGCCCAGAGTTGCAAATACTGAAGCCAGAGAAAGGCCGTAGCTCCTCAGCTATACTACACAAATAACCACATATAATATGATATAACCACATAGATTGAGGGCAGTGCTGAGCCCCAGCAGAGCAAATCCACATCTGCCTTTACATGGCCAGGGAAACACTCTGAAGCTGTGAAATTAAGATGTCACTGTGTTGTGTCTAGATGGGAAATTGAGGCAAAGAGGCTAAGCAACTTGCCTGTCTGCCTTATGGAACTGAGAAATGAGGCTGGACCTCCGTCTAGTACCCCTACAGCAAGCTGTCCATCATACCTACCCAGGGTCTGAAGAGTATCAGCTGCCTGAACTCATCCTTGGCGCTCAGGACCAGTTACTTCCTGCTACAAAATCTCCTGTAGTTTTAAGTCACGGCTTTATTTTTAGATCAGCTCAACCTCAGCCATAATTACATTTGTACCAATCAAGTATGTGGTAATGCTCACAGGTCTCTGACTAGTTCTTTAGTGTAAGAATTAATTTGTGGGGTTGGAAAAGGCAGAATGGCAGGTGCATCACAGTTGCATGTCACTAAGGTTTCACCCTCCCGGTAAGGCTACTAAACAGTGACGTCCCAAGTGAAGACAGCAGCAGCAGTGGGCGCTTCATTTATGAGTGGTGGTTCAGGATCCTTCTGTACCCTCTCGTTTTAGACAGGTTCCTCGTGTCCTGACCATATCTTAGCCCTAACTTGTCAGGGAGCACCTTTTTAATGCTGCTTTATTAGAGAGTCAGAAGCGTTTGTGAGACTGGTGTGGGAGTACAAAAATTGTTTTCGGATGAGGAACTGAGTCGAAGTTTGTTGGCATCTCATGTAGTGGCTGTTTGTGTGTAAACTTGAAACCAAACCCAGCAAAAGGAGTGAAACCGTCCAAGGCCTAAAATGTCATCTGGCAGTGAGGAGCACTGCAAATACCAGATTAGGAGAGCCCAGAACCAGCTGGCTGCTGTTCGTGCTGAAGTGAGTACTCACCAGAAATCCAAAAGCTGGCCATAAAGCCTTTCTAAGCTCACTTGCTTAAGCTCCTATGGTCACCACTACTCATTTTAGGGTCACAAGCAAGCATGAAGGGTGCTTCTGTTTAGCTGTAAGAAGGAAGGCAGGGGAAACAGCACAAAGTCAATAGTTATAGTGTCCTTTCTCCTGTGGTCCGCAGCAAAGGCCTGACATCTGCTCCCTCTGGAAGTCAGTTTTGCAAAGTTTATGCTGGTTTTCAGCAGGACCACGGTGAAACCAAAGTATAATCACAAGTCACAAAGGCTATATTAAAGACTGACGCATGCTCCCTAAGGAAACAGTTGTGGTGTTTTAAGAGGTTCTTGCCTCTTCTAGCTGTTTTGTTCCTGCTCCTCTGACGGAGGTTACTGCTCCCAAAATGGTGCCAGCAGAAGGGAATGTGAGATCATGCTCTGCTTTACAGCCTTCATATAATTCCACTTTCCTGGGAAACAAGCCTGTTTGCAGTTGCGGGCTGTCAACTGGAGCAGGCAAGTTACTGAGGCACACACACACATGGCTTCTGGCACCTCCACCGTGGGGTGGCCATCTCCATCAGAAAGGCAGGCCAGCCAGATGGGGCTGATAAGAAACAGCAAGCTTTGTCAAAGCCCATTGTCAGAGCCTGTCATTATCCATTGTTCACTTTATTGAATGCAGTTGTGCCTATTGCATATCTCCATACTTGGTTCGACTTAAAAATTAGACTCCACATACAATAGGCAAAGCTTCTTGGTCAGGAAGTGTTTCTTTTTGTACATTAAAACACATGAACGCATGAGGCTTTGTTGTTGTTGTAGCAGCAATATCCTGATACACTTGCTGTGATGATGGGTGAAGGAAGTTTTGTTCTGAATATAGCTAATCTCACATTGGAAACGTAAGACTTTGAGGTGTGGAAGTAACCATCACATATCAAATCTCAAATGTCATGTGAAAGTATGAGTTTTAAAACCCACCTTTTAAAAATTATCATTAAACCAAATCTTACGCAGCTTTCGACTCAGGGAGATCAGTTTTTACACATACGCAGTTCCAGTGACCTTGATGGAGCTGCTTCTCAGTATGAGTAAAATCAGAAGTGGAACTTGCAACTACAGCAAATATGTCTTTGCACTGTACTTCAGAGAAATTAGTAATGTAACAGCTTCTGTCTAGTGTAGCTCTGTCTCCTTTAATGTCTTTTTTTTTTTCCCTAGAAGCTAATGTAGGTTGGAGTTTCTTCAGCTAAAAAACTCTCAACTCTTGGCATCCTGCCGCATGACACTTACCTGGAGCTCTTTCAACCTTCTGTGACATTAGTTTCACTGTTAAGTGTGTAATTGATCTTACCCAGTCTCAAATGGGTTTATTATATCATACATTGTGGTTCTTTTTTTAACAGTGGTATTGCCCATCTCGGGAGGTCTATGCAATGCACATCTCCATGTACTTTCTTTAGATGTGTGGACCATGACCAGGTGTTTTGTTTTTTTGAACATCCCAGGACAAAGTGGCAAAAATAGGTATAGAGACAAATATTAAACAGGAATTGCAGTCTGTGTGGTCTTTGTGAACTTAGTAGACTGCATAGGGTTTTATGTACTTCTTTTCTTCTAGTGGTGCTCTTACCATCTGGTGAATTTACAAGTCAAAAACTTCAAGCATCCTGTAGTTCAGCCTCTCTCTTCACGAAGTCTTATTCTATCATGCTACTGCGGCTCATGGAAATTTACTTCAGAAGAGAGACTCTTTAGTAGAGGGACTGTTAGATCTATCTTGTTACTCATTTATTAGCCCTACTGTGTGTCCCATCCCAGTGGCAGGGTCTCCTGCATAAAATAGAAAAACTTAATTCACACGAGGTGGGTGGAATGTATAGCAGACTACCTATAGAAAAAACACAATCCAAGCTGTACATGGTTTAGGGTGGGTGCGTTTATAGGAAGATGAGGATTTCCTCCACTTGTGTCCAGGAGTTCGAGACATGGTTCCATTTTTCTAATAATCAAGAGTGTTCAGTAAATAGCATAAACATCACAACCGAAGTAGTACCTCATCAACTACTGTGGAAAGGATGAAGACATTTAGATGACACATAGATATAATCAGTTTTCAGTCATGGTATACAGTGAAATATTTTCAATGTAAAATCAAGCTTTTCAATGCAAGGCATTTAGCATTTCCATTTTAACACTTCCTTAAAGTCAGTTACAGCAAAAACCAGAAATCTCAGTGTGCTTCTTCAAAGTGTATTTCTTCAAACCAAGACATGAAATAGTCAAGAACTTCTGCTATGAAGCAACAAAATCTCTCTGGGACAAAAATGCAACTTTTTTGTACTGCAACTGATGACACAGCTTAAGGGCTTTTCCAGTTTGCTATCAAAGAAAGGGTACATCTTCCTTGCCGATTTAAATTCAGTGTAATTAACAACAGTTTCATTTAGTTTTATGTTTTCCCTCCCAAGTTAATTCAGTGTGGATACAAGCAGCCCCCTCCGTGAAATGAAATGTGGGCAGTTGGTCCTGCACTCAAGCATGTATTGTTCTAAGGTTGCTGAGGGGTTTATCCTGGGGAGTCACTGCAGGAATTTGACTAGTTTTATGGTTTTTGACAGGCGTATTATCTCAGCACGCAGGGTAGCTGGGGGGAGCCATTAATGACTAGTCATGCCCAGAAAGAACAAAGTTGCCAAAATTGTTCTGTTAGCAATTGAAACTGTGTGCAAGAAAGCCAAGATTGGTTTAAAAGGTACTAAATGCAAGTAAAGATCTTTACATCTAGGCCTCAACTGAAAGACAACACTCAGACTATATGTTTTGCAGTAAGGACAATCCCCGAGTATTTCTTTCCGAGCTACTTATTTTTGTTTCATTTAGTAATGGCTTCACTGAAATTCCCTTTATAATCAGATTTGGGGGGAATAATAGTACCAAGAAAAAGCCAACATAAGCAATCTCTCATCTTGTCCTTTAAAAATCAAAAATTAAAAATAAAGTCCACCAATAACAGTTTGTTCTTTGGTAAGGGGCTAATGGGATACAGAACTTGGCATGCTGAAACATCAGCTGGAATGAAGATATTATCATAAAAAACACCTAAATCTTGACTTCATTAAAACCTATTTAATAGGATCAACATTTTTTTCCTGGCCAAAATTACTTAAGTTATGTAATAAACTCTGTGTGCCTTATCCTCCAGGGTTATTTCCACACTCCATTAACAGGCTATAGCAGGTTTTTAAAATATGCAGCATGGTTTGGTGTGTACCTGGGAACAAGGAACAGAAAGTTCTTTTAAAGATTGTATGTACATATGTCTGTAGGCTGCATGAGCTTGCCTAAACAATTCACACCATTATCAAGGAGATCTTGGCAAAAACAAGAGAAAAAGAGATTCAGTAGGTTACATAACAAGTACATATCTCTTTCCTTTTTAAGCAATGACTGCTTCCACTTAACAAATGATATTTGAAGCATTTCATAAAAACTGCTAACAAAATCGACTCCCATGGCCTCTTCAGGAATGGAGCTGATTGCATGTGGGATGGTAAGACATTGGCTTCAGTTGCCTAATCTTCTGGATAATTCCAGATATACACATTCCTGCAGATTTCAAAATTTGTGTTTATAAATATTAGATGGTAAGAGGCTGATACAGAAAGCATTAAGTCAGGAAGAAAAATGGAAGGGCAAATAGCATTCTTTTCTCCCAGACTGAGACAAACTTGAGCATACTGTAATTTGAGGGAGAAATCCACTTGGAAACCCCCCTGAACAGCTACTGAACATGCACAGATCCTGCATTTCTGGATGTCTGGGAATATTTTAGAATATTGGAAATGGTCAGATGATCAGATGTGTTCACAGGGTGGATGGAAGTGGGGGAATCAGAGTTCCAGCCTGGCCATCTTCCCCAGGAAGCTGTACTTTAGGAAGATTTTGCCACTTATTTCTTCACCCTCAAATGCAGCAAAATCATGATTTTTGGTAAAAGTTATAAAAATGGAAAGAAATTTCCTAAATGCTTACAGAAATTTTTCACTTCGGGGACCATTGGGTGTTGAATATGACTCTAGTTTCAGGGTGACTGAAGGTTTTGATCTACGCATTTAGTCTGTTGTAAAAGAAAAGCCTCAGTTCTAGAGGCCAAAAGTCTAGCCAGTTGAGTGTTCCTGGAGAGTGGACACAACCCAGAGCAGGGCGCAAGAAGAAGGTAAGCACACGCTCACGTTTCCTCCAGTGCATCCTCCCTGCTTCTGGCAGGCACTGCACAGGGACTTCCTGGCCCAGAAGCTGTATTTGTGTTTTTTGCATTTAATAGCTCACAGTGGACTTTTCTTCCATGAATTGGACTAATCTCTCCAGTTATATTTTTGGCTCCCATAACATCCGATGGTAATGAATCCCACAGTATAGCTCTGTGCTTCCCAAAAAGGTGTGTGTGTGCATGCATGTGTGTGCATGTGTTTTAGACCTATTTCCTCTTCTCTCTACATCTTTCTGTGTCAGAAATGACAAAGGGGCATATGTGTTTGCATCTTCCGAATCACTCAGTCTGTCACACTCTTTCACTTGAACTAGACATGTTGTCTTTTGTGCAAGCCAAGGACTTCTCATCTACTGATAGCTATTCTTACCCAATTTGCATAGAAGATGAACTTCTCTAGTTCTCCTTAATGTTGTTACAAAATCAAAGATGTGGGTGCATTTACATTAACATACCCTAGTTTGTATTACTTCAGGTTATATGACTGCTTACTGCTTGGTGCTGCCATACTTTGATTCCATACGTGCCATTATTTTCCCCTGATAATGTAGATTGTCTCTGCTCCTTTAAGCACCATCTCAGTATAAGAGCTTTGAAAAATGCAGGGCAGGCTTGATGGGAATCTATATTTTAAGTGCTGAGTTAGCTCCTCTGCTAGCCAAGACAAAAAAGCTCTGGAAAGAAAGTGCTTTGTCCAGAGGGGAAGAAGTGTCTTCTATCCCTTTCCCACAGTTAAGAAACAGCTTTTGTTGAGTTACAAGGAAAGTCACTTACATAATCTATGGTCAGAAAGCTGGGCTGGCATGCTTTTGGATGACTGGATGTAGAACAAAGGCAAAAAAAAAATATTGACATTTCCCAGCTGACCCCAAAGTGAAAACCTCCCATTATGTTGGCACTTACTGCATGGCTACTGTGTAATTTGGTTTTGTTCTGGCTCCTGAAATTGACATTATCTTTATGTAACTGTCATTCAGTTGTGTATGGGCTGCCTCATAGAAAATGCATCAATGTCACAGTTCTCATTTGCTTGGAAATACGTCCCCCCAGTGCCTTTCCCCAGCTCTCCATAAGTGCTTGTTCTGCTTTCCCCCACTACACTGCTCTCTGCTCTGCCCCTGTATTGTAGGGGAGAAATCGGTGCATTCACCTTCCTCTGAGGAGGATCGCTTTCCATCCTTTGCCTGTTGGGCCTGGGTGGGAGCAAGTGCTGCAGACAGCTCAGTAGGACAGGATTGCATGGGCAGCAGGCAGATCCCAGGTCAGACTGATCTCCCTGAGGTTTTTGGTGCTTTGTTGTCTTGGCAGTAGGACTGGAAACCCCACTGAGGTACCAGCCAAATACAGTTCCTTCTGCTGCTTTGATACAAACAGGCTTTTTTGCTGTGAAAACCAAAGGAAGTGATGCTCTAGGGATGGTGAACTCCATCTAGCCCAGACCTGCTGATGTTGGCACCTTCAAAAACAGGGGGAAAGTCTGACTTGTTCTGCATGTGTGCAGTGGCCTTTTGGGGGATTTCCAGGTGGGCAAAGCACCCCATTGTCTTTGTTGGGTATGAACTAGTAGTTTTAATTTATCTTTTTGTTTGGTTTTCGTGTTTACTTCATGCCTGCAAGTCTTGAGGAACTTTCCAGAATACATGTTGTAAACCACAGGCTTGATCTGGGTGGTCAGCTACCTGTGTGCCAGCATCTCCATGACCTTCTGGACAGGTCTGGGAATGATCCATGGGTCAGTCAGAGTGTCTGTATGGGACAGGCAGGATAAGCTACATTCTGCAGGAATCTCTGTAAAGATTACTCAACTTTTCTCCTGGAGTCTCTTCAGAAGGGATGGGATCCAGGAATCACCTGCTTACTCATGACATGCCCTTAACAACACCCTAAAAATCCACCGAATTCTGTCACTGGGCATATTTTGTACAGAAAGAGTTAAAGCTTTTGGTTTGTGTAAGTGAAAACATGTCACAACCCCACGAAGAAGCATATTATGATGGAAGGCTGGGAGAGCAATTCCTCTGATTGTTTCAGAGGCTTGTGTGGGACTATTCCCAGGCTATAAATTGTAGTGGTTGCGTGGTACTTGGGAATATTTGCTTAGAAAAAGCCTTTGGGTGCAAGTTCTACACTGTGTTGTTATGTATTTCAGCACACCAATGGCATGATTATGTATCTGGTATATTAACCTAACAAAAAGGTGTAAACCTCATTTCCTTAGTGGTCAGAATTTGGAAGCTAGTAAGCTATTTTCTTTAGTTCTGTGTAAACATGAAAGAAAGGAGTATATGTATTGGACAAATACAATAGAAGGTTTAGCATGTACAAATTTGTGTTAATATAAATGCAAGGAATAGTACAAATGCAATAGAAATATATAAAAGTGCATATGTGTTTATATGCATATACTAATATGTTTTAGTCTAAATGCATAAGGTGGATTAAGATATAAAAATATGGTATCTAAAAATATTGGATGTTATTTCATTCAGAAAATGCTTAATTCCACCATGTTAATGCTTAAGTCCATCATATACAAAAAATGTCCATCATATTTGAAAAATTGTCCATCATATTTGAAAAATTGTCTATCATATTTGAAAAGTCATGGAATCAGGTGAAGCTCCCAATGACTGGAAAAAGGGAAATATAACCCCCTTTTTCAAGAAGGGGAAAATGAATGATCCAGGGAATTACAGACCAGTCAGTCTCACCTCTGTGCTTGGCAGGATCTTGGAGCAGATTCTCCTGGAAGACATGCTAAGGCACATGAAAAACAGTGAGGTGGCAGGTGACAGCCAGCATGGCTTCACTAAGGGGAAATCCTGCCTGACCAATCTGATAGGCCTTCTATGATGGGGCTATGGAACTGATGGACGGGGTAGAGCAGCTGTACATCATCTATCTGGACTTGTGCAAAGGATTCGACACTGTCCCGCATGACATAGAATCATAGAATCATAGAATAGTTAGGATTGGAAAGGACCTTAAGATTATCTAGTTCCAACCCCCCTGACAGGGGCAGGAACGCCTCCCACTAAACCATGCCATCCAAGGCTCTCTCCAACCCAGCCTTGAACACCGCCTAGGGATGGAGCATTCACAATCTTCCCTGGGCAACCCATTCCAGTGCCTCACCACCCTCACTGTAAGGAATTTCTTCTTCATACCCAATGTAAAATTCCCCTATTTGAGTTTGAACCCATTACCCCTTGTCCTATTACTACAGTCCCTCATGAAGAGTGCCTCTCCAGGATCCTTATTAGCCCCCTTGAGATACAGGAAGACTGCTATGTGGCCTCCACGCAGCCTTCTCTTCTCCAGGCTGAACAGCCCCAACTTTCTCAGCCTGTCTTCATACGGGAGGTGCTCCAGTCCTCTGATCATCCTCGTGGCCCTTCTCTGGACCTTGTTCCAACAGTTCCATGTCCTTCTTATGTTGAGGACACCAGAACTGTACACAAGTACTCCAAGTGAGGTCTCACAGAGAGCAGAGTAGAGGGGACAGGATCACTTCCCTCGACCTGCTGGCCATGCTCCTTTTGATGCAGCCCAGGATATGCTTGGCTTTCTGGGCTGCAAGTGCACACTGCAGCCGGCTCATGTTCATTTTCTCATTGACCAACACCCCCAAGTCCCTCTCCACAGGGCTGCTCTCAATCTCTTCCCTGCCCAACCTGTAGCTGTGCCTGGGATTGCTCCGACCCAGGTGTAGGACCTTGCACTTGGCATGGTTAAACTTCATCAGGTTGGCATCAGCCCACCTCACAAGCGTGTCAAAGTCCCTCTGGATGGCATTCCTTCCCTCCAGTGTATCAACCAAACCAGACAACTTGGTGTCATCAGCAAACTTGCTGAGGGTGCACTCAATCCCACTCTCCATGTCACCGACAAAGATGTTGAACAAGACCGGTCCCAACACTGATCCCTGATGGACACCACTCGTTACTGGTTACAGGTTGGGCAGGGAAGAGATTGAGAGCAGCCCTGTGGAGAAGGACTTGGGGGTATTGGTCAATTTTATTGACCAATTTATTGTTGTAATATATTATTCATGTAATATTCAGTGTAATATATTATTCAAAATTTTCAATATTCATGTAATATTCAGTGTAATATATTATTCAAAATTTATTGACCAGCAGGTTGAGGGAGGTGATCGTGCCCCTCTACTCTGCTCTCGTGAGACCTCCCTTGGAGTATTGTGTGCAGTTCTGGTGTCCTCAACATGAAAAGGACATGGAACTGTTGGAACAAGTCCAGAGGAGGGCCACGAGGATGATCAGAGGACTGGAGCACCTCCCGTATGAAGATACGCTGAGAAAGTTGGGGCTGTTCAGCCTGGAGAAGAGAAGGCTGCGTGGAGACCTCATAGCAGCCTTCCAGTATCTGAAGGGGGCCTATAGGGATGCTGGAGAGGCACTCTTCACTAGGGACTGTAGCGACAGGAAAAGGGGTAGTAGGTTCAAACTTATATCGGGGAAGTTTAGATTAGATGTAAGGAAGTTCTTTACAGTGAGGGTGGTGAGGTACAGGCATGGGTTGCCCAGGGAAGTTGAGAAAGATCCATCCCTGGTGGTGCTGAAGTCCTGGTTGGAGAGAGCCCTGGGTGACATGGTTTAGTGTGAGGTGTCCTTGCCCTGGCAGGGGGGTTGGAACTAGATGATCTTAAAGTCTTTTTCAACCCTAACTATTCTATGATTCTATGGTTCTAATTCATCTTCAAGACTTAAAGAAATCTCTGCATAGCATTATTGTTGACAATAAAGATTGATTTCTGCTCCTGATGTGAACCAGAGGAGAGACTTTCTGAGTCTCGTTAGATTGCATCTAAACTGTGCTGTTGTGGAAGGGAGAGAAACTTGTCCTCCGTGTGCCCAGCAGAACATGTAATTGATCCCCAAATTCTCTGCTTCAGGAGCATGACTTGCTTATGTAAACTCCCTGTACCCCTGCATGTAGAGCAAATGGTTCCTTGCACCCCAGCTCTCATAGGACTATGAGTACCTTGCAGTGGAATCATGATGTCCAGCTCCCCTAGCCCTCATTGACACTTTGTCCAAGGGATCTCCTCATGAGAGTCCTATGTCAGACAGCTTTCATGGGGATGCCAGCAGAGCTGCAGCCTTGTCCTTGTCCCCATGCAGGATGCACGCTTGCCTGACCATCCCCAGTTTGCCTTCTGCCTTGCAGGGTCTGTGCTGTTCAGTGCAAAGCACTTCCATGATCCTACAAAGAGACAGACCCACTGCATGGGAGGTACTTGGTCATATATGAGCTTACCAAAGTGCTCTCTCACTTTCTTGTGTGACAGTGGCCCACTGTCTGACACATTTGGGAGAAGTGTGATTTTCATTACTCCTGCCTTCAGCTGTGTTCTGGATCATCACTTAATTTAGTATGTTAACCTCCACAAACTCATCACGAATCTTGGCCATCGTTCTTCCTCTCCTCCTATCCTTCCTCTTTCCCTTCCCCATCCCCAAACTCCCTTATTTGCAATTATAGTCAGCTCTAGTGAGGAGCAATGGCTTTTTAATTTTCCACCAGAAATGGAAGTGTGCAGTTATTATGCAAAGCAGCTTTCTTTTAATTCCCCAAAATTTCCGGTGTACACTGTAATCAGTCATTTTTCTACTGTACATTTTACTGTCTGAAATGGTAAGCTTAGACCATTATAAAGCCATAATAAATAATTCAGTGATTTCCTTTCAGCTTCATATTCTATTTTGTTGAATACGTTTGGAGGTGTAAATATCTCTCTGGAGGGGGATAATTTTAAGTTTAGTTTTCTAATTTGATTAAGGAAATGGCGCCTGCCTGTTTCATCTACAGGCAGGAATCTGAGTGCACCAGGGAGATGTTTAGATATGTGTGTAGGTGTGTTTAATATGTGCCGCCTAATTGTGTTTCCTTTTCACTAAATAAGAAAAGTTGTGAATGCAATGGGACTAATCTTCCCATTTCCTCCCCCCCCCCCCCTTTTCCTGGTTTTAATTGTCTTGCTCCTCGCAGCCACAGTGGCACGCCCTGGTAATGGATTCTGGTGGATCAAGGCACATCCCAGCATAGATGGCTGAGGCCAACACTGAGATCCAGTCCGATGTTTTCATCCAAGAGGCACCGCACAGCTGTATTTGGCATAATTAAATCAACCCACCTGTGTGAGAAGGAGGCTTTTCTGGTCAGGACATAGGTGTTGGGTTTTTTTGGGAGCTGTGTTATTTTAATAGTTTAACCAACTGGTTAAATGCAAAGACAGAAGTTGTGCTAAATCCTGATATTATTTTTTAAGGGTCTCTGTTTTGTTTTCTTCTGAAATTTATTAAATTCTGAGCTTATGAGACACTGGCACAGGTTGCCCAGAGAGCTGTGGCTGCCTCATCCTTGGCAGTGTTCAAGGCCAGGCTGGATGGGGCTTTGAGCAATCTGGTCTAGTGGAAAGTGTCCCTGCTTATGGCATTGGGGCTGGAACTAAATGGTCTTTATGGTCCCTTCTAACCCAAACCATTCTGTGGTTTAACCCCAGGGCTGCACGAGTTACTTTGTCAAATGAGATGTGATGCAAGGGACATGCTTGAAAACAGGCTGATCTGTCTTGCACAGGTTTCACTGCCTCTGAGAAGGAAAGAGAGTTACCTGCAACAAGGTGTACAGTCTGTTCTCTCTATCTATCTCACAAGTAAAGGAGGGACCATCTCACAAGTAAAGAAGGGACCATCTCACATGAGCAGGTCTTTAAAGACAGTAATCTTCTGTTTCCATATGGAGTTGTGGCTAGCAATTCACTGTAACAAAAGAACAGATTTCACTTAGCAGCTTTTGGGAACTATTTCAGCATATTTTGAAGAGGTGAATGTGATAATTCATTTGAACAAAACTGGCCATATGATATGTTAAAAAAAGACAAAAAAAGAGAGAAAATACAGTGCATAGCTGCATAGAAGTACAGGTGGGCTTAAAATTCTGATTTTTTTCTTATGTAAGCTAAGGGTTCTTGAGTTTTTGTTTAGATCCAGTGGGATGAATTTGCTCTATCTTTTCAAGCTGTGCTTTGAAACCATAAGAGCTCTAAATCCCAGGTCTTCAAAACAAAATGCAAAAATGAAAATCCTCACGTGGTCTCTTGGTTTCTGTAACTGGAGTTTGAAGAGGAGTAGGGGAGAGTGCAAGCACTGACATGGCTGCAATGAGGCTACAAATATTGGCAGTGCTCCTCAGTGCATGGCAGGAGAGGGTGTTAGCGTGGGTAAGCACCTTTCGCAAACTAATCTAAACTAGTCCTTGTTCATCTCTGTTTCTGGAGCAGTTGAAAGAGCAGGTGTGCCTAGCCTCTAGATTCCAGTTTTGCAGTTCATATTTATCTTATGTGGTCCTCCTGGAAGATTTTATTGCCATTAATATAGGCAAGGTTTATTGGCCTATATATTTTTCCAAATGTTCGCTCTTTCTGCTCCTGTGGATATCATGACCCCAAGTGCTCCTGTCTGAGTTTTGAAACATAAAGGTGAAACCCAAATGTTGTAGTGATGCTACTGATACCTGAACAGACTAATTATACATACAAAACAACTTTGACCAATTCCTTATTTCATTATGTAGCCTTGTGAAGCATAATCCTATTAATGCACACCTAAGCATGCTTTGTGACAGCTTCTCCCCAAAATATCCGGAGCTTTTCAGGGACAAATTAGTGCAATAAATAAAATAGTGCAAGTGAAGTGGTGAGGGCATCACAGTCAGCATTCAATCTGTGTTCCAGCTACTTTGCCTCTCCAGCTCACAGGGGAAACAGTACGGCTGCCCTGAGGCTAAGTAATCCAGTTGTACTTACATTGCTGAGCCTGTGCTGTGCCCAGTTTAGCAACATCCATCCACACTGCAACTTGATGCTCTTGCTGATCAAATGACAGAAAGACTATTGCTTTCCTCCTCGATTTTCTGTCTTCAGAGGCTGTACTGCTAACAAGCTAGTCGCTACTGACCCAGGATAAACTTTTGAAGAGTAACTGAAAACACTTGCATTACCTGTGCCTCAATATTACCAAAATGTAAAGAAAGCCTAAATGACGACTGTTTTGGAAAATGCCCAAATTCTGCTGCAGGTGGAATATATTTTTTTCTTAATAGGTTATCGAAGGGCCTGAGGGCTTAGAGGAGGTTGTGGCCCTAGGCCCCCACTTTATTCTGTCCCTTAGTGCTGCACTATCGTTTGCTCTCATGTCTCAGTGCTGGTGGCTTGTACCTTCTTGGGTTCACAGAGGCAAAATGTGAGCAGGAGAGCATAGTGTTCCTCAGCCAAGATGACCCATCCTGCAGATTAATGTGCTTTTGGGAAAGTGCTTGACTCCCCACAGGCTGTAGTCTCTTGTTTCCAGCTCTTTCATTTCTGTAGCACTGTCAGAAACTAACCATCTGGGCACCTTTACCTGCTATAGAAGGTACCTTTGGTGAGGGATCCTGGGCCTGTCTGAGGTATGCTCTGAGCACCCTTTGCAGGAGGGGCACTCCAGGGGATTTAAGCACAGTGTCTGGAGACCAGTGGAGTTTTAGTGGAAGCTAAAGGCACCAGAGTGGGGTAGTGTTTGAAGCAGAGGGCACTTGGAAAATTCAGACCCATTTGAGGGACAGGCATCCTATTTGGGAGAAGGAGGGGAGGTGTGGGGGAAGGTGTTATTGGGCCATAAGCTATAGGTGGGCTTAAATTCTTTTTGAAGCCAGTCTTTTGTCAATGAATGGTTTACCCTGCAGCTTTTGGCTGTTTTCTGAGGAAGAGAACTTCCTTCAAAGCCTCACCCTTTGTTCATGTTCATTGTCTCTTGATTCTGCACAGGACCAAAACCAGACATGCAAAAGCACCATGAAAAAATACAACTGAAGCATTCTTGGCATGACTTGGCATGTGGGAGCAGGGAGATGGGGAACCTGATAGGCTTTCAGACATGTTCTGCAGGCTCAAGAAGTACAAGAAGTTGATAAGCATCTGAACTTTTGTATGTTTATCTGAACTGAACTCGAACTCCAAGCCATTTCAGAGTTTACCTAGCAGCGGCTAATAATTACTAGAATGCTTGTTAAGTAATCTCAATAATGACTTAATTGGCAAAAAGACACAAGCAATATCCCTTATTTAAATTGTGCTTGCCCAGGAGTTTGGAGCAGACATTTGTCTCGGCAGACAGTCTACAAAAACCTCTTGAAGGAAAAGAAAAATACTAATTCTCCTCTGCTTTAAAACTGTTGGGGAATTATGAGGCTGAAAAAACCCTACTTTATAAATCGAGAGGCAACAGATCTCATTCCAGTTTTTGTACATCTTCTTATGTCTTAGCAATACTGTGAAGTTACCTGCTGTAGTGGTGTGAATCCAGTATTGTGCAAGACCCGATTGTGCCCTGTGCTTTAAAAGGTGGAGTTATATTACAAAAAGAAGGACAGTCAATAGAGGCTCATTACTGTGAAAAGTGTGTTTAGGATTCTGCCTAGGAACAATGTGGTTGTCTTTCTTAGTAAAACAAGTTATTTAATTACCTAAACAGAACTTTTTTTGTTATGTAGGCTTAGTTGTCATTTACTACCTCTTTGGTGACGTTAAACTTTAACACGATAACAGTGCGGTGAGCAGAGAGAACAGTTTCCACCCACATGGACAAATATTGATTGCAGTGATAAAGGAAGAACAAACATTCTGATGGAGCGGTAGGAAAGAAATTGAACATGAAACGAGAGGGTTACTTTTATTGCGCAGTAAAAGAAAATTAGTCTTTCAACTAAGAACAGGGAAGGGCAAGGGGATGGCTTATCAAAATATTGTTAACAGGATAATAAATCCTCTGACTTCAGACTGTAATATTTGCCCATTGGTTGTGCACAAAAACAACTCACTGACTGAGGTGAAGTTCTGGTCACAGCTGAATAAGTGGCAGCTCTGCTGCTGCCTTCAGTAGGGGCAGGTATTTATAGCTGGAGAGCTGCGCAGAAGCTCTGATGCCTTGTGGAGGTCTCGTATGAGCAGATTGCCTCTTTAAGTCCTTCCTTGGCCAGTGCTTGCTTGAAACTAAGCATGCACTTCTGTGCTCTACTGAACCTGGCTCTGAGGCTGATGACTAGACTGGCATTTTAGGAAAGTTTCGATCGCTAACGTACAACAGGCTTTTTTTTTTTAAACTGAGCTTGCCTGTTTGGATGCCCATTCCCCTACCTAGAAGGGGTAGCCTTCTGCAGGGCCTCCTTCATGTCATTGAGCTCCATGTGAGATAGCATGTCCTGGGCTGAGCAACGATGCTAGAAGCAGGGAGGGTGACGTGACCTGCATGATAGAGTCATGTCCCCATGTCACATGGCATGACCAGGCAGCCCTAATCTCTGGAAGGTAAAGGCAGATGAAAGCCTTGATATCTTTGGAACACCAAAAGACCCTAGGTGTGCCTGTGGATTGGACTACAGGGCCATAACCAGCAAGTGTGATTTGTACTGTTGAAAAGAGTTAAAATACTAACCATACCTCCAGTACTGAGGTACGTGGGTGCTTGGGAGGTGGTGGTGGGGAATAGGAAGAGATTAATCTGACCAAAAGTAGGTGTCCTCAATATCTGTGTCAGAGTTAGTCATCTAGGCTCCACCTACAGACAGTGGGGAGGTTCAGAAACCTGTAAGGTGTGATTCATCTTCTTCTACTGCACCTATGAATAAGGTCAGATGAATGGCATCCTGCCAACTGCTCTCCATTGGCTGTGAAAGGAGCTCTGTGTGACGTGCTATCTGTGCAGGTATCTTACCTGCTGGCATGTAAAGGTAGGTCACGTGAAAACCCTGCCTTTGTTCTGGAAGCTAGCCATTTAGGAAACATATAACACAGTTGCAGGACCAAATAAAGCTCTGATGTGGTGTTTTCAAAGTGTACATTCTCTATTCTTGCCACGTCTTACTTGTGCTGATCTCCACAAACCATATCCATAATTTTCCTTATCAATCTCTCTTGTCAAATATGGCTTTCTACTGCTCAATACAGTGCTGTGACAGCAACATGCTGCTACACATGATGTCGTGATGCAGACAAATCTTTTTATACAGGTCCTCTAAAAGGTGGTTACATGGTCCCATTCCCATATATCTTAGCATCTCATATGTCTCGATACATTCGTCTTTTTAATATACAGATGTTAATTCTGTCTCCTCTACCTCCTGTCTTACTGCTCCTCTTGACTTAGGAAGGACCTAGGGAGAATATACTTACAGAAGGTCTCCCTTGGCTTTGAGCTGGTCCCAGCAGGTCTGACTGTCTTCCTAAACCTCTATATGAGCAGTTATGAGCCTGTGGGGGAGGCAAGCAAATTCCAGCTACTCCTGACCTTTGCCTGTTAACTGTGCCTCCTCTACATGATACAGAGAGGTTTTCCAATTCAGTCACTCTCAGTTACCAAGAGCTTTGACAGTCAGTAAATTACGCCACAACTTGTATTCTGGCTTGGAGCTTCTGCTGGCTACTTACTGCAATTATTCAATGTTACTATTACATTAGATGAGGTTTTAATCAGTGCCATAGATAGTAGGGCAAGGCTTGGGGGACTTGTGTGCCTTAGAAATAGATTTGTGTGGGGATAGTGACCACATGTGCATTCTAGAATATTTCCTTCCTGAAAGGTGGTGAATTGAAGGGGGAAATAGTGGTTTGGAATCAGTGGTTCTCTGTATAGCGAACAAGCTAAGAAGTATCTGGCTTTGATGGGATTACCTGGAAGATTTTATCTTTGGTGGAAGGTGTGTGTCCTGCCTCAGGAAGTTCTGAAATGAAGATTTTTTTTCACAGCTGTTCAAAAGTCAGTCAGACAAGTGCAGAAGAAAATAATCACTTCTCATTCCAGTTACCATTCTACCTAGCTGAGTCTCATTCTTTCATAATCTTTCATGTTTTTATCCCTGGAGGTAGGCTCCCTTTGAAGAGTAGTAAGAGTTGTCATGATTTGATTCATCTTTTCAAAAGAAAACATCTTTGCATTTTCCTCTGCCTGCCTCAGTTTAGATTGCCTTTAGTAAGTCTCTTTCCCTGGCTTTCCTGGGATGTCCTCAGTTGTCAAAGTGATGTGCCGACCTTCCCTCAGCAGCTCCAAGACTAGGATGAGAGCAGTGTGAGTCCTTAATGCTCTCTACCATGGTGGAGCAAGGTTCTTCTCTTCCAAGAGACATTATGGCCATCAGGGTGCTTTGGAAATGTCTCTGTTGAAATCATCAGCATCAGAGTGAAGATGCAAGTTGGAACAATATTCTAAAATCCAAGCTTGCTTATCAGCCCTCCTGTGACGTTAATGACCTATATATGGAACAAAAAGGGAATATCCCATGACAATTAAGGAGCCTTTCAGCTTCAGGAGCCACTATAGTCTGTAAAAGCCACAGTGGAGGCAGGATTGTGGCCCCAGTCTGTGTGAACCCACTCTCTACTGTGAGGGGTTCAGCTTGGTTCAGTACGACATGTGTTGCCTAAGTGCAAAAGGCTGAGACCCTTGAGTAGCTGCCAGACTTTGCTAGCAGGGTTTCAAGCACATCCATTCATGCTGGGATTGCATCCTTTATGTCTGCTTGTCAGTTCCCGAGTCTTCATTTGGCACAAGGCTGCCCATCTAGCAAGAAGTATATCTGCTGTCTTCCCCTCTTTCCAGGACCACATACAGCTTTCCCGCAGCACAAACTTTTTAATTAAAGGTCTGTCATTTTTTCCCAGACATCTCAAAGAAATTATTTTGTCTTGGCCTCCTTCATAGTTTCACCGTTCAGTCAGAATGCAGCTCTTCGGAGCGGTCTCTGCTCACTCACCACAGACATGTACTTGTTCCCCTTCGGCTTCATAGTGAGCTTTATCTTTCCATTTTTGCTTCTAATTTGTTGACACTGAGGGCCTGCCTGGGTTTTGCAGGCTTTCCTGTAATGAGGCAGCCAGATTGTGAAAGACTGTGTCACAGCCTGGCTTGTTCTTGTCAGCAGCTTTTGTCTCTCCTCTGCAGTCAGTTCTGTACCACTACTTCTGATTTTTGCTTTTGTTACTCTGGTTGGTTTTAGCTGAGTTTGCTTTCTCTGTTAGCAGAAAGATGATTTAATTCTGCTGAAGCCTGGCAATGGTAGCACATAATAGCAGCATGCATTTTTAATCTAGATTCAGTTTCTGTGTTTTACAGCAACAGGGAGAGTCTGTTTCTGTGTCTGAGGTGCCACTACAAGATGTGTATGATTTCCTGAGTGTTGATGATTGTAGTGAATTATCCCAGTTCTGTTTAGAGCTGTTGCTTAGAGAGTTTTTAGTGTTTATGCACAAAGCTAGCAAAAAAACAGTTGTATTTCCCAATTCACAAAAAAGTAAATAAATTTTAAAGTTAGGTTTGCATCCAGAGTGGGCAGAATCAGCTCCCTTCCCTCTCTGAAATCTCTCATAGATATGTGAAATAGGTGCCACATGCAGTTGCATGGCTCTTACCTCAGTACGGTTCGACAAGGATGTCACTTTGGCAAAGCTGCCCAGCATTGCAAGGGCTCCAGGGAGTCATCGACCACCAAGGAAGGAGTCCTTGCTTCGCAGTAGCTAGGGAGCGCCATAATTTGAAGGGCTCCTGGCCCCAAGGAAGACAGGCCAGGAGTCATGATGCTGCTGAAAACTTTAGGAACCACAGGTTGAATGAACACCCTGTTTCAGGCTGAGCAAACCAGCATTTTTCTGAGAGTCTCTTTATATAGTAGTACTTCTCTGGAGAAGCACAAGGGTAACTTTGGACCTACGTAGTGGCAGAATTCAGTGCTAAGACCACACTCCAGGCAGATGTAATGAAATAAAGCCTGAAGAAATTAATATCTTGAGCTTCTTATGTTGTGAACTTCTGGAGCCCCCAGATTGCCTGATTGTGAAGCAGTTTACTGCTGGGTGTGTTTGTCTGCAGTGCTCTGGAATGAAGCACCAGGGATTCCAGGGCTGTCTCTGGGCACTTTCTGAGGCTGTACAGACACTCTTTTTCACAAATCAGCCCATGGAGCTTGTGCATTACAATGTTTCTCTAGGAGACAGGCGACTCTCACATGCTCACTTTGGCTCCAGGCAAGGTTACTCTGCCATCCTCCTGAGATCTCTGCAGAAGGAGCTCTGCTCCCTGTCCAGCAGAGTGTGTGCTGGGGAAGCATCCCTTTATACAAGCTTGCTGTAAAAATCATGTATCATCAAGCTGACAACTAGACAGTGTCTTCTTCATTTACTCTGGTTGGGGCTCTGCATAGGAAGGGACCTTGGTCTGACAAGAGTTGAAATCTTAAAGTCAGAGGAAGCATTGTAACTGGTAACTGTTGAGTTGTTCCTCTTTATATGACACTATGTGGATTATCCTGAACTATAAATTGTGGTAAAAGGAGGAAGGTAATGACCAAATCCAGGAAAATAAACTACTTTTTTGTGTTACTGGTATGTCAGAATTAGCAGGTGAAGTGGGTCTAAAAGAGTGATTTGGTGCTCTTCCTGATGAAACAGCCTCCCACTGAACCCAGTGATGTCACTTGAGGCTGCATCCAGTTCCTGCTTGCAAGAGTGGAGATCCTGCTTCTGACCAGAAGTGAGAACATGATGAACCCTCAGGAAAGTACACATATGTGAGCAGGCTAGATTCACAGAGCAAACCACGATTTAGTTTTGCTACTGAGTGATCCTCATTGCAATACAAGCAAATGGGCCAGAGTCCTGTTTTAATCTTCCTTCTGGGCTTCTTTCTTCATCTGATCACCTCTGGGAAGGATAAAAGATCCAGCAGAGAAACTAAGGAGTGGGAGAAATGACTCTGACATGAAGAAGGATGTTTAAAGTGTATGTTGAATCAAAGCTTTTATGTATAGTACATTTCTGCACAAAGACCTTAGAAGAGGTTAGCAAATAAGATGTCATTGAGGTTAAAGCTGTATATTAATTTACCACAACTTTGCCCCCAGTGTTGTGACTGAGGATCTCCTGTAAGACTACTGAGGGGTTTCTATTGAATGGTTTAGTCTTCAATTAGTAAAGCAGTACAATATCAGAGGGAAAAGCGAGTTACTTCGCCTACTGCTGTAGCAGCCTGATAAAGTCCCACTGAATTTATTTTCCATAAGTTGAGCAAGGGTAAGCTATTGAACAAGAGGAACCAAGCAGGAATGACTAATATGCTGGAGTGTGCAGAAGTGAGCTCATGTCCCCATGAGGATATTGTCTGTGTGTGGTTTTGGTTGTTTGGTTTGGGGTTTGTTGTTTTTTGGTTTTGTTTTTTTTTTTTTTTCCTTTTTCACTGGGAAACCAGAAGTAAAAATGTATTCATTTTTTTCTGAGCAAAGCAAGAAGCAAATCGTGGTGACATTTCCTCATTTTCTGTTTCCTCAAGGAAGCGCTTAGTCAGCCTGATCATTCATTCTGAGACTTGTCCTTCGCTTTCTTGGCATTCTAGGAAGAAAATTGCGAAAAATTAAAAAGAAAAAAGAGCGTATGTGTACACACATGCGTATATATGTATCTATAGGTTAAGTTTGTGGACTGATACCTCTTTGCGGAGTGATAGCTCTTTCTGGTTCAGAGCATTTTCATTTCAGTGGGAGAACTGATCAAAGTAATAATTAACCTCTTGTAAGTCTATGGCAAGGTAACTGCCCATTTTTTCAGTAGTCCAGGACTAAAAAAAGGTGTGTGTCTTGTAGAATGTTATGCCCTTTGGAAGTGATTTAAGCTTTATGGAGGAAATTTCTCTAATTTCAGAATGGCTTTGTCCAGCCTGTTTAATGGTGTGAATGCTTCAGGTTTTCCAGCCATTTTCCTTCTGTGGAACTCTAGAGCTCTGTTTCGTTTGTTGTTACATTTTGTTTGACCCAGTGTGGAAAAACCAGGCAAGGTAGGGACAGACCGGCTTGCTTCTCAGAATAATGGAAGATCCCTCCTAAAAGCAGGATTTGGTTCAGTAAATATGCATAGTAATGTTATCAGTATTAAGGAATGTCTCTTCAGAGATGGCACTGATTATTTTTCACGGTAGGTGGGATGGGTCATTTCCTATGCTACTCATGCAAGATTCGAGTCCCAGGAGGTCTGGAGCAATAGACCTGTCTGGAGGAAGTCCAGGAAAGAAAGGAACATTTTTTACACTGATCAGGCTTTGGCAAATTGTTGCCTCCCCCGTGTTTGTCATCTGCCTTTCTATCATAAATGTATAGGTTGGAAAAAATCTTTCTTCAGAAGGATTAGAATATTCAGCCTTTTCCTATGTGTGCTGTGTATCTATAAAATATAGTTGCTTTGGCAGTATGGCTGTTGGCCTTCTGTAGTTTGGTTATATAGCGTTTCTCATTTGCAATGCAGTGAATAATAGTGATTTTTCTATGAACAAAATATCTTTATGTAACTGAGACAAATCCCCGGTATTAGCCACATCTCTCTACCGCTGGAAGCTCATGTGTTGGCACCTGTGTAAGCTCAAACGTGCTGTTACTGCTACCAAACTTCAGAAGTTTTTGGCAACACAAGTTTTGACTTTTCAAGGTGAAAAAGACCAGAGAATTTTTACTGTATGTTTTTTCCATGGTTAAAAAGGAAAACACTTTCTTTATTTTTAATCTGGACTGTTTTGCAAATCAGAATTATTTTTTTTTTACCCCAACTGCGTGTTTTACAACTTTCCTCCCTCTTCCCATTCTGAGGAGCTACTGCTAAAAAGAATCTTTCCCTTGAGAATCACAATCTCTTTCAAGGGTAGTTGAAGAAGGAGAATAGAAACCAGTTATGGCTGCTGTTAGTGAATAAGGACTTGGTCCTCAAACTCTTTTGCACACAGGTAACTTGATGAGTCTAAGTAGCTGCATCAAATGCTCTTGTGAAGTTATTCATACGATCAAATGTTTGCATGATCAGTATCTAAATCATTGTTCTAGTTCTGAGTGTTCTTGCATGTTTCCCCATCTGTAAATCAATGATACTGCAGGCTTCACTTGGCAAACACTTGAAATTAATTAGTTTAAAGCAGTATATATGAATGTGTCATTTATTAATGTCTGAGAAGGAATACTGACCAACGAAATGGGTATTTTCCACTTTCACAAGAAAGAATGACAAAGAACAATTGTTGAGAGATTAACCTGGAAAAGCAATAAATAGTTCTTAAAAACAAATAATCCCATAAAAGTGATGCATGAAGAAAGGCAAGCCTCTAGAGAAACAGCAGCAAATGCAATTAAAGCAGGAGAAAAATGTTAAGTAACTTTATTCTTAGCAGGGGAACTTGGTTAGTATGATGTCTGGAGGGCTGCTTGCTTCTTTTCTTTCCCTCCAACAGACAGAGCATCCGTTATACTTTCAGACACATTTTCTCGTTGATTCTCCTGCCACTCTTCCTCCTGTAAACCAGGAACAGCTCGGTTGATGCACATGGATTCACACTTCCGTGAAAAAGTCAGACCCTGTATATTTTGGTGTGACCCTTAAGGGGAAATCCTAGCCATTACAGAAGCCAATGGCAAAAATGCCACTGCCACCAGAGGAGCCAGGTTTTCCTCCAGGATTTTTTATCTTTCTGACATTTCTGCCTTGTACCCCGTAACAAAAACATAACGTTTCACAAATTGCTGTTGCTGCTATATTGGATAACTGATTGCTGTCTTGAACACCCTGCAACTTAATCTGCTCAGGAAGCAGTTTCAGGTTCAGTGCCCTGTACTTTCTGTGTTCCATATATTTTGATATCCATGTGCAGATGCTAGTGGTGCAGTGAGAGAGGTCATGCGGCAGCCCACTGGGATTCCCCCCTACTATTTGAGAGTGGCTTGAAAAACTTGGTCTAGGAGGGCAGTGAGGAAAGAGAGGGTTTGGTTTTCTTTTGAAAGCATTTTTAAAAATGCCATGAGACACTATTGCTTTTCAGCTCGCTGTTTGTTAAGGTAATGGTTCGGGCTCAGTAACGCAGGCAGCTCGTGTATGTTTAGCCATCTGTGAAGGTCTCATAAATTAAAAGATGCAGGGCTGTAAGATGACCCTGGAGTTGTTACCCTGGTTTGGGTTGTTGTGGTTTGGGTTTGGTTTTTTTCTGTTTGTAATGCTGTTATGATAGCAAGTGCTTATAGTGCCACCACCTGGCTGAGACAGCCACTGTCTTCACGATCAGGGTTTTAACCTTTAAATGAACATGTTGCTGTTGCCGCAAGAAAATACAAGCCAGTCTTGTGGGCTCGCTAACACCCCTTCCTCTTCTTGGCTTTTTTTCTTTTTTTTTGCCGTTTTTAGTGGTGCAGAAGGGTCATTTGAGGACAGCAGCAGCTAAAATGGCTGGCACTTTGAGAGGGACTTATACCATCTGCACAGGGTATGAATAACGTAATTTATCCACTTGGTAAACTGTGAATATCAATCTGTGTTAATACTTAAAGCTATCATTTAAGCTGGAGTTCTCAGGTTTTAAATTTGGTATGTGTTTTAATGTTTATTTAATATAAAATTCTTCTGTTTGTATTTAGTAATTCCATAAAGGGTCTCTTTTTCTTTGCTTCACTGAATCAGCTGAGCTGGGCAGTGACATTACTAACTAGAATTACTTTTTCCTTTCTGACTTTTGCTTTTCTACAGTCAAGTTCTGCAGCTGCAAATGCCACATGAACAAGGATTATGGAATCAAGCATGCAAAAAAAGTATACAGCGTTTGTGACATCTTCCCCTCTTCAGTCAGATGGCTTAACATGGAAGCCCTGCAACACTGGTGGGGCAGGTAGCCTTCTTTGCAAGTAAGTGTCCTAACAGCCTGGGCTGGTTTACAATTCCACTTCTGCTGCTTGAATCTTCTGCCCTTTGCACAAAGCACAGGCACATGTGACAGTAACTGGAGGACACAGGGGGACCTCCACTTGGTTACGTATTCTCAGTTCTTTTATGGGTTTCTTCTAAGCAGCTACGTTGTGCAGGTGCCACAAGCAATTGCCAATTTTATAGGGTACTTGAATGAAACATTTTCAGAGGGGGGGATGTGGGTAATCTGCAGGCCCTGAGGAGTTGTTTCGTTTTTTATTCTGCATTTTAGGGTCTATGGTGCTCTGATATTTCAAGTTCTGTGCAAACAGCAAGCACACTGCTATCATTGTGTTCCCTTGCTCAGGGCTTGTGGCTGAATTACCTCATGATAGGTTTTTTAAGTCTTTTGGCCTCCTTCTTGGCCTCATATTTCAACACAACATGTGAAAGAGATGAAGAATGAGCTAAAACTCCCTTCCAACTTTCACAGTTATGGGCTATTTTATTTTTCATTCCATGTGTTTTTTAACAACCTGTGGCATTGCTAAAGCAGTACAAGGTAGGTGAAGACGGTGTGGAGGAAGAGAGTTTCCCCCCTAATGCCAGTGGTTTAACATATTTGCCTTCACCTAAAAAAGTGGAGCTTTGCTGCCATTTGCTGCAAACGAAGTGAAGGTCTCTTTTCCAGCACCCCTCTCCCCTTTGCAAATATCCATTTGTAAAGCATGGCCCACGTGTTTCCTCTAAAAGAAAAGGCATTATGACATTGCCCTAGCTGCACAAAACGCTCTGCACTGCTAAATGTCAGTCAGGTATTCACTACAGTAATGTTCTCCCAGGTCCTGCCCAGGCTCCTGGCAGAGCTGTCTGTGCTTGCGCAGGAGTCCCCCACCTCAGTCAAGAGCTGCCTTGGGCTAGGGTTGGAGAAGCACCACTCACAGCACTCAAAACCTTCCAGAGCTGGTGCCACCAGGGGCTGCAGTTCACCTGCCATGGCCTTTACAGCTTTTAAGGAGGTTTTGGTGTGCCTGGATTTCCCTGGCCATGAATCTTAGAGGAATAAAAGGGAAATGGAGGTCCAGTGTAAGACCAAGACTGCTCCTCCTCCGCGTACTGTCCTGTCCTGGACACTGCGTAACTGCCAGTGTCACTGTAGGGGAGCTGCCATGTCCAGCAGAAGGTGGGCAGCTGCTTGGGCTTCCCACCCCCCTGCCACAGGCAGGAGTGGTGCTGGGGCTGGCAGCGATGCAGAGGGGCAGCAGGGCAGTGTGCTGCAGCTACAGGACCAGCAGCTACTTGCAGGCAAGGACAGAAATCAGCAGAGTGGTTGAGCACACCAAAATGCTTACTGTCCAGTGCCGGTGCAGCCCCAGGACTGGTTACAGCCTGGGAATCATGGAAGTCATTGAAAGCAAACTTTGCCATTCACTTCACATTTGGGCAAGCCTAGGTGTTCATTTGCAGGTGACCCAGCTCAGACCTTCCTGTTGTCATGTTGTGGCCATATCCATCTACTTTCCAGATAAACCTTCACCCCTCCAAATTATGAATATTAAACCTTGGTCTTGAATGGAGAAAGGCAATTCCCATGGAAACAGTGATAAACATCAAAAGATGGGGCACGAGGGGAGGGAAAAGAAATGGCTGAATTTGTCTTGTGATCATTTCATCAAAGTATATTCCTGTGGCACACTGCCAGGATGTGTGAGTTACAAGGCATGTCCTTGTGGACACCACAGTGCAGAACTGAGGGAGGCAAAGGCAGAGAACGGAGCTGGGAGTGCTCAGCAAGCCTGAGGGCTTTGGGGCTAAATGGCAGAGGAGTCAGCTGATAAATGATGCAGAGTGTGCAAGGAAATTAGTGGACAAACAGAGGACATCTGAGAGAATGAGACCTCACTCTGCAGATAAGGTATAAAAGGGCTGGGGTCTTTGCAGGTCCTGTGTGGAAAAGCCAGTTTAATATGGGGAAAAGGAAGTGCTTGCAGCAAAAGACACTTTTACGGTACAGTAACAGGTCAGTACAAACCCTGAAGCCTGTTCTCCATAGTGCAAGTCAGCCCAGATATATAGGAGAAGGTGGCTGTATAAGCTGGAAAACTTTCTTCCATGCTGTCATCTGGAACTGGTTGAAAGCAAAGTACATAAAGATGAGGAAAGGATGAGAGACTTTGCTTCTGTTGGGTAATTAAAGGGGAAAAAAGCCTTACCACCATAAAAAGGAATGAGATAAATCATGTCACAAAGAAATTTGTTGCTGTGGTTATAGAAGTCTTCCCCTTTCATTAAGAAAAGAAAAAAGCTAATATGGCTGAGATCAAGTATGACTAGAGCTTAGCTCCACAGAGGAAATAAAAATACAAACACTAGAGCAGTCATAGAGGAAGAGTGGAGGAAGAGATAAAGGAGAGCACAGAAACGAGATGTAGGCAATTTATAACTTGGTATCACATTTAAAAAAGATTTAGAAAGCCTGTATCCTCCCAAAGGAGTTTAGGCATATCATTAAAACCTTTAATATTGTCTTGACAACTCTTCTATTTCTTGCATGTAGCTGACTGATAAGGTAACATTTTTAACTTCAGCATTGCTATCCTTTTTGTTCCTAAAGAAAACTGTAGTTGATCTTGCACTAAAAAAGGACAGGGGAAAAACGAATTAAAATCCTGGATCCGCTGAGATGCTTATTTATTTAAGACTGGAGCCAGGAATCCTAACAAAGCATTAGAGGAGTCTACAGCTTCTCTCCCTGCTCCTCCTCCCCTTTCCCAATTTGCTCCTGGAAAACATTTCTTCAGATTTGCTGTGTACCTTTGCTACAAAACCTGACTACAGTGTCTGTGGGTCCATAGGTTATCTGCCCAGGCACAGAGTTGAGCTAGACTGTGAAACCCATGCTTGTGACTTCAGGTCTGGTAGTCTGCTGACTTCAGTGGGGCTGCTGCCGTTATATGCTGGGTTTCAGCATGAGTAATGGTGTCACAATCTGGCCCATAAATTCTGGGTAATTTGTAAAATGCCTGTCACTATGTTATCTAAATAGCAATGGCACAGTTGGAAACCGTTCTGGGCTGTTGCAGAGGAGTCTTCTCAGTTTGCTTCTCGAGTGCAGCTCTGCTATTATACATTGTAGTATGTTCCTTTCTACCCCTATATTAAGATCATCCGAACACTGTTCATGTTATGGTAAACCATGATTCCTGAAGGAATTTTGATATTTAATGTTGGTGTCGTAGTTTAAGCCCCCACCCATGCAGTTTTACTCACTCATTCACTCCCCTCTTTCTTCCCCCAGTCCCGGGGGGATGGGGAGGAGAATCAAAAGAATTCAACTCGCACAGGTAAGAACAGTTTAGTAACTAAGGTATAACACAAATCACTACTGCTACCACCAGTAATAATACAAGAGAAATACAAGGAAAGAGAATACAACTGCTCACCAAGCCCGACCCAGCCAGTGCACCCCCAACAGCGAACCCCCAGCCCCAAAAACCTGACCATGCCGTGCACCCACAGTCCACCACCCCACCCTTCCAGGTCTCTGCTCTCCGTGTTCACATCCTGGACATGACGTGCTGTGGTATGGAATAACCTCTTTGGTCAGTTTGGGTCAGGTGTCCTGTCTCTGCTTCCTCCTGGCTTCCCCTCCTCCCTGGCATAGCATGAGGCTCAGAAAGTCCTTGGTCAGACCAAAACATTGCCAAGCAGTAACTGAAAACACTGGTGTTATCAGCGCTGTTCCCAGGCCCAAAATCAAAAACACAGTGCTGCACCAGCTACCAAGGAGGAGAAAAAAATGACTGCTGCTGCTGAACCCATGACAGTTGGCAATAGACATAATTGAACAGAGTAATAGATGTTGGAATAGGTGTTACAGAAGTCAGCAATTACCTCTTTACAATCCCCTTCTTTACACTTTTCATTTTTTTGTGCTTCTTTGGAGACTTTTTTGAGCGACTGATTTTCACTGGCACAATTCTATGGAAATCAGACTTCTAAGCTGCATGTGTGTTGCTCCTGGTTGTGCCCACAGTGTATTTGGTTGTACAAACTCAATAGAAAATGCTTCCTTCATTATTTCCCAGTTTTCCATTCATGAGAGCATTCATGCCAGAAAACTTCTTGTGCTCCCCCAGCCTGGTGAGCACATGTGGTGAATTACCTGAGCAATTAAATGAAGGCACTTGGGTGAACCATGCACATGAAATATTCTTTGAAGACATTCTGTGATCAAAGCAGAGAAAGGAAATAAAAATGGGTATGTTTGCTAAATATTGAATAAATTAAATGCGAGGGTACTGCAATGAAAAGGCAGAACATGTGTTCATGGGAAGAGGCTGTATCCGCTTCATATTCATGACAAAATATTGTTGTCCTGTTAACGTTCCTTACAGGGGTTCCTGGTAGGGGAGCTAGAGGACAAAGGAGCCTGAGACGGAAGGGGGTTTGTGTGCGTATCATTATAATTAATTGTGTAATTGCTGGGACAATGTCAAATTTCTTTTCTCTCTAGAAGAAGAAACAGAACTAAGAAGGCTGCCAGGGAGTACAATTGTACAGCAATGAAGGCACCAAGGAACAATTGTTCGGAATATGTAGAAAGAACCATTAACCATATAAAATTTCTCTTCAAGTTACCAGAGTGGCAGTAAAAGGGACAAGGAAAAATCAAGGTAGGCTAGGTTTGAAATTGTTGATGGTTTAACTTTTCACCACAGAGTCACTGCCAGTTTGCAATCCCTTATAATTTACTCAGTAAGTTTTCCGTGGATTGGAAATCGACCGTTCATCTTTATACGTCAGTTACAGAACTAGCAATAGCTTAGTTCTTACTGTTCAGTAGGTGTTTATTGTAGAATAAAATACTCTGTGGAATAAAGACACATAGCCCTCAGGTCACAATTTCCATCTATTGTGAAGAAAGTCCCTTATAGATGTTAGAAAACAGGTTATAGTGGGGAATACAGCAGCACAATAAACAGTGAACTGCAGAGCATAGACACAGTGTCAGAAAGGGAAAACCCCCTTGGGTTTCTTGACTTATTCCAGAATTCTGCTTAATAGTCATAAGGTCCTAGTCTTGTTTTAACTACTAGTGGGCAGACAACAGTTCTTCACAGGAAGTGCAGTATTATTTGGCATTTCTTAAAATATACAATGGCAAGTTCAGTGAAGAATACGATGCTGACTGTACATGGATATGAAGTTATGCTCTTACTCAGATATGTGATTTTTCAAAGTCACAGTGAATCTGAGTGTGTGTTTGTGCGAGAGAAACTCATTAGTTAAATTTCCAAAGTAATTTGTCTGTTTTCTTTTTATTAAATCAAAATTCATTTCCAGATGTCACTGTGTAAAATTCCAAATTAGGCTACCAGATAAAAGTTCAAAAAGGCTAAACATTCAAGTACATTTTATAGGAATAGTAATAACTACCTGATTTCTGTGATTGCCACTCATGAACGACGTAAACATGTGTTTCTCTTCATAAATAAGCTGGTGACTATATTGATCAAACTTCCATGCATGTAAATTACAGCAAAAGAAAAAGCTTAGCTTCTCTGTTTTCATAAACTACTTTCTGAATAGGACATGCTTCACGCCTTTTAACGTGACCCCATTTAGTTTCGCTTCACCAGATTTCTCGGTAGGTGACAGAGTCCCCGAAGCACAGAGACAAGGTGCTCAGAATTCTTCTGAACACGAAATTCTGCTACTTCTTCAGACTACTTGGGGAGTTTCAGACTGTCTAACCATTCTCTTTTAGGTTGCCCCATTTATTTCAGCTGAAGTCTCCCTTAAAGGCGTACACCTCAAAATCCTTAATTTACAAGAACAGTACTTCCTTCTGCTCTACGTATGCTATATACATTAAGTACACTAATTTGCATGGAACCATGCTGTACCACTCTTAGAATATGGTATAGTAGTATCAATCAACCAGGATTCTCAGACCTTGCAATTAAAGCACAGGTATTTGGCAGTAAAGCACTCCTGAGGCAGAGCTTCAACTTTATTTAAGATATGCTTACCTCAAACTGCCATGTGGGGTTGCCTGGGTGTGGAAATACACTGAAACAAGTAGGATAAGAGAAGGGAGCACAGATAGGGTGCTTTCATACAGAATTTCCTGTCAGGGAGAAATGTGTAAGCTTTCACACTGACACTGGTGACCTCAGAGTGAAACTGGATGCCAGGGTCCCCTGTGCTAGTTTCCCTGAGCTCTCCAGGACCTCTGTGAGGGCTGCTTGTGACATGAGCACTGGCTGCCTGCAAGGGGGACAAGCTGTCAGGGAACCACTGGACAAGATCTGCAGCTTCATTTTTATCCCCCTCCTGCCACAAGCTGTCCTCTACTGAGCCCTCTGAAATCTGCACCCTGACTCACAAGGAGAGGGGCTTCTTTTTGTATTCTCATTAATATAAAGTAAGGTCTTGGTTTCCAGGACTCAATTTTTTTATGGTGGAGTACTCAGACCCGAGATCCTAACACATGAGAGATTGTGAGAGAAACAGTGGGTGTTCAGCCACTCTTTTATACCATTATATATATATATATTATATATCCATTTATATCACCACAGCAGCACGGACTCAAACCACCTTAATCAGGTTTAAAGTTATTACGCTACAATCTCATGAAATACAAGGTGATGTTTCAAATAATGCCATGTAAGTCTGATTATCCCAAATGTACGTGCTTTGCAACCCACCTTTTTCTTTAAACTAACTAACCTTTAATTGCTGTGATTAGACTTCGCAAGTATGAGAAATCCTATCCGCTGTTCTCAGTAGGTGCTTCGTATGCCTCAAAATCTGGTCATTTTGCTCTCTCAAAAACATTGTGCTTTGTTGTGCGCTAATTTCCTTATACATTCACTAAACTACTCAGGAAGCATGAAGAATGCAATCTTTGATTCCCTTAAGTGCATTTCCACAGATGACAGAAATGGACATATTCCATTCACAAATATGTGAGCATACTACTTTATAAAATTAATGCATATTATCTGCAAAGCCTGTGATGTCTGCACACGTGCTCTTAACCCTGTTCAAATAACTTCAAAGAATGAAAGTGCTGTTTCTTTATAGACTGCATTTAGTAGAGATTTATTAACATGTCTTAATTGTAGACCCTGTTGTTCTTAGAAGAAATGGCAATTGGATGAGATCATGGAGAGGCAAACCTTCTCTGGAAAACAATAGTTTAAATATAGTGTTCCTTTCTGTTTTGAACTCAAATATTGATAAGAACATGCATGCCTTCAATGACAAGTTAACACTCAGTAAGCATTTAATCATAAATATGTGCTGTCTCTTCAAAGTACTAAACCTGTTTGCAATATTTAACAATAATCACAATGGAAAGTGATAAGAATCATCTTCTAATTTAAATTGAGTAGAAAATAAAGTAATACCTATTATCCCATTTCAAAACTTGCACTAAATAGGTGAACAAGCCTGTTCTTTAGGGCTACCAAGATGGTTAGGGGCTTGGAGCATCTGACATGCAAGGAGAGACTGAGGAAGCTGGGACTGTTCAGCCTGGAGAAGGGGAAGCCCAGAGGGTGTCTTATCCATGTGCATAAATACCCGATGGAAGGTGAATAAACAGGGTGGAATCCAACTCTTTTCAGTGGTGCCCAATGAAAGGACAAGAGGCAATGGGCACGATCTGAAATAAAGGGAATTCAACTTAAACCATTTTCACTGTTAGGATGGCAAAACACTGGGAACAGGTTGCCAGGAGAGATTGTGGACTCTCCTTGCTTGGAAATACTCAAACTCAAACTGGACCTGCTCTGACTATCCCTGCTTTGAGCACAGATTTGGATTTGACAATGTCCAGAAATGCCTTCCAACCTCAGCTGTCTTGTGGTTCTGTGTTTCACATTATTGTTAGAGAATACTGTGCCTAGAGGCCACAAAGGTCAAATTTGTGAGGATTTCAGAGGATGAACATGTGCAGTGTCCCCTCTGAACATGCAGTATGGCTGTTTTGCTCTTGTTGAGGGCTACGTGAGTGAGAGGAGAACCATGCTGTGGAAAGCCCACTGAGGCAGTGGACCCTGCATTACAGAAACCTTCTCCTTATTTAGGGGAAGCAGAGAGACCAGACAAGACAGGCACTCTTTCCCTTGTCCTGCTCCTGTGGGGAACAGAGATTCTCCCAAGTGGTTTCTGGGTGTAGAATGCACTGCTACCTTCATTCAGACTCCTTCAGTGGACTACTTAATCCACCTTTGCAAGGAACGCTTTTTTTTCCACTATATCCATTTAACAGAGAGGAAAAGCTTTTGACTACTGTTTTTCTTATTCTGACCCTGTGAGTAGATTCCTGGCACACAGGTGGGAACCTATGCATTGTACTGGGACATTCACATCACATTCTATACTTTGGTCACACATCAGGCATACACCAGCAAGGCTTCCTTATTACCTGCCACAGTGGACAAACCTGCAGGAAACCATGGCTGACAGGGCTCATCACTCTTAATGCATACACAGATGTAGTCTGGTTTTTAATGCCCTTTTCCTCAGGCTTTAGTTCATGTGATACCTTAGTTGCAACAGTTCTATATATTAGGGGTTTGGTGACATTTCCTCCTCCCCTTCCCCTGCACTCTAGTCTTCAGCCACTTGAGATCCCAGCCTTTGCTTGTGTGCTAAATGACAGAATATTTCTGTGTGTTTGGTATTTTCTGTCCCAGAATTTCCAGTCTCAGAGCAGCTACATTAAGCAGCTAATTCCTTTTTTCTTATTACCTCCATCTATTAATAATTGCAGCCTGCAAGAATTGGGAACATTCAGTATTTTCCCTAATGCAACTACTCTCATTCAATCCAGATTAGATTCCACCACCACCACCCCAATTTATTTTAAGATGCAGGAGAGAAAAAAACACGTATAAAATAGGAGACTGTTTGTTTGAGCATGTAGCACATTTTGTGCAGAAATCTTAATTCATGCAGAAGAATTCTTAAAGACTTCTTCGCTATTAAGGTAGAGCCTGAACAGTTACCATGTCCTAATCAGTCTTGTTCCCTGTTCCTGTCTCCTTTCCACAATTACTTACTAGGGATAAAGATTTTCATTGTGGAAAATAGAAACCCTTCTTCCTATTCCACTCATCAGTAGCAGCCTCAGCCCGCTTCAGTGTCTTGCTTTTCTGATGCTGTGCTTTGGCTTCAGTAAAATATCTGCTCAAAATGTTTTGGGTTTCCAGCTTGCTCTGCAACTTTTTTTTCTCATTTTATTTACCTGGTTTAGGGCTGTATGAAATAGGGCCCAAAGGGACAACTGAATCATGAGGTTTTGCCTGATGTTGTGGGCAGCCTCTTTCCTAGGCAGACTGTGAGCCATCTAGAAGCTCAGTTTCCAGCTCAGTTATTCACTTTGCTTCCATCCAAAAGCCATTTGAGAACTTCACTCTTCTAATGGTCAGCAATCTCATTCCCTGTTTAAATATACTTGTAGCCAGTTCATATTTATTTTCTCTTTTGACAAGTCTATCCTTTCTTTCAGTAGCTCAAATACCTCCCCAGTTTCCTTGCAGAAAGCACTTATGCCTTTTCCCCCTTAGATCTGACTTTGTTAGACTAAATAAACCCAAGTCTTTTAGCTTTGTCATCCTACTAGCCATTCTTCACATCTGCTCATATTTGGATGTTACTCTTATAGGAGCACTTGTACAGCAATGTTTGCAATACTGAAGATGAGATCTCAGTATAAACATGGGAGCATTAACACTTCACCCTATACTGGCAGGACCTTCTGTTTGAATTTGTCTGTTTCTGAGCTGTATCACAGTGTTGGTTTTTGTGAACTTAACACACCTGGGTCTATTTCTTGCTTCCCACTCATTTTCAGCTGAGAGCTGCTCAGCATGCGTGCTATTTCTGTGGATATTTCTTGGTTATTTGAGGGACTGGGAAAATGTGGGACTTGTTTTCCTACATTGTGGTCTTTATTGGAGCCAAGATGAGTTTGGAGACACCCTTATATCTAATGTAAGAACAGCCAAATGGGATCGAGTTTGAAGCCAGCTTGTGAATCCTTCACGCTTCATGCTCTACAGGCATGTATTCAGTTAGGTACTTCAAAATATCTCAGCAATCATGGGCATCTTTTATATGAAGTATTTTAGCATTTAAACATAGTCATTCAAGTGACACAACTCAGAACTATTATTTTAAAAAGCCTCTTAAATATTATTGACCATTTTATTTGTCATGACCATTTTTAGAATGCTTATCCTTAACTATTCAGTACTTTGGCCTTTAGCTAATACTTAAATATTCATGGTTCTTCCCAAAAAGAGTTGCTCAGATAACAGCACAGCCCAAAAAAGTCCTGTTATTTCTGAAGACTGACATAAATCAGGTGCAGTCTAGACTGAGTGGGATACAGGATGGGAGGGTATAGGAGCAACTGTGGAAAAAAAAAATCTTACCTATCCCCATTGTACACTGAGAAGAAAATTTGTCAGAAAGAAATGTAAGCAAAATAAATCATAGCTGCACTATAAAAAATGCCTACAATAAAGTGCTTATTCTCTTCACTAGTATGATAGAGGAGCACTTCAGGCACAGAATCAGTGCTGATGTCTTTCATGCTGCTGCAAGGGCTCAGTAAATGATGGAAAATTAAATAATCCAATTTAATCCAAGGAATTTCTTAGCAGCTTAATGGTGTAAGAAATAGTAAAGGAAAAAAATTAACTAAAACAAGAAACATCATGAGATAGATGTCTAGCCTTGGAAGTGCTAGAAGTCTTCTACAGTTGCCAAGATTTCTAGTTAGTCAAGATGTGATGTAAACTAGATGTCACACAACCCAAGTGAGTGTGGCTATACAAATGACTGTGCAGTGAGTGTGTAAAGTAGCACACAAAGGGCAAATACTGCATAACAGCATGGCTAGTTTTCATGAATTTCTCCTCAATCTGCTGGCTAAGTCTTCTCTGTGGCAGCTCTGGAAGACTCATTCAGAGACTCCCAAGACATCTGGATTGGCAGTTCTGAGAAGTGGGCCTGCAGGCAGTGATGAGTTATGCAGCATTTGTCTAACAACTAGAAACTGGGCAAAAATCCTTTGTGGTAGGGTACAGAGGTGACAGAGGTAGTTTCTGCAGGTTTATTTTAGGCTGCATTCTCTCCCTGCCCTGGCAACTTGTGATCTGATAGATCTGCAGAACAGGAACTGGAGATTTGTTCTCCTTGGTTTCTTCAGTATGCTGGATATTTTCTGCAACAGAATACTCTCACAGAAGCTGGTCTGGTATGCAGGACTGTGGATCTTGCATTATTTCATAAGGGTTATAATTAAAGAATAATACTGATCAGTTAATTTTATCTTTATGCTTTTATATATAAGGTTTTTACAGACTGAATTTTATTTTAATATCTACCAACTAATGTTATGGGAATAGTCTGCAGTGGGATAGTGTTTTGCTACTCAAAATTTAGGAATACAGTAAAGGGCCCCTACTATTTCTCAGTAGAGTCATCAACACCAGCTAGAGAAGGTAATCCTGAGTATGCTGTCCGTGTATGATTTATTCTTATTCATGGACCCATTAGAACAGTTATTCTTAGTTCAGTTTCAGAAATTTGAACACTGTAATTTAAAGAAATTAGAAAACATTTTCTGTTTATGCAAATCTTGATGGTTCACACAGCTTGATAGATTTTAATTTATTTTTTCTACAATATCATTATAGTAGTATGTGTTTAAAATACTGAAAATGCAAATCAGAAATGAAACATGAGGAATATTTGTTGGTCGACAGGCAGATTCAACCTGAGGAGCCGTCAAATCTGATAAACATGTTCAACATATAATGAAACTGAAGCACAAGTGGAGTAAATTACATGGTTTTCAGACACTTCACAACATCATTGTAAAATGTGTTAATGAGTCAGTTAAAATAAAAAGAAAAATAATCAGCAAACATAAAAATATAAAGAATAAGGAAGGAAAATACTTCATCTCAAACAAATGCTTGTCTGAGGAGGAGGAACACAGAAGCGATAATGAGTGTTTATACTTGAGCATGACTAAAATATCAAATATGGAGATGTTTATGCCTGATAGAGCCATTTACACAACCAGCTGAATACTTTGTATGCATATGGTTTTTTACATAGAATATAAGAAATGAAAGTAAGCCAGGGCAATGTCTTACAAAATGTGAATTAAGCATTCTTCACAGTGTGCCAGTTCTGCCTTATGGTTTGAAATAAGACTGAATAATTGAACACATCTTGCTAAAGATTAATGAAAGGAGAAGTTACATGGACTTCTAATCTCAGTTTTAATGGAGATATAGCTTGTGGGACCTCAATGGACTTGCATATTTGTCTTTGACATTTTTCCTTTTAGCTCGTGTTAATCTAGTTAACTTATTCTTTTTAACTTACTGTACATTCTCAGTGAGATTCAACTCTACTTTTTGTTGAAGTTTGTTACAAGTTTTGCTAAAGTAAGTGCCTAGATAGAGAAGGGAGACCCAACTGATGCTGCAGCTGAAGGAGAGGCTTAAGCATTGGCTTGTTCCATGTTAGATATCAGACAATTGGCACAGGAAAGAAATCTCATGAAGCACCCAAAAATAGAAAACCCCTCAGCAAGACACACATTTGTTTGGGCAGCAGAGGACAGAAAAAGGATAGAGAAGTCCAGATGTCATCAGCTGCTGCTCACAATTCTCCTCTAAGGGACTGTGTGGAGGAGGGTCAGCACTTTACACTGCTGCAGTAGGAAGAGATACACACTGGTGACCAGCCATGGGCTAGCCTAAGGGCTGAGGTTTGACACAAAATACACAAAAATCTGTGATGAAAAGACCTTTCGGGATCAAAATTGGAGACATAGGAAGACTTGGTTAGCTATACAAGGTAGAGTTTTACACTATCCTCACCCTGTGGTATAAGCTTTTGGTGTTTGGAGCCAAATGAGCCCAGAGCTAAGTGACTCTACTATGGTAGGGTACAACAGGTGGAGTTCACTACTGTGCAGGTAAGCTGGCTGAACCTGACATGCTTGCTCACAGTGTTATTTTACTTTTCCTGTAGATTAGCAGAGGGTGTCTGAATTCACCTACAAAACAAATATTGCCTATTTATTAGGGGTTACCATAAACATGTAGACAAGATTTCATTGGCTCTTGTTCTATTTTGAAGGAGAAGTGGAGTCAAATCTCAGCTTTCATTTCACAAATGTGTTTCTCGCTCCTGGTCTGTTTCTATGTGACCTCGGATAAAGTAAGCCAGAAAATGTGGACATATCTGGTTAGAACAAGGTGAAGATTTCAGCAGGTCTCACCATCCTCTAGTCCATAAATACTTCCCATGTAAATGGACTCAGTTTGGTCAAGACATCACCTGGAAACTTCTCTCAACATCCTATTGCATTACATGTATTGTTCCTGTGGCTAGGTACCATGGCTACATGACAGGAGATACACTGGGATTTGGTAGCTGAGGCAGGCAAGTATCACACCAGTAACTTAGTAAAGCTCCTGGAAGAGTGCTAAAGCTGCACTTGTCAGGGATATACTGGTCAGGCCGATAAAAAAATGGCAGGAATTCTTCAAGGAATTACAAATTTTAAAAGCTGAGTTCCATTTGATTTGCCTCTAAAATGCCTACTTCAACCGTTCCCTGTCTTGAAGATATGTGGGAAGGATCTTTCCAAGCCAACATTACCCAACAAAACATACGTAACTTTACTGTGGGTGACTTGCCATCCTGTTCTTTAAGACTCTCACTCAATAAAGACTTCCAGTACACACTTAAACCTATCCCTGTTGACTCAAAGTGTGTGCTTTAAGGTTGTCCTATATTCAAGTCAGTAACCAGTGCTGTCTGCATGTTCAGCATGCTCAGAAACCCCAGCCATGAGGCCCAGGCAGAGAAAGCGATCTGAAGGACAGGGCTTATGTACTGGAGGGCTCACCTCAATGACCCTCCTGTCAGTCCTGCCCCTTGGTCTTCTTCTTAAAACCCACAGACACCTAAAGCAAAAGAAGACAGGGACCATGCAGGAAGACTCAGCCTGTGGCAGTGGCCCTTCATGGAGCTGGGGGTGGCAGCCAGCCAGAGCCGTGTGAGCACATGAATTATTGGTGCAGCCATGAGATCCAAGATGGGAGATGTGTCACACTGCAGATCTGTGTGACTTGGCAAGCACCCACCCGACAGGAGCTGTGGGGCCTGCTGGGTTTTCCACCACCCTTCAGATCCCTGGTTGTCACATTAATACCCTTTTAAATCAAACCTCCCTTCTCCAGTGATTGACTCCTACATTTTTTTTCGTCTCTCAGAGCAGCCAAACAGCATTCTGCACAGCTGAAAGCTATTCAGCTCCAGGACCAAGCACACACTGTGAGGGAAGCTCGTGGCCTTTCTTGGTGGTGATGGCCAAATATGTGTGTAATGTGCTTAGTCTTCATTAGCCCACACAGAGAGAGACCCTGCTCCTCTCTTGAACTTGGGCGTAACACGTTCCCTCCACCATCACGCAGGCCAGATCTAGGCTAATATTTTCTGTGCAGTTAATTATGACAGGACAAGTGCTGTACCCCAGTGGAAATTTGCCACTTGAAAAATTGCCTAAAAATATATCCTACAGTGAATGCTTCTCTGCGTGATTAAGTGTGCATGTGGACTGTACTGTGCAGAGGGTTTCCCAAAAACAAATGTCTCGTCTAAGCCTGTTGGCAAGGTCTCTTTGGTTTTTTAACAGTTTATCAGCTTTTGTGTTATTTACTAATGGCCAGAATTACTCTCTGATTCCTTTTCAAAATAAAATCCCGAATGTCTGCTAAAGTGAGGGACCACAGAGGTAAAGAGAGAAGGAGGGGGTGAAGCCAAGAGTTTCATTCTCAGAAAGAAAAATGCTCCAGGGGTGAAGACACATTCTTTGCACTGCAAAAATTAGGGTCAGCTACTTGTTTTACCTCAGCTTTCATGCACTCTGTTGGTGCACCATTGCTGGACTGTGACCATTCCACAGAGACCCAATGCACAAATCACAGAGAATGAGTGAATCCTGGAGCAAAGGTGATGTGACCACCTCAGGCTGTCACCACTGAGCAGCAGGTCAAACTACTGCATGCGTGCTGCTATGAAGATCTGCCTATCCTGCTTTGAAGGCAAAAAGAAGCATGCTCTCCAACACAGTGTTGAGGCCCCAGTGCAGAGCAGGTTTAGAAGTAGAATCACTCCTTTCAACAGCCTGGAGCTGCTGGGTTAGTCCAAGTATTGTGTTAACCTGCCCTGTGAGGCACAAGAGGAGCAGGAGGTTTTTTGCATGTGCAGCACTGAAATGGGGTCACACTCCCAGCTGGGAAGTGGGCTCCTGCTGAACATTCGGCTCAGCTCCTAGCAAACGCAGCCTGGACTCTGATGCACTTGATGTCTTGCAGATTTCTCTGAAAGAATACTGTGTAGCTGGCAAAAGAAAACACAAGAAAGGAAGGAAGCAGCACTTGATTGCTTTTCTAGCCCTTCTGTGTTTGCCTCGTCTCTTCCCAAACATGCAAAGAAATCTTGCAATGCCAAAGACTCAATGGAACTTAAGGACAAAACATCACTTGGATCCACGGAGCAAATTTCAGTGTAGACCTTTTTGTTTCCTCCTTCTACAGACTGGTGCAATTTGAAGGGCATAAGGAAAGCTGTGTGAATAAGAAAGCACCCCCCTCTGAAATCATATTCCCGTAAAATGTCTCCTGGTGTTCACCATCTCAGTGCCCTGAGCTGGATTTCTCTGAAGATGAGAAAGGACTATTGCAATAGCATCCTTTGAGACAAATTAACACAATTCCACTCTGTGCTTGTACAAGACCTACAATTCTGTGATCTGCCAGGGTTGTAGCATAGTTAATCTTAGAAGGCAGAGTTTTATAAAGGTGCTAAATGGTGTTTCATGGTGCCCCTGTGGTGTTTCGTTTTCATACAAGGCCTTATTTGGAGAAATGCTGCGTGAGCATTTAAAGCAGTTACAAGGACTGTTTGATCAGACAGAATGGTTCCTTTGGGCAGTATTTTGGAAAAATAATATTTAAAAATTGCACTTTATAAAAATTCCAAGGGCATATACTCTGAATTGTTGAATGTCAGCATAATACCGGTTTGAGAAACAGTCTCTTCTTTAAATTGTGACTAAATAGCACAGAAATTAGAAGGAAGCCAAACTGCACAACTTCATACTAGTAACACTTTTTAACAGGGTTTACACACTTTTCTATATATCCCAGAACTAAGATTTTGAGGTGGGATTTTTTTTATTTTATTGAACCCAAAGACACCTCCTTCTAGAATTAAATGTATTAGGCTTTCATACATAGCTACTGCCAAGGGGAAATTGTGTGTTACTTCAGGGTATATTCACTTGGAGCTTTCAGAAAGGATTCGTAAGACAGACCCTATTTGTGTTCAACCCCCAGTCTGCCTCACACCTCAGTGCTGTTACCTCTCACAGTGGATGCACAAATGTAATCCTGCAGGTGTCTATGTATTTTAGGAAGTGTGCCATGGCAATTCAGAGGTCCGCAGTCTTTCTTTTCTATGGCTGTGGTGGTGCCATAGGTTGTGCAGAGAGGTATCCAGGAGTGCAGGGGAAAAAGAGAAGGAGAAGCTGTCTGTATTCCAGCTTGTGTGATTTTTCCTTCTGACCTACAGCCATTCTTCAGTTCCAGCTATATAATCTATTCTTCATTTTCTGTCTGTTTACCTTTTCTGTATCCTGTTAGAACTCCATCTGTGTGGTATGGAGCACTCCTGTGATATCCCACATAGAAGAAGGTAGCAAAAGCCTTCCAATTCCAGTAAATGTTATCAAAAGATTTTCCCCATCCTGGAGCTGGAATATTAGTGGAATAGGAGCAGGGGTCTCCCCTGACCACCCTGGCAACAAAGTGCTATGGAACCAGTGCTTCTCTGGGCTGGATGGGAAATTTCACCCCAAATCGCAGAGCACTTCCTGAGGTGGCATTAGTGAAAGGGGGATTTTCTTCTGAGAAGTTTTGGTGTGAATAGCTTGCAAAGGTTTAAGCAGGGGTTTCTGTCATCCAAAAATGGCAGTCACCTCAAGCACTGAACTTTCTTTTGACTTCACTAGCAGCAGGCAGCTTTCCCAGCCAAATGGATTTAGGTCCTTAAACTGCTGCTGCTCTTCCTTTGACTGATGATCTGCTCACTTACTTCAGTGGGCTGTGTGCCATGTGCAGTACAGCTCTCTTTGGTCTGGGCTCTCTGTACACATGTCACTGTGCTCTGCAAAGGGTAGTGTTCGCTTCTTAACCCTCAGATATCCTTAACTAACACTCAGTTGGAGATTAAGTTAGTTTTCCTGTTGAAACGCTGCCTGCCTTTCCCTTTTGCTTCATTCTTGAAGCTCTGTGTGGTGTCACTTCTGTGGTTTTTGATTTTTGTTTTTTAAGTCTGCAGTTAGGTCAGTGTCAGGATCCTGATAGCAAAGAGGCCTCAATTACTCAAACCACCCTCACCTGGTACCCCCACCCATGCACCCTCTGCCCACTGGCCAGGAGCTCCATTTAAGCTCAGCCTGGAGAGTCCCCTCCCCTGCTGCTCCTCACTGACCTCTTGAGTGAACCCTGAAGCTCGTATGTTACTTGCCTTCTTTCAGATTGTTGATGCACCCTGTTCATAAAGGCTCTGCCTGCCATGTTCATATGCCATGGGATGGTGCTCTGTTGGTGAGGACACAACCTGTGCTGGGGTTACCCTTAGCTCCTGGGTCATCCTTTCTGCATGGAGCAGTGCCACTCTTGCTGCTCTGTGGCAGTAATTTCTCCTTGTTACCTCCTGATCTTTCAGAAGAGAGCTCTATTGCTGTTATGAAGATAGAAAAAGAAAACTGATTAAAATTCTGAAGCAAATACGACCTTGAGATCATCTGGATTCAAGTATTTCTTTATTCTTCGGATAGATCTTTCCCAGCAGATGCTGGGCCCCTTACTGTTAGTGTCTAAATGCATTTCAGATTTTGTGGAAGTCTTCATATGGGAGCTTTTTATTTCAAGACCTACAGGATTTCCTTCAGGATTAATCCATGGTGCTTATTTCAGACCCAGGATCTTACAGTCTGTAAGCACTGTTCTGGGGAACCACTGATCACTAGTGCAGCATCCCTGTTTACAGAACTTCTAAATCGCAGAGAACCAGGATGTGAAGTGACATTTTCGGGGGAAGAGCCTTTACCTTGCGGTGTTGACAGGGAGACTGTCATCTTTGCACTACCCTCAGAGCTACAAATGGTTCATTAAAGAAACTGCAGCATGCTAGCGCACCTGGAATGCAGCACAAGTTGGTAGTTCTTTTCCAAAGCTGGATGCCCATAGCTCAGTGGTACTTGTTTGTAGGGAATCATCCTTGTTACATAGTTGCTGGGACCATGGAGGTGAGTGTCAATGGTGAGGCAGCGCGTTCAAGAAAGCTGTCTACTTAGCTACTCTCACAAACTTTGGACCAATATGGGTTGGCTCAGGGAAGAGGTAATCTTCTGAGAACATGACCTGGAAGCAACAAAGATGATAGTAAAGCTTAATATCCTAATAACCCAAACCTCATTATCTCTTGAAGTCACTGTAGATTGCAAACAGCTCTGAAGGAGGAAGAGCCTGTTTTGTATTCGTGAATGATCTACGGCAGTCTGTAGGAAAGAGAAGCAAAGAAAAAATCATTCTGGATGAAACACATGGTTGAGAATCTAACCTGTCTCTGACCTCTGATCCCTAACAAAAGAAGAAATAAGCCTTAGCCAGTAAAAGCCAGAAGAATCATGATACTCCTGAGGAGAGAAATATCAGATTGCTACTTCCTGCATTTGTTACCCATAACTGAAATATGTTCAGGTATCATGGTGAGATTCCTGGGTTGTCTCTTCGCAGTCATATGAGAGTAAGTTGTTCTAAATAATTTTTTATCAGGAGATAAAGATCTCTGCAATTATTCTATTATCATTGTTATTTTTTATAAAATCTTGCAAAATCTTTTAAAATATCTGTCTTACGGCATTCATATGTAATAGGCTGTAGACTTAGCAGAACAAGGGTCAGCTGACAGGCTTTGGCTGCTTTAAAGTCTTAATTTCTGATGTTTATTTCAGTGCTTTTGCTTCCAGCTACAGAGCTAGATGGCAATAGCTGTGCACAGAATGGCAGCCAGGTATGGAATCATCCCCAGCTGAACACTGGCTGGGCTTCAGAGGACAGTGTGACATGATTGGTATCTTCTATAATAATCGCAATGACTTTTAAAAATGTCATTGACTAATGCTTTTACACAAATACACATGTGTATTCACAGTACAGGAGAAACACTGCAGTACATCAAGACCTATGCTGGTGGATCTCAAGCAATATAGAGTCTTTCTAAATTAATCTGATCCAGTTCACTAACAGATTAGCTTCCGGACAGGCAATTTTATTGTCTTGAAGCCTAAATAAGATGCGTAGGGCAAGTGCCTTTAGTACTTAAATGACCATCACAATGAACATCGTCACCCTTATTGGTAGAGATGACATGGAAAATTCCCTACTCCTTGCCCAAACCTATAATGAGATTCCTCCAGGCTAAACTCACATGTTGAAACTCCCCTTGCTCTGTGGAGCAGAGCCTGAGTCCATGCTACAGAGATGTTTTCCTTGCACATCTTAGGAGAGGTAGGTTCAATTAAGTGTGCTTTTCCAAATGGACACAAAAATTTTGTGGATGGGGAGAGTTACAGTCTGAAGGACATCCTTTATTTTTTGTAGTGAGGATATCTGTTCATGGTAAATAGTAATACTTTGCTTATCATACTGATACCTTGTAGTTTCACTTCTGATACAGAAGAACTCCATCAGGCTCTTCAGGCACCTAATCCCCATGGAAATAATTTCAAGTTGGGCATGTAAATCTTTTGAATAACGGGGGCCCAAACTTCTGTTTGCTTGCAACTCTGTCTTCTCCATTCATACGTAATCTCTTAGTGTAAAATTCAGTCTTTACACGTGTAGGGCCACATCTTGGTCCTAATGAAAGTCAGTAATGGCTGGTAACAAATGGTGCTAACTGAGTGACAGTGAAAGACGCGTGAGTGAACAGGAAGCTTACAGTTGTATTAAGACCATCTAATCATCAGCCTCACCTCTTGCCACTGGAACAGAAACTGCTGCAAGAAGAGACATTTTTCACATTTATTCATATGATTTCCAAATGTATTGGTTATTTCTAGATGGTAAGACAGTAAACACAAGAGATTGGGAACCTTGAAAGTCATCTGTGAGAAGAATTTCCCACTGTCAAATGAAGGGTCTAACATGCCCAAAGCTGATGGACCAGTTTTAGCTCCTTCTGCTAAACACACATCCATGGGTTTGACAACATTCTGAAAAGGCGCTGTTTGAAGCTGGCTGCAGCAAGGAATTAAACGCATAACACTGATAATGGGAATAACCTCAGAGACAGTGTATTTTTTGGTGATTGGAGCACTTCGAATAATTTACTATTGCATGAAGTGATGCAGCTGGTTAGCTTAAAATACTCCTCTATTCCACATGGACAGAGAGATGGCCACAGGAAGCAGTTCTAGAAAGCCATTTGCATTCCCTTGTGGCTTGTTTTGCTAAATCAGTTGCAGCAAAAAGAGCTACTCCAAATGGTGTGTTTTTCCTGTCTTGGTTTATTTTGTACTTGTTCAATAAAATAGATTCCAGAAAAGACAGTGTTGTATAATTTTTAATAAGATTTGTTAAAAATAGCATGGCTGTGGTGAGAGGAATGACCAAAGGAAGTGATTTGTTTCCTGCAATCATGTCTTCTCCTTTACCAGTGACCTTTCCAAACATGAGCAGAAGGGAAAATAGTCACTTTATTTAAAATTCATCACAAACAGCGAGAGGGTAGCAGGGCTACCACAACTCTCATAAATTACACGCAAGCATGACCTTCTGGAAGATGAGGCCTTACTTTGCTGAAGGACTTCCAGAGTTTGGTGCTGCTCTCTCTGACCACAGCAGCACACAAAATATACAGTGGGGAGATACCCGGAGGAAGGTGGGGGCCAAGCCGTTTGCTCAGCGCTCAAGCCCAGGTCTGTCCATCTGCTTCAAACCTCTGCAGAGTCTAACTCAGGAAGGAAGCCCTTGCCCACAACGGTTCCTGCCTGTTCAAAAGGGGAACAGCTTGTGCCTTAATGTGGTCATGGCTCCCACTTTCACAGGCATCCCAACCCTTCACAGCAGCTCCAGTGCACTCCCCTGGGAGAGTTTCCTGCCCTGCCTGCCTTGGGTAGATGCTGCAGAGCCCCCGTCCTTCTCTCCCAGGAGGGAAAGCAGAAAAGCTGCCCCTGGCAAGAACAGAGTGCTTTCAAATTTGTATTCTGCCTGAAGCGTTTGGACATCTTTTTAATTCTTGTGTGCCCAATATTTCTCATGCAGGATTCCAGCAGGCACAGGCTGTGCAAACAGCAAAGCATCTTTTTTTTGCAGCCATGCGGTGAAGGGGAGAAGCCAAGGAAGTTTCTGTGGTGTACGGTGGTAAAATAATCAGCACAACAAGCCATATATTGCAACTAAAAGTGGCTGGTTCAGTGCAGTTCATCTCCTTAAACTGGAGAAGCTTCCTCCCATATCCAGAAATTATCATTTTTTTTCTATAGACTTTTCTGCAGGTCATCTTTGCCAGATAGCTTGGCCAGTTACTCTGTGCTTAGTCCGTTTTAATAATAACAACAGCAACAAAACTTTACAAGATGTTCTTTCCTCTTTGTCTGGCAGGATTAGCAGTTCAGCCAAGGTCTGACCTGCCCCTGGCTCCAGAAGTAAAGGACTCAAAGGCACTTAGAGGAAGCAGTCGCATAGCCTTGTTACTGGAGTCAGCTTTGGGGATTGCTTTTTCTTCTGCTCACTCAGTGTGGCACCAACCACTGCCCATAGTGCAGAATTGGGCTCTCTTGCTGTTGGAGGAACTTGCTCGAGGAGTCTTATAGGAAAAGCAAAGTCTGGGAGGCAGACAAGCATCCCAACATTTTCCCCTGCAAATCCACTTCTATATGTCTCTTTAGCATCAAAGGATTTGAAGTAGCAAATTTTTGGAAATAGCTTGGAAAACTGTTTTCTCCCTTGGAGCAGTTGTCTTTAAGATAAAAAGAAGAGCAGATGTCTTTCAAGCTGATGGAAACAAAAGAGTAACTCCATCAAATTTCATTCTGAACTGTTTTAGGCCACCACTGAAAGTGGTGAGCACATTGCAGGAGTGGGGCAGAAAAGGCCCTATTAGTAGAGCCTGGGGAGAGAAGGTCAAGAGGATCTGATGACCATACCAAGAGCTTATCCTCAAGCCATGCAGAAAATTACGTCTATTTCTTTTTGTTTTGGCTTTTTGGTTTTTTTTTTTTTTTTTTTTTTTTTAACCTGGCTTTGTCCATTCTAAACGTTTCATAGACACAAGAATATAAACGCACAGTCTCAGGGCCATGGGTCCTGCAAATGCTTAAGGCTCTGGTTATCTTTACTCCCAGAGGCAGTTCCCACTGAAGAGGGAAAACACACCATTTGCTTACAGCAACCACATAAATGTTGGTGGATGCATAAGCAAAATGAAGCAGGTGAGCCCGCAGATCGAACCGCACTTCCGAGGAAGCCTGGTTGAATTTGTCTTTTGGCTCACAGGGAGACAGGATTAGGCCCTCGTTCCTCATGCTCACATGCTGGATTTTCACCTTTCATGCTCCTGTAGTGCAACTGCCTGCTAAATTTAGAATACCTTTTTTAGAAGTTGTTTTATGAACACGCACACACACACACACACAATTGCATTGTAATAAAAAAACGCAGGCTTTTGAAATGCCATTTGTGAAGAGTTCCAACTATGTATGCCTGGCTCAGTTTCTAGTTCGCAGTTGCCATCTGAACATCTATTTTTCCAAGCATTTAAGAAAAGTGATGTGTACATTTTTCATGTGTAATTAGGCAGCGTAATGTGATCTCTTGCTGCAGTCAAGCTGCCATGTGCCGTAGCCTCACTGAATAGCTTCCAGATTTCAACCCAATCTCTTCTGTCTAGACTCTACGTTGCTATTTTTTTCTTTTTTTTCTTTTTTTTTTTTTTTGCCTAGCCTAAAGCAGACTCCAATATAAAATGCCAAAACCAGAAGGTTTTGTCCCTCTTTCTCATAAAGACGTGGGACAGATCTGGGAGGCCCCGCCGAGAGCTGGGTCCCAGACTTTCATAAGACATGTGTCGTCTGAATCTGACATTAAAGATTGTGCAGGCATTTCAACAGGTCATGCACACTTGGGGGGGGGGGGGGGGGGAATGCCCAAAAATATGGTTTTCATTAAGAAAGTGAGTATTTTTAGAGAGGTGTGGTTCAGTTCAGATGAAAAGGAAAGAAAGAAAAATGAAAGCGGCACAGAAGATCCCCAACTGCAACATTATTTATATTGCTGTTGAAATGCAGTGTGTTCTCTTTATAAAGCTGCTTTTGGGAGTGAAATAATATAGACTGCCAGAACCAGGTGCATATCATGTAGATTGTTTATAATCCAAGTTAAAGGATAGCAGATTTATACCAGAATGAACTCTCCACAGGGACTTTGGAGTTTAAGTGTACTGTCTTAATCTATACATTACCTCCTCAACAAAGCAGTTGTCTCGAACAAAAAAATAAAATACAGTTTCAATGAATTCACAGATAATTCCAGGGGATTTTATCTAGTGTGATACAGTTTTAGACTGCTGATTGTGTTTGCAGCTTTTTATTTGACTCCAAGTTATTTTACTTCTGTGTCAAGAAATGAAAAAGATCAGAGAGTGATCGCTTCCACAGAAAGATGCTTTTGTGCAATATAAGCAAAAAGGCTTTCCCTGGCTTGCATTTCTAGTGCCTTCTCCTGGGATTTGCTGCAGTTTGCATATGCTGCAATGACTGTTTCTACCCAAAGCAGGAAAGGCTCTTGTTTTAGTCAAAAAACAGAGTTGTGCAAATTTTTCTCCACTGTTTTTGTTTTTTTTTTTTATTTTTTATTTTTATTAAACCTCCCACCTTATATTTTCATCTATGCTATTGTAAAACCACACCTAAAGTTCTCCTTCTGCTTTCAAGTAGATGGCTATTGACCCACTAAAAACATGTCCTTCTGTCCACTTTTCATATAAACGGCAGATCGGTTGGAAAAATAAGAACATTTTCACTCCTTTCTGAAAGGAAGCATGCGGTGCTTGCTAAAAACGCCCATGCTTCTGCAGAGACAACTGCTCTTTTCGTTAAAAACCAATCCTCCTACTTTAGCAAACTTTTCAATACATTGGCCCGTTTTCTCATTACAGTGAAACACGCAGTGCTTGAAATGTTTGAAATAATTGTGCAAATACTTTATCATATGTGTAAAGGAAAACTAAACTGAAAACCTACCTGTTCAAAATGAAGCTACCTGTGAAATTCCAAATGATGGCAGCAATAAGTGCAATTATGTGATGATTGTTAAACTTTTTAAATTTCATTTTAAGCAAAATGAAACTCTTTTATTCATGTGTCTGACATCTAAAATGATCATGGGAAGTGGTTTTCATCCTTCTGGTTCAAAGATTGCTTTGCAGAAATAATGCTAAGTAATTCTGCTGCATTTGGGAAAAGGGGAAAATGAAGCTTAGCCATGAACAGCCCTTCCTTTAGGATGCAGGATGGGCCGATAGGTACCTCTTGATCTCCATGGCATAGCCGCCCAGTGAAACAGAGTGACATGCAGAGGCTGCTGCTGTGGTAGAATCACCCCAGGCAGCTATGAGCTGCTGCTGATGAACCTGGCTGCCTGGCTCCCTGTTAGCAATCTTCTCTCAGTTTTTCCTTTTTCTTTCAACACAGTAGTGGTGTGGTATTTGCCACTGTTCATACAGTAAGGACTCTCCTCACTAAACCAGGGATTTTCTGAAATGTAAATCAGGTCAGAATTTTGACACAGGGGCTAAGGTGAGTGTTTGCAACTTCACATTGGTAACAGCTTTTTTACAGTTTCTATCCTAGACTGTATTGATTTCATAAATCCTAATGCCAGATGGGACCAATTATGATAATCTATTCTGCTGAATGGTAGTAAAGACTGTAGGATTTCTTACAGTTTTGTGTCTCTGTCTTGTTATCATCTGTTGCACATTTCTGGACATTTCTCTTAATATTTTCAAGAATATGGAGGGCCTTGTCCTGATCATCATTCTGCTCAGAGTGTCACCAAATATATATGTGTAAGGTGAGCAGCAAAGGCTTTCTTCAGCCTTCATGCAAAACCATCCTTACCCTGGGAAACTGACATCCTTTAGGAGCCACATTATGACAGATCATTATGTCCAGCACACTTCTGCTATGTGTGTAGTTTGACACAATAAATCAATTTTTGGTCTGAAGAACCTATTCTCATATTTTGCTCTAAAACCTCAGTGTCAGAAGCATATTCCAGCAGTGAGATATGCTTTTGAATACTTTGCTTTTTGCACTGAACCATGCATGTGAGCCCGGTCCCCTCTTGACCTACAAGCATCTTTCAGTGTTCACCAGTTAATTCAAGGGCTCCGATACAAAATCAAGGGAATCATGTCCCTTTGTGGGATAATCCAAAGTTTTCTGAGGCAGTTAAGTCAAAAATTGATGGGGCTCCAGCATGTAATTTTTTTTGGTCTGTGGCAGAACAAATAGACTTCACTTAATCCAGTCCAAATGGCTGTTCTGAATGAAACATGCTCTTCATTTTTCATCATTTCGGAAGATCACATCTGACAGAAATGTGAAACATAAATTGTTCGTGCTGAACAACACTGAGAGATGTGGTGTTGGGACACACAGAGGGGATGTGCCACCAACCAGCCAGTGATGGGGACCTCAACCAAGGTGCTGTCTGAGAAGCATCTGCCGTGGCATGCCCATCCCCACACACAGGTGAGTTACCTTCATCACCAACTTCTCCAACTCCAGCAGCTATTTCAGAAGTGTAGCTTTAGCAGCTGAAAGTAGGGGGTGGGTCTCTCCCTTTGCTGTCTCATCCAGAGGGTGATTCAATGTCACATCCAGTGTTGAGTCACCTTCTTCAGCAGCCTCTCCCTTCCTCTCCAGCCAGCAGAGAGAGAGCCTTTGCTGGGGCACCTGCGTCAGTGCCCGGCAATTCAGCAGAAAGAGCTCTGACCTGCCTGCAGCTTACATATATGTCATTTCTAGTGTATGCATCTAATTTCCCTGCACTGCAGCCCCAAGGTAGGTGTAAAAAGAAGTGTGTGTGTGTCCACACATGCGTATGTGTGCACATAATTGTAGCTGTGGAAAATCAAGCATCTCCTATTTGTATATTGCTGAGCTTCAGGTTCCAGGAGAGGCTGTTTTTCTGCCAGTGACTATCATTTCAGATATTACTCTGGTTTATGACATAACCAGTGAAGAGATGCTGAGGAAAACTTGTGCTGAATTATCAAAATAAAAGAGAGGTATAAAATGAGGTGTTTATATATGAGGATAGCTGCACAGAGACAGGTATAGAGGAAGACCCAAATCTATATACTAACATCATATTTCTTAGAATCATGTATGTATGCAGGTCTGCTAGTCAAAGCCATGCATACAGCTATATAGATCCTTGTGTATGAACATAGGACCAATTCCATAGACGTGAAGGCAAAATTCGGATTTTTCTTGGTATCAAGGCAAATGCAGAAAGTAGAGGAGCAGACTAATGTAAAGAAGAGAGACAATTAAGAGAGTTCACAAATTTAAATCCTACAAAAATTTTACTTATCTAGATAATGATTCTCTACTTTGTTACATTTATATTGAGCAATAGTCTCCTCAGAGATCACTACACATCAGGTAATCAAAGGGAATGCAAAAAATGTAAGGGCATGAGTAAGTAATAAGCAAGTAACATGATTGTATTTCAACTTATTAATTGCTCTTTATTGAGCAGTGTACACATTTATCTTTGGCTGGGCTTGTCTTCATGTGTTATTTTATCTACAGCCTTTTACGCTTAAACTCCCATTCTCACCCGAGTCATTTCTGTATGCTAGCTGAATTCTTCACCGGTAAATAAATGTGTATTTCAGAGCTTACGACATTTTGTCACCTACCCTAACTTTATCTTTCTGGTTTTCAAAACATTTCAACTTTTAGCTTTCTTATTTGTAATATTCTCCATGGCGCTGAAGAATTTTGCAGTTCTTGCAAAGATGTGGTGCTCAGTGATTCTGTGTTGATTCACTGGATGAGTTATTATTCCTTGAGTTTAGGCAGTGACACAGAAAAATGCCCATTTGGAGAGGGGAAGGGATAAAACAGAAAAGGCACAAATTCTGCCCCTTACCTCAAACTGAGAATGAATCAGAAGTTCAGCTCTCGCCATGGAAATTTCCAGTTTATTTCATCATTATTCCAGTTTGTCTTGCAGGCTGATCTTCAGCTTTATCTAGGTTGGGACTTACCTGCCAAAATAGAGGGAAAAGGGCTCTGCCTTACTTTGGAGAGTCATGATTATCAGGAGAGATTCAAGCAAGCATCCCAGCTCTCCTGTCACTCAGATCAGACCTTTGACATGTTTTAATTTCTTCCATCATCACTTGTGGCCTCCTAAATTCATGGGAGTCTCAAGTGTTCCCTGCACCTTTCCTGCCAACACATTGTTTGTTTTTTAATTTCAGGCTATCGTTTAAACAGAAAAAAGAAAAAAAGAAAACCAAACTAAAAATGAAAAACCCGAGCAAACAACAATTTCCTTTTAGCCAGTTGTTTGGGAAACAGTGTGGATTGTTTTAGATCAATAGAGCAGTTCCAAATATTGGTGATGAATATCCTAGTGAGCAATACCCCACTGATCCAAATACCTTTTCTAACCACATATTTAACCAGGTAAATTCAAGTGCTCTACGAATGAGATCTTTTCCTTTGGTGCCTTAAAGCTTTTAAGAAGAAATGACCTGTCCTTCCCTAATTAAAAGTGGTTCTTTCCTAGAAGAAACTCCAGTGGTCTTCTCAGAGACTGACAAAATACTGTTGGTGTCCAGTCAGTGACTAAAAGAAATCCATGAATGCCATAAAAAAGTCATTTTTTCTGGTACTTGAAAAATAGTTGCATGTTCATATCCAAGCAATAGGATGTGTGTATGTAACTGCCTATCTCTCTTGGTTTAAATGTCATTTTTACATAAGAGAACCTTTATTAGTGAATGTCATCTACACCTGTGAGAGGTAATATTTGCAAAGGTGTACCCTTTCTGTTCCTAGGCTAGTTCATCCTAAATGGTATTTTCATAGGTACAGTGTTAATCCTTTCTGAATTTACTGTGAAAATGGGGTGCTAGAATTGCATTTTTCCAAATAGAAATGTTACACGGTGGAAAAAATAGAATAGCTTCCCCTCTACTCACCCTCCTTTGTATCATAAGAAATAAATATCATTGATACACCCTATTGCATTGATAATAACTGTAATAATAGCTGTTACAAACTTTTCACTAATACCCTTCTTTCTTCAGTTCTGTTTCATGAACTGGAGTTGAAATACCCGTAAGACAAATAAGTGCTAGAACTGTAGCTCATAGAGTGCAACTGGGTTGTTCAAACCCTCACGAGTTTGTGACCTGTCTAGAGCACAGTTTCCATTCTTCATCTTTTCTGTGCTACAGCTCATGGCCCATCCTGCTCGCTTTTAAACACAGCAAACACTTCTCATCTGTTTGTGTATGGGCAACCCAGACTTAACAGACTGAAAGCACTAGTGGACAAAGCACTGGGTTTTGGCATATATATTTACAGGAAGTCAATGATCATTCCTCCTGGGTTTTTTTTTAAACAGAAAGTTCAAATTTCTATGAACCTCAAATAACGACACAGTATTTGCCCAAGAGTAATGGAAACAAAGGCATGTTGGTGAAAAATGAGTTCTAGGTGGACCCCTCCTCCAATTCTGAAATCCCACAGCACTTGCCATTGCCTTCACCAGAGCCTTCAGCAACCAGGCTAAAACCATGGCAAGCTTTGCAACCCTGAAGTGATCCAGTCACCAGGGAGAAGGTGTTCTCGCATTAAGAGACAGCAAGTTATCCTAAGACTGTGCTACATGTCACATAGAATAGTTAGGATTGGAAAGGACCTTAAGATCATCTAGTTCCAACCCCCCTGCCATGGCCAGGGACACCTCACACTAAACCATGCCACCCAAGGCTCTCTCCAACCTGGCTTTGAACACCGCCAGCAATGGAGCATTAACAACTTCCCTGGGCAACCCATTCCAGTGTCTCACCACCCTCACAGTAAAGAACTTCTTCCCCATATCCAATCTAAACTTCCCCTCTTTGAAGTTTGAACCTGTTACCCCTTGCCCTCCCACTGCAGTCCCTCATGAAGAGTCCCTCCCCAGCATCCCTATAGGCCCCCTTCAGATACAGTAAGGGTGCTATGAGGTCTCCACGCAGCCTTCTCTTCTCCAGGCTGAACAGCCCCAACTCTCTCAGTCTATCTTCATACAGGAGGTGCTCCAGTCCCCTGATCATCCTCATGGCCCTCCTCTGGACTTGTTCCAACAGTTCCATGTCCTTTTTATGTTGAGGACACCAGAGCTGCACACAATACTCCAAGGGAGGTCTCACGAGAGCAGAGTAGAGGGGACAGGATCACTTCCTTCTACCTGCTGGTCATGCTCCTTTTGATGCAGCCCAGGATACAGTTGGCTTTCTGGGCTGCTAGCGCACACTGCAGCCGGCTCATGTCCGTTTTCTCATCGACCAACACCCCCAAGTCCTTCTCCACAGGGCTGCTCTGAATCTCTTCTCTAGCCCAACCTGTAGCTGTGCCTGGGATTGCTCCAACCCAGGTGTAAAATGTATTTCCACAGTCTCACTGCTCTGAAATAAAAATGGGAAAAAAGCTGGTTATGGGCTTTTTTTTCTTTTCCCAGATGTGTATTTAGAACTTCTGATGGTGTGTTTCAAAGCTGTATTTTGAAAACTGTGTTTAAGGAGGTGGAAAATGATGTGAACACTTCTTTCTTTTCGCATGACACTCCTGAATGAGAAGCAGTGCTCGAAGACCCACTCTTCATCTGCTGCTATCTGCACGATTTCTCCTCCCTCATGAGAGAAAGCTCCAAGGATGGGTCTGCAGAAGATCCTGTTGCTGCACAGGGCACCTGGGCCAGCTCTGGGGACAACCGCTGAGACAGAGCAGCTGGTTGTGAGTGGACAGCTGCAGCGCAATGTGAACTGGGGCTGGCTGCAGGAGGGGGTTTCTTGATTCCACCTTTGCCATGGCTGGCCCCTTCGTCCGTCCCTTTCCTACCTTGTGCTCCCATTGCAGAAGGAATGTCTTACTTTGTGCAGAAACATCAGCTGAAGATTTTAGATTACACATATAGGGTTGAAAGGATCAGTGGAAGATTGGTTTATTGGGCAGCGCTTTAAACCTCAGTCCCCAACTGTGGCTTGAAATGACAACACAGAGCAGCTTTGCCTGATGAAGTACACCACATCACATCTTGCCTCTGGTGGTGGCTTGCTGGCACTGGGGCTGCCTGGCCCTCAGCCTGAGAGTGACTGCACAGGACTTCACATCTGAACGTGATGCAGGAGAGTTGTGGCCGCACCAGCACATGACCCCCATGCTGCATCTCCTCAAGGAAGATACAGGACCTGTGGGCCTGGCCATGGGTACTGTTCCTGCACCCACATTCCCCAGGGTGCAGCAGGAAGCTGAAAGCATGCTTGGCATCCCCCTCTCTGTTACGCTATTCAAGTTAAAAGGAATTAGGCATCACAAAGTTTCAGAGAGCAGTCTGTGGTGATCACATTACTGAGAGCTGCTGCGTGTACCCTATGGCAAAGTGGTGCATGATAGGGGCTGCAGGACCCTCAGCACCCCTTACTGCCCTGTCTGCTGCCATCCTGCCAAGCATTTTCTGTCCCCAGGTGAGGGGCAGCTCAGCTCACACCTCCCTATGGCGATACCTAACTGCCCTGCTCCTCCTGGCCTGCAGTATCTCAACACAGCACTGCTGCTCAAACCTGCTGATACCAGCACATTGTAAGGACAAAACCACTGCTGGCCATAGTTTGTTTTGGGGAGAAACTGATTTGGGGGCTGTCTCCCTGCTAGATTTATGTTCTCTGAAGAGTTAAGTACATTAGTGAGGGTAATCTCACTCCATTACCTTCTATAAAACTGAATCTGTGATTTCCTCCCTGGTGAGCATTTACCATAGCAAAATAGGCTACTATTTTCATATTTAACTCATTGGTAAGTCATAAAACCAGCTCAAGTTGTCTGTCCAAAGAGCAGAAGCTGCGGGATGGGACAGTGGGTTGGAACTTTTACACGGCCTGGCAGCATCAGCGCAGTGAGCTCGTCATCACCTCTCCCTTGCCCTGGCATCCCTATCGCATCCCACCCTTCTGCTTTGAAATCGGCAAAATTCAGCAATTTACAAGGCTTTTTAAAACCTGAGATGAAGCAATTAAATCTCCAGACTGGAGGATGTGAACCTTTAAAGGCCCTTTGCAGAATATCAAAAGAAAGAGAGGATTATATTTAGCAGGTGTGACAGCCCACGCAGGACATTTCACTGCGAAAGGAGCTGACATGAACCAGGAACTGATACTTAAATTAATATAAAACATCTTGGGGGAAAGGTGTTTTCTTTTTTTAAGCATTAGGAAATCATAACGTTTTCTGGCTTCTTCAAAAGCGAAAGGTCCAAATATACAGGAGTCATCTGGCATGTAAAATAAAAAGGAGGGGCAGAAAGGGGAGTGGGACACCTAAAAATGCTTGGGACGAGGTTGGGAGGTGAGTACTGGGGGCCAGGGGTGCTATGACCAAATACCTGGCCAAGAAACCCAGTTGTGGTTTTTCCTCCCCTGCCTCACTTGAGGCTTTGCATCTGTCCTGGGGCAGGTTGCTCAGGCAGAGGTGCAGGACTGGGATGTGAGATCCCTCCCTGCCAGGTGCCTCAGCTGGGTCTGCGCCTGCTCTCGCGGCTCACAGAGCTGCAGCAGCATCCTCTCTCCCACCACCTCCTCTTGTCATTTCCCTAACTCCCTGGAGACACAACCCTTCATTACAGGGGTGCTTTATTCTGATCACTTCATTTCTATTCATATCTTAAACCTACCAAACCTTGGAGTGGAAAATTCGAGCTGGTATTTTTGTGGGGAGGTGTCCACTAACTTCTTGCTTCATTCACTAGTGCATGTTCCTAATTTTAACCAAAGTGCTCTGTTTTGATTTTCCTAAGCTGTGGATTGAGTGCCCAAAAGCTCCAGTTGTTTTCACACCCACTCAGTGAGGTCCACACAAGCGACGCTGCCCATCCACAGCAGGGGAGGCTATGGGTGTGGGGAAGGTGGGGTGGGCAGCAACGGGGTTTCCACTCCGCACCATGGCCTGTGGGAGGACCGTAGGGGTCCCCAGGAGGTCTCCATAGGTGGGTGCTGCTGTGGCAGGTCTACCCCACTTTTGGTGTATTTTGTCTCTTTGCTCAGCTAATTTGTGGTGGAAGCGCCCCAGGTTGTTGCTCGGGTTCTTAGTCACCCAAAAATGCACAGTGGGAATAAAAAGCCATCCTGCTGCTATGGCCATTCTCTGAGGGAGGGAGGCGGGTGTGTGATTGCCTGGACCGGTGCATTACTGGGTACCCTTTGGCATCGAGAGAGTTAAAGGTCCTCGGCACCCACCAGCCCTGGTCTAGGCAGTGTCTAAAATCCATCCTAGACCCGCTTTATTTTTTCCTCAAAAACAGGAAATGGAGCCCTGAAGGCTTTTTAACTGGAGAGAGAGTGAGGAGGGGGTATACTCACTCTGCCCATACCCAGCCCTGAGCCTGACCCAGACTTGGGGGTCTCTGTGTGTGTGTTTTTTTATTTCTTCTCCTTTTTTTTTTTTTCCTATTATTTTGGCAGACTTTTTGGAATGTCTGGGAGCTAAGGGCTTTGCTTCATGGAGCAGAATTCTGAAGCAAGGAAAAGAGAAAGTTATAGACTAAACCACAGAAATGTAAACATGTCTGCAGCTAAAATAACTCCACTTTCATTGAAAACACTCCTCGCTCACAATCAGACTTCTGTGCGCTATGCTCAATAAAACTGCACGCTAATCGCAACCAATTAATACATTATGTAGTTCTGCTTTAAAAAAATGAGACGCTTTTAATTATTTTTTTTTAATTTTATTATTATTATTATTTTTAATTAAGGGACTACTGCTTTTCTGCTTCGTACGGTGGCTCTCGGCGCTGACCGCGGGCTGAGAAACGCCGGGGATAGCGGCGGGCAATGCCCGGCAGTGCGGCGGGGCCGAGGCGTGCCGAGGGAAGGCCGGGGCAGCGCGGCAGAGGCGGCGGCGGGCAGGAGCGACGCCCCGGTAAGGAGCCCCGAGCCCGCGGGAGGGAGGGACGTGACGGACGGGACGGGGCGCACCGCCCGCTTCTCCCCGGCGTGCGCGGCTCGCCCGCCTCCCGCGGTACGTGGGAGAGCGTGAGGGAGGTGAGTGCCGGTGTCACGGTGGGGACGCATCCCCTCTCTTTCTTGCCCAGCACCGCCGGGCAGTGGGGTCTCGGCCCCGTTTCGGCCGAACCAGTTTCCCCTGACCCTCCCCTATCCCTTTATTTCCGTGCACTCCGTTATTCATCTCGCTGTCCTCCGGAGCCCCGCTGCCACCTGGTTGGGGGCCAGGCTTCGACTTCACGTCGGGTCCTCGCAACAACCGCACGTTTGTTCTGCCCCTTAAAGCGCGCTCTTGTTCCCGGAGCCGGGAGGAGAAGCGACCCGCCAAGCCGAGCCCCCGGTAGCGCTGTGTCCTCCCCCCGCAGGTCCCGCTCACCTCCAGTTCCGCCCTGCCCCTCCCGCCTCCCCGTACGGAGCGGGGGTGCCCGGGGGAGGACGCGGGGAGCGGGGGGGCTGGAGTCCGGTGCGCCCCGGGGAGTTGCCGGTGCCCGGCGGGCGGTGCGAGGCCGCCCCGACGGCGGCGGGGGAGCCGGGGAGCGCTGGGGAGAGGCGGCTGCCCCGCTCGGCGATTGGCGAGAGGAAGAGGCGCACGGAGCCCGAGGCCAGCGCGATGGGCTGAGCCCGTCCCGACTGAAGTGACTCACTGCAGTCGGCAACGCCGCCGTCCCCTCGCCCGCTCTCTCACTCCCGCCCTCGCTCCCGCCGCCGGCGGCAGCTGCCTTCCCCCGAAGGCGCCCTCCGCGCCCCGACCCCGTCCCCTCCCGTTCCCTCCCGTCCCCCCCGCCTCCCCTGGGACTCCGGACTCGCCCGCTTCCCAGGCCTCGCCCGGTAAGTCCTTTCCCTTCGGGGCAGCGATGGGGCGGGAGGGACGAAAGGAGAGCCGGGCGCGGAGGGGGCGCGGCGCAGCCGTCGGGTCTTGGAGCTATGGGGAGAGCGGGGCAGCGGGCTGCAGGGCGGCTGCCCCTCGCCGCGGCACGTCGGCGGCTGGAGCAGGACAGCTCCGAGCGCTCGGCCGGGGCGCTGGGCGGCAGTTGGGGCCGCGTATCTGCTGCAGGCGCTCTTTGCCAGACTGGCCTTGTCCGACTTTCTGTGGTTTTTAAGCGTTAACGCTGTTTGTTTTCAGGATGGCTGCTGTCTTTTCGGACATCAGCCTCTGGAACTGTATCATCATCCCCACACCCCCACCCCCCCCCCGCCTTCGGTTTTTTTCCCTGGTTCGTAATAGCAGCAGTGGTGTGTTTGTAGTTCTTTCAGCAATTCATCTTTCAATTAACTAGTATCTCCATTGCCTGGTCAAAAGCTGACTGCCTCTTGCGTGTGGGAAAACCTTCAGTTACCTGAGTTGATCTGAGGAGTCAGAGGTGGTTCAGAGATGGTTATGGTACTTTTTAGAGTAAGCACTGTGATACAATACACGGAGATCGATTTTGGTGACCAGGTTACTTTGCTGTGGAGTTTGGAGCATATGTAATGATATTTACAAAAGCTGAAGTTGCAACTTCTGGCTAATGTAAACTTCCATTCATTGCTGCTGTTGCTGAGAAGCCAGGGTACAAGTAAACTGACTCTTTCTCTAAGGAAGTTTTTATTTGTACTGAGAGTGTCATTCTGTGAATTAACACTGTGCTTGAGTTTTGAAGTAATAGTTTGGGTATTGCATTCTGCCCATGTAATTTTGAGTCCATTAGGAAAACCAGGATAGGTCTATGAACTGCACACGGAGAAATGTCACATTCCTTTGGTTTAACCCTTTAACCACTTCCCTGGTTTCACTGAAACAAGTGAAGTAGACAAAGACAGCTTCTCACTAGGGTATGAAATGTGAACTTTCATCAGGTTATATGTATCAGGTATGCTATTTCAAGCACACCTGAACAGATAGGAAAATCAAGGATGATAAACAGATTAACAACTTTCTAATTAAAAAGAAATAAGTATAGGCAAAAATAAACTAAGCCGTACATCATATGGGACAAATATATCTTAATGTTGATAATCTTACCTATTTCTTAAAGGACATCTGTAAAACCAAAGATATGATATATTGGATTAGTCCAATAGTCAGGTTTTATTTTCTCTTTCATACACATACATAGGCAAACGATGGCAAACCTGCCATGTGATTCTTTGAAAAACTGAAAGGAAAAAAATCACTACCTCCAAAAGCATTTCAGGGTTTAGAGCTTTGACCAGCATCTGTCCCCACCTCCTACAATTTAGTCCCAAAGTTAAACAAATCGTATAGTACTGGATAGAGTTACCCGTTACAGGAATTTTATAAATGATCTGTCAGTATAAGTCCTAGGTGTGATTAGTCAAGACTTTTTGCTCCTATGGTGTTACTGCATTTGGATTGTAATTTATGCAACATTTGGTTCTTAAAGATATGTTCTAATAGATATAGACAGACATAGCATATTTTCCTTCTGGTCGTTTATAAGTGGTAGTGACTGTGGCTTCTCTCTCTTTCTTTTAAGCAAGTTTGAGTTCTGTGTCAGGCACCAAAGAAATCTGGGTGTATGAGTCCATTGAGGAGTTTCCGTGATAGGAACCGTAAGCTTAAAACACAGTTTGTTAGAAGCTTGGAGGTAGTGTCTCTTACCTCAAGTACACTTGGTTGTATGTTAATAGGTTAGGCCTTTCCTGTCTGAAATACCAGGCTACACACCACAGTTGTTAGTGTTCAAATGATGATTCCACCTAAGGCCAGTGCTTTCACCTTCACAGTATAGATGCATCTTTGCTATTGACTCTTCCATGGAAAGTTTATTTTCTGTGTGTGCATGGAGTTGTGTAAACGAATACAAACCCCTGGGGCGCGTGTTGTAATCCAGTTGGTTTGAACAGTACCACATGGGCAAAATAGCTGGCTACTGAATGAGGCAAATCCTCCCCCATTGTGATTTCTCCCAAACCACGGTGCTTCACTATCAAAAGGTGAGACTCATAGCATTGGTTCTCCCTCTGCAGAATACTGCATTGGACCACTTCACTGAGGTTCCTATATACAGCAGCCTTTCCTCTTGGTTAAGGGAACTCCAGTGAGGATCAAAAACCATGACAAGCTTCTGCAGTGCTGTTGGCATCTGGTAGCCCTGAAACATTACATGTTTCGTTTCCTTCCTTTCCTTGCCTCTGCCTTACTGAATGCTCCAGGAGTTACTAGCAGGTAACAACAAAATAATATCAAATGTTTGAGTTGAAGTTAACCCTTTCCCTGAAATATCTATTGTGTTGGGCTTTTCACCACTATCGGGAAGTTTGTCGTTTTATTTCAAGTGGGTTTTTTTATTGCTATTTTCTCAGGAAAAGGCAGCTGTAAGTGCAAACCGTACTTCTAATCATGCAAGTACCTCTGTGGAAATGTGTGTCCCGAACTCGAGGTGGAAGTTCTTGACAGGGGTATGGTGAGAAAAGGCCTTTTGGGCCTGATCTGTATCAGCTGAGGTCAGCGGTGCGGGCTTAGCCTTGAGTGTCTGATGGTGCCCACTGGCTTTCTGCTGTACAGCTGGGAAGGCCAGGGACTAGTTTATGCTTTGTACGTCAGCTTTCCTATACAGTTGATTTAAAATGCTTTTGTTCGTTAAAAAAAAAAAAAGGTTCATGTGGGTAAGATATTTTCAACCTGAATTATAATGATGTTTTTCTTGGGTTGAAAGAATTACCTTTTGTGCAGTAATACCGCACTGTTTATTATTATACCCACAACAGGCCACTTTCACAGCCACTAGAATACTTTTTATTTCTAGCCATGCACTTTTTGGCAGGCAGATTTCCCAGTAAAGTCGAGCAGTTTGTCTTTCAGTTGAAGTTTTGAGTCACGAGAATTTGTATCTCATTGGCATTTTGGAAGGTAATGATATAAGTGGAGAAAATCTAATGTATTTCTTTCACAACATAGTTAACTAGTGTAGGTAGAAAACTGGCAGTCTAAAATTACTTTGCTAAATTTAAATGTAAGTAAGAAGTAGGCAATAGGAAAAAATTAAAGGGTATATCTAAATATGGAGTTGCGGACGTATCTGTTATATTTAAACTGCATTTTAACGTCTTCTATTTATATTTAGTGGCATGTGTGTAATCTGAGGGCTTGATTGAGTTCAAGAAATAGTAATTTCACAATGAAAACCAAAGAGTGTATTCTGCTGTGGATGTAGTTCATGTCCTCGTTAATTGGTGTATATATCAAAACTGAAATGTATGCAGCGAGACATTTTTTATGTTGTATGAGAGGAAGAGTGGTATTTGATCTAAAGTAAGCATGAATGGATTTGCAAAAAGCCTGCTTCCAGTACTGCTGTGGGAAGCGTGTCTCCTACTGACTTCCATGGTACTTTTTCTTGCGTGGAGCATGAAGCTGCACTGCAGGGCTTGTTTTCATCAACTTGCCTTTGCCATGGCCCATTCTGAAATGTCGCTTTTTAATTCAGAAAGCTATCCTGGTAAGTGGATTGTCCTTGCATGCTGCTTGCATGAGATGAAATCCCTTCTTGGCACAACTTCATTCCAATAAGAGAAAACATATTCCAAGAACAAAATACATAGTTATTTTTGTTTGATAAAGCATCATATAAATATTAATTGTCTGCCCAAAGAGAAAATTATAAACGTATGTTTTCATTTGAGCTGGAGATACAACAGGCTTTGATAGAGGACGGTTTAAAACTAAGGGCATCGAATTGTAGCTGCACAAGCTGTTCAGCAGAACTCCGAGTGATCACTTGTGTCTGGGAGATTGCTGTTGTGCACAAGTGGCTGGAAAGCTGGGGTCTTGGTTTTGAATTGAGGTCTTCTGTTTTGATTCATTTTAATGTGGACGCTGATACCCAGGTGCTCAATAAAGTGTCTTGGCAGTAGCAATACTTCTAGCCTCCTCACTGTCTGCTAAAAGACCCTGGACTTCTGCTGGTCCTTTCAGGAGGAAGAAGGAAGCAGCTGCCTGGATGCTTAGACACTCTGTAGGACTGGTAGGATATGAAGAAGCTGCCGCCGCTTTAGATGCTGCTCATGCAAACGAACATTGACTGTTGTATTTCAGATCTTCTGAATTTTTCAGGTAGCCTGCAACTTTGAACTACATGTGCCTAATTAGCTGCTGATTTGAAAAACTTGGGCTGGCTTGTAGGAGATGATGAGCACTGGCAAGCCCAGTACTGCAAGGGGCAAGTTAAACAAATCTGAGCTTAAATGTGGTTTCAATCAGCTCCATTTAGACACCCAAGTTTTCAGCTTTCTCCAGGAGGTCCGTAATGAAACAGGCTTGTTTTCTTTTCACCTCACAAAGAAATAGCAACAGGAGAATACTGATTGAGCTCGCTCTGGCTAAATAGCTGGCGGCTGCAGGAGGGCAATTCGGGGTGCTAGACTGGATGGGGCAGCGTAAAGGAGTTTGACTGGGAATGTTGCCTATGACTAACACAACTAGGTCCCTAATGAGAGGTGAGTGGGTCACAGCCATTGCTGCAGCACCTGTGCTGCTAGCTGGGGTGCAGTGGGGTGATAGAGTCAGGCCTGATTAAGACTCTGCAGGTGTGAGGGGGTCAGGAGTAGGGTCCCTTCCTTCTTAACCTCTCCCCATCCCGAATATATTGCCTGCTGAACTAGCAACTTTTCCATCTGCTTTTTACTGTCTGCTACAAGTGGTCAGTAAGAGGTTTTTTTTTTCTTTGCCAGTATTATGCTGTTAGTAAATATGCATTGCTTTATTAAGTTTTCAGGTCTTTTTAATGTTTTTTAGTGGTGGCTTAGGAGTAGCAGCTTGCTGTCCTGTAAACTACTTACAACAAAATGGTTTGCAAAATCTGATTGATTTCTTCTAATTTGTAAGTCATGTAGGCTTACCAGTTTGAGCTTTTCAAACCTTCTGGCCTTGCATTGAGTTTATTACTTAATTTTTAGCTTATTAAATATGGCTGCACACAGTGTATTTGACCTGATTTGACAGTAGCAGACTCTTTCAAGAAGTCTCATATTTTTTGATACTCAGTAGCTATACTACATGCAGTGATGTGTTTTGGTGCAATTAAGTGTGTATCTGAAAATCATGTGGATTTAGGAAATTGCACAATGTATCTTTTTCTGTAAATTACTTTCATTAAATGAGAACAAAAAATGAAATATGGCAATCACATAGTTCGCGTTAGACAAATTATATTTATCTCATGGTTTACATTTTTTTACTGTGTAACTAAAAAGGGCTTTATAAAGAAAGAAGTCCAGTAGCTATGCAGAAGGAAAGCCTTCTAAGCAAAATTTAGCTTTCTAAGGAGGCTTTGTCAGTTTTGAATAAACCCTGCAATAAATTTAAGCCTGGTGTTTTAAAACTCTGTTTATAAAATGGACTGCTCTCTATAGAGTTCACAAATTATACACTAAGGATTTATAGTAAACTACTAAAGTAACATTAATAGGTTGCATCACAACGTGCACTGAGACTAAACTGCAAAACCTTGAAAAAGCAGCTGATTTGCAGGACGCTTGCAAAGCAGACATGGTAAAAGTCATAATTTCTCCAAAGAATCACTGTTACATGGATTGTTCTTCAAAGGCTTAGAGAAGTTTTTTGGGTTTTATTTATTTGCACAGGCTTGTGTCCATGGCATTAAAAGCAGGTTTGGAAAGGAAAAAATAAAAGATTTAATATCAAATTAAGATAAAGGATTTAACATCAAATTAAGATCTAGTTTGGTTCTGGTGGGTATCTTGTGCCTTTTCTTGAATTTCACTAGGTTTGCCCAGAATGAGAAGTTGGGAATTTGGGCTAGTGCTTTTTATTCCTTCTCTACATTTATAAGCTCTTTAGTACTTTTATGTATTTATAGCAAACAATCTGTAACATGCTCTGTATCTCTTGCAATCAAGACAAGCCAAATCATCTGTCACCAATATGTATGTCAACATCCTGAAACCACAAAGAGCACCTTCCTGGTAGGCACAACCAGGGCTTCATGTCGGCAAAGCCATTTATCACCCTCCGGAAATTAAGAGAGAAGGTGGAGAAATCTGAACCTGACATCTTGGTTCTTCTATGTGAAGATGCCAGTTCTATGTGATGAGACTGAAAAATGGGTTTAGGAGGATAGGATTCACCTCACCTAGCTGTAGCCATCTAAAAATCAAGCATCTAGTTTACAGTAATTGTGTGAATTCCCTCCCTAGTCAGAGGACAGGTTTATCTTGCCAGTCTGAGACAACTACGTTAGTTCGGGAATGTCACTGAAAGTGCAGACTCTGACCATCAAATAGGGTAGAATTCTGGGTTGCAGGACTTGGTATTTTGGCTTTCAGGTGGCTGGCACTGAGTGCACTGAATTCTGTATCCAGGGACCAACCCATGCCCCTGCAGCTTGTCTTAGGGAGCTGGAGGAAAAAAACGTAAGTAAAAGTATAGCAGAGAGACCAGGTGAATGTTTTACAGTCTGACTGGGAAGGAATCATGTTGTTTATTATTTTCATTTTTAAGGTTGACCTAGTACATAATAGTTTCATTTTTACTGTCAAACTACCTTTAGCTGTCCAGTTTTATCACCAGCAATAGAAACGTTAGGAATAGAAACAGAAAGCCTTTTTATGCTTTCTGCACTGCTGTCTCTTTTAACTTCATTGAAAAAATGAAAACATTAACCATCTTTTTTTATCATTAGGGCAAGATAGGAATGGATAATACTGCTGTCTTTCTGTTAATATTCTGTTCTGCTGATAAAGGAAACAGTAATGCAAGTTGTTTTTTTTAACTGGTTCACTATCTTATCCTGCATGAAAAGGTTTTACTAACCACATAGACACTACGCCTGGATATATGTGCTCTCAAAGCACAGCTATGGAGAGGTTGCTTTGGAGGGCCCATAAGCTTCGTGCCTGGGCTCAGGAGCAGTTTTTTGCCCCTGCTTGGTGTCTTGATGTGGAAGTTATCCCTGCAAGGAGTGCAGCTGACCTCTGAGGCTGCAGTCTACAGGAGCCATCAGTAGGGAGGGAAGGGCTAGCCTTGTGTTTGTTAGTTGCTTGTGATTTCCATGACACTTTGCAGTGAAGATGGTAGTAACTAAATGTGGGCCCACGCTCAGACTGTGGTTGGTCTGCAGAGCAGTAACATGGGAGGCTCGGTTTGCGGAAGGCCTTAAGGGCCAGGGTGAAGGGAATTATAGCTCTCCTCCTCTCCTCTCCCTCTCAGTTAACACCACTCTGTGTGATGTGATGTGCTTGGAACAGGACAGGGGACCCAGTGGTCGCTCAGCCACTCACAGGGGCATGTCCAGCCCTTGCTTCTGCCCCTCGTACTTAGTTAATGAGCCCCGATGGGTTTTGGTCTGGGATAGGATTTATATAACTCCCTCTTTTCTGTGTTGGTTTTGCAGGACTAAAGGGGAGTGAGAAGTAGTAAAAATCTATTTTTGGTCACTAAAGTAAGCAGACATGACTCAGAATACTCACTGGGAACAAATCTGCTGGATGAAAAGGTGCCATTTTTACATAGTCACTTTTCTGACCATGCCCTTTAAACTCTTACAAAAATAGAATACTTTCTCTGGCACTTCTCTTGGAAAGCAGAAACGGGAGTGAGAGCAGGGATGTTTGCTGCACTTCAGCCCTGGCTTTGCAGCTGGGCTGTGTATCAGTTTTGTAAGGCATATGTAACATATGTTTGACACCAGGAAAAATAAAAAGAATAAAAAGGAGGCATTTGAATTTTGTGGGGAGGGGATTGGAACTTGGATAGCTTTACTATTTGTAGTGGAGAAGTGATTCCTAGTTCCTGCCTGTTAACGATTGGATGAATTCTGGGTAACTCTCTGCGCTGATTTCTGGCATCCTCATGTCCCTACAGAAGTGCAGTTCAGATCAGTAGACTCGTCCAAAGCACAGCGAGGCTCCTTTTGACCACTGACTCTGGGTTCCAATTGGACTATGCAAGGTGAGTGGTCTAAGCTAAAAATGAGCCGGAAACCACACTGACGTAAGCTGTGAGTGTTTATGGACCTGTGAAGAAACAAATCATCCCTGGCAACCAGCATCCTGAAGTGGCAATGTTGACACTCATGTGAGAGGCGAGTATCCCCCTTGCTGGTGGGATGAGTGTTTTGTTTGGGGATTTTTTATGGTTTGGTAGGAAGCTGGAGCTTCGCTGGTGCACAGAAACTCAAACCCAGTGTTGTACTCCACCACATGTGCTTATGGGTGTTTGTTAGTCCTGTTGTCCTCCCCTAGACCATTGGTCTCTTGAAAAGAAAAACAAGAAACCCATTTTAACATCTTTACCGCCTTCAGTTGGTTTTACATGGAAAAAAACACCAACCCATAAATTCCTTTTCCTCCTTCATTCAAGAATAACCCATGAAAGGGTTTGAAACCTTTCAGTTTCTGTTCAGTGGATGAAATCTTGACCTTGCTGAAGTGGTTGAAGCTTCTTCATTGGCTTCTGAGAGGGCAGAGCTCTTCAGTTTAAGTGTTTGTTCCTCATGTTTCCATTGGGCCTGGAAAGCCCTGGAAGTGTTTGTGATGATTTCCTAAAGCCTTAATTCCCCCAGTTACTACGGCATTTAAAGGCACTGTCTTTTTAGCACAGGAAATGGGCACTGCTTTTTCTCTTGATAAAATTTCCCTTGGAGGAACTCAGAGAATTTCCACTTTCTCTGTGTGGGCTCATCTTTCATAGGGGAAGAGACATGGGTCATATACCTGCAGGTCTTACGACTTCCTCCTGCTCCATCTCTCACCTCCTCCCAGTCCCTTGGCAGCAAGAAGTCAGAGAAGATTTGCTGTCAACGTCTCCTGTTTTAGTTCCTCACAGGGCCCAGTAGCTTCTTATGGCAGGGAAATCCTACCTTCTCTGTTTTAAATTTGAAAGGTGTTTTGGATATGATGACATTTACAGCCAAAGTGCATCACCTTTTACATATCATCTCCTTCTCTTGCAGTGAGACAGGTGATTTCAACGGCCCAGGATGGGGAGGAAAAGCCCAACAGGCTTGGGGGACACACAGGATTGTCACTAACCAAAAGCTGAATGGCTGTGAAGATGGGTCTCAGCCCTGTTCGCATTGTCTAGCAGGGAGCTGAGACCACTACGGGGAAACCTTAAACCCCAGTTTTGAAATGGAGGTGGTTTAGAAGCTTTCTGTCTTCAGAAAACCTGTGTGCTTTCTCTTACCAGCGCTAAAATGGTTCTAAAAGACAAACTCGCCCAAGGAAGAGGCAGCATGACAAAACACAGGGTGTATTGAAGCATGTTCATTCACCTGCCATCAGGCTGGGCTCGGAGGTAGCACTTGAGTGCTGAGATGCCCAATGCTTTGAGCACAGCTTGACCTAGAGGGGTGCTTCTGGGGCTGTGCCAGGGTTAGCCATGGGCTTTGGTATACTGGTATTTCGTAACCACAATGAACTTAAGGGCTACCTACAGTTTTTAAAGTTATACCCCTCCTTTTTTTGTGTGTGCGTATCTGGCAGTTGTTTGCCAGGGGCAGAGGGAATGAATGAGGAGCTTAACTTTTAGGTAAACAAAACGTTACTGTTGTACTGCTATAATTACAAGCATTTTAAATTAGGTATTGACAGCAGCTGAGAACCAGTTTTTGACTATGCCTGCTGGCAGGCAATGAGATGTCTACCAGCTCCTAAGGGGAGCCTTATTGCAGGCTGTGAGAATAACTCATTAACCAGTTAGTCTATGGTGGTGTTACTCCACATATGGTCTGCGGGATGCTGGTGGTCTGGAAGGCATTAGAAAGTGGTCTGAGAAATGGCTGCACAAGAAAGGCAGAAATAGCCCCACATAGACCGATTGCATTCCCACATCGCTGGCAGGTATGTGCCCGTGTCAGCAAGTCACCCTCAATCAGCAAACTGTGCTGGGATATAATTGCCTTAGCCTCCCGGCGTGAACCCAAATGGAGGGATCTTGAGTAATTGCATGTGAGGGGAACCTTTGCTTGAATACATCAATGTGGAGCAAGTCTTCCTCCGAGAAAGAGGATGAATACTTTGCCTCTTCTTTTTCGTGTTTTTTTGAAGCATGGGATGAGCTGAGGGATGCTGCTTCAACATCCATGCTGCTAGAGGTAATGAATGCTGTGGGGAAACGGATGGCGGCGAGCCCATTTCCTTCACAGTGGGAGGAAAGTAGTAATTCAGGAGACCATTAAACATTAGAAATACCTCTACGAGGTCCCTACAAAGATACACTCCATTTAGATTAAAGTCCCATAGGGCCAATTATCCTGGAAGAACATAAGAACTTAAACAAAAGCTGAGTTAGGTATGCTGCCCACCAATGGATTGGAGCAAAAATGGATGCAGTGAGAAAACACTCGTGTATTATGAAAGTGAGAACATTTAGAGTAGGTCTGTGTAATAACCAACTTTTAGTGTTCCCCCAGGATCAGTGTGCACAGGAAATATCTGTGGCATGCTTGCTTTTCCTGGAGATGACAGCAACCCTTTGGCAACCGCTTTGTAATACATGCTTCATACTTTTCAAAGTGTTGGGCTGTTGTTTCACAAATGTGCTTTGATTTTTCTGGTGTCAGAGCCTTTATGCTTGGCATCCTACCCTTCCCAAACTTGCTCGTTCCCATTCCAACCCTGGACATTCTCCTCTAGTGCCATTTGGTAGCCGTGATGGTGCATTTGTTTTTCTCCATTGGGATGGGACTTGAGGAAAAAGAGAAGCCAGCAAAAGTCGCTTGTGCTGCTTGTGCGAAAGTAACCTCTCTGGTCACTGATGTCTGGGTAGCTTGGACTCCTGGAGGTGGAGGGTTAAGGCAAACAAATTTGAAACCCTTTGCTTCTGTGAATGTTTTCTAAGACTGGGCTGAGTAATTTGCACAAGACTACAAAGCAGAGCTTGATACTAGCACTGGGGTTAAAGTCTGCCTTTGCTTCAGCTGCTAGACCACAATTTTAATTGAACATTTAGCTATTTACAAGAAGACCTGAGCACTGGAATGCACCGAACCTTCAGGCAAGAAGGTTTGAAAATGAGTCAGATCTGAGACACTGGAGTACAAGTTCCTAAAAGTGTTTACCGATGCAAATTGCTGTCTGATCTTGAAATGGCCTCTTCCATTTAACACTATAAAAGAACTTTCTTAAGAGAAGACACAGTCTAATAACTGGACATGCAAGCCTGAAAGGTTTTAAAATACTGCTTTCTTAAATAAGAGTCATTAACATTGTAACTGATAATGAGAAAAATGCTCATGCCATTAGTGGTTTACCACTTTGGTTCCAAAAGGATAAAAACAACTTCATAAAAGAGACCACAGACTGTCCGTTTTCAGCCTCAGCATAGGGCAAATGCTTCAGAAAATATGAAACCCATCATTTAAAATAAGAATTTACTATTTGTGTTTGGGAAACACGGTCAAAATACCCTTTGACCACACAAGAATGCGGTGATATGAGGTGAGGTGGCTGCAGCTAAGGGGGAGTGCTGTGGCTGGCTCTGGTGTGGTGCAGGAAGCCCAGTACTGGATGTCCTTGCCCAAGCACCGAGATAGATAGAACACTGGCTTATTCTCCCAATGGGACCAATATGGGCATAGCCTCTGCCTCCCAGCCTGCTTTTGTGATCCTTGCCTGTGTGGGGAAGTCTTTCTAGCCTTTGTTTGGTGAAGGTGCAGGGCTCAGTGGGTATGTGAGGATATCCTGGGGTACTTTCTGCATTGGCCCTGGCATGGCCTGCTGCCAGAGTAGTCAAATTTTGCAGAAATGGTTAAATTTCAGTGTGCTGGTGGAGGAAATAAGAGACTGTGTCTGGGAGGTGCTCAGTGCCTCAGGGCATCACCGGGACTAGGTAGCTGAAAAGCGGCATCAGTGGCAGTGGTATGACCTCGTTTAATTTGTCCATCTGGACCAACAGCTTTTTTTCTTTGAGAATAGCCCCTTTCTATTCTTCTGTGCCCCATTTTCGCCTGGGCAAACTCGGCTGGACCTTGTACCTTGCTCAGGTTAGTGGAAGGACTTGTGTTGACCTCAGCCAGGCCTGACTCAAACTCTCAAGAAGACCCGGTGTTGTCTCCTGGGAAAGTTAAGTTTGGGACTCAGCACACTGTATTAGAATCATAAAATCATAGTACTCTAGCTTCATCTTTAGTAAGGGCAGCTGGAGGTTGAAGTGTTTTCTCAGACTAGGTTTGATTGTAAATACAACTACGCTGGGTTTTATTGATGCTTCACGCAGCCCTAATACATCGACTACAGCATTTACTCTTATGTAAAAATGGAAAATTTCCCCAGCTCCCCCCATGAAAATGACTGTCGTGACTTACTCAAAATGAAAAATCAATCAAGGAAGGAACACAGCTGGGCGAATGTCAAGACAAACAGAACAGCGCCAGGGTGGATTTTTATGAAAATGCTCCCTGAATAGTATTTCCATGAAAAGGCAACTTACTTGCAGATGTAGGCTGTGTTTGCATGAAGGAGTGTGATATACCACACCCTGAATCTGTCAAGGTCTGTAAACTTTTCAGGGATTTTAGTTTAGGCAACAGAGAGACCATATTTAACACACAAAGGTTTTCTTTACTTCAGTGTAACTGTTATCCCCAAAGGTGGAAAATATAAGCCAGGGGAAAATAAAAAAGAAAGTTTATGGAAGAGACATTTCAAATATAAAGTAAACTTCAAATGTAATTTGAGATGTAAAGTAAATTGATCTATGAAAAAGGAAATTTTCAGTGTCATGAAAAATACTGACATGGCCTTTCAACAGCATCCTAGCCATAAGAATGACTTGTAAGTCCGTCCGTGTCAGGCTGTGTGGTGGAGGAGCAGGAGTGGCTTTAAAAAGGCAAAAACTTTCCCTGCTGATGGCAGTGGGATTTTTCTTATTCACGTTTGTAGAATCAAGATTCGGAGAACAATTTAAAAAGCAAGAAATAAAGGATGATTGATGTTAGTGTTCAAAAAAAAGCGAATGGTAAAGGCATCAGCCCGTACTTGAAATGCCACACTTAGATCTACATAAACACCTTTTTTGGAGATGTTGTAGCCTTCTCAATGGGCTGGTTTCCAAATGGCCTGACTGATTTCACTGTAGACCTACTGCCTATCAGCAGGGCTCTTGCAAAGGTTGATTTTTGGAATCTATTGATTTTTCCTTTGTTTCTGGGACTTTTTCGTGTCATACCAATCAAGTTTGAAATGTGTTGAGAGAAATTTTTGAGGCAGACTTGGAATTTTTCAGCCTATTCCTTCATGTCTCTTTCGGAAATAAATGGGAATGCTTTTTTTGGGGTTTTTTTGTTTTTTGTTTTTTTTTTAAATTTATGTTAGCTTATAACTTTATGTCATTGCTATTCTAAGAATAATAACCAAGAATTTCTATGCTGACTTGATTGTTTACATTTCCTTTTGACACTGCCAGTGATAAGCTAGAGGTAATAATACTAAGCATGTTCTGTCGTCCTCTCAAAACTTGTCACCGTTGAATAGACATATGACTGTGTGGGGGGTTTAAAGGTAAAGGCATTTGTCAAATATAATGTTTATTTGGCATTTGTCATATATAATATTTTCATAAAGGTCTGCAGTGGAGATCCCATTACTGAAAAATCTTGGAATGGGTAGCCGTTGGCTCTGGTAGCTGGAAGTAGAGATGAGTGACTGCCATTTTTAAATAGTATTGGATTTGCCAAAAGGGAAAAAAAAAAGGAATATCTGCAGGAAATTTTGGAAACTGTGACCATATTTGGTCATAGTATGAAAAGAGTTAGGAGATTTGCTCTGAAAGGGGAAGGTAGGTGTATTGCTTCCCAATACTGATGTAGGTCTTTGAATTCTAGTCAGTTTTGAAGTTGGGGATCCATGCTGTTTGAGGACCTTACAGCAAGTAGCCATGGTGAAGTGACTGGGAATCACCTGCCAGTGGCATGTAGGAGTGCATCTCTCCTTGCTAGGCGACAGTGGTCAGTGTCCAGGCTCCACTTTCTGAACCTCCCAAGCTGGCATAAAGCCCCATCTAATAAATGCAGTAAGCCATGGAAAATGCATTGGTAGCATGTGCTGACATGGGTGGAACACACAAGGATGGAGAAGGGGATCCTGTTACCTCCTGTTCAGCTCCACAACCTTTCAGTGAGCAGAGAACTAAATGTTAACCCTTTCAAAACTCTTCTGGTGAACAGGGAGAAGGCAATGAAGTGCTACTTACTTCACTGAGGTTTGACTTGAAGAAGGATAGGAGTGCCACAGGGAAATAAAAGTACGTGTGGCTCAGCAAGTATTGTGGATGTCAATGGCTGTCCTGGGGTGAGTGAATACAAGGCTGGGTTCAGTCTGCTGCAGTCAATAGATTTTGTGCTGTGCTTTCATGCTCTGCAATGTCAGAAGAGCACTGGAGTGAATTGTAGCCTTCTGTTTACTCTGGGACTGTTTATCATCCCTTGTGTAGTTGGAGACATGTTTCACTATAAGAAGCAATTCACAGGGCATTCCCCTAAAAAGAAGAAAAGTCAGTTTATATCAGTGCATGACTTCCTACTATCTCTGGTTTACCCCCACCCCCCGTGTACCCGCAAATGTATTCATGCGTCTCCTACTTATCACTAGAAAAGGGATATTTCATCTCTAGGTCATTTCCTCAGTACTTTTATTTTTCAGCCCGCTACAGTAAGGGTTCATAGAGTATATCCAGAAAGATGTTTTTGTTCCCCCACCTTGGGTTTCAGTCCCAAGACTGCCAATTAAATTATCCTATAAATCCTCCATTATAGGTAGTAAAACCTAATTTTAGATTTCCTGCCCACTCTAGTGTCCTGCCTGATTGCTACCAGTTGGATAGAGGCTCAACCTGTTAAACAGACAATTGCAGTGAATTGACTGTTTCTTTCTGTGCCACATGTGGAGAACTTTTTAATATGTGGCATTTGGTCATAATTCTCTCTGGCGATTTTCGAGCTTTCAGTTGCTCAAACGTTTTTGGTCTTTTTTTTTGGAGGCTGTAAAGTAGACATCTGTAATTTATTCTTTTGTCAGAATTTTTGTTAGAAAAAAGGTTGTTACTGTCTGGATTAGGAAAAACGTTAACCTGTCTGCCGCCACTAAAACGTTAATAGTTTAAATCAGGTTTTATACAATTCCTGTTTAAAAGAAAACCCCTGAATAAATGGAGCAAACACATTTCTGTGCAAGCTGAAAATATTTTGGGTTATCTGTATATAAACGTTTTCTTCCCCTTCTTGTTCAAATACATTATTTAGCTGCAAACAGTGCTAATTTTCTTGAGGACAGCTTCTGCTAACCGTATTCTAATGGAGGAGCATTTGTTTCACATCGAGTATCATTAAAGATTCCTATACTATTCGGAGCATAAATTACCCCTAGCTTGGCTTTTTTCGTCATAAACTTTGCTAAGGACAAATAATAAATAAAGTCACAAAAAATGGGTTTATCATGTGAATAAGGTGTAAGTACTGGTGCAGAAGTGCCTTGGTTTTTGGACAAAAGGGTATTTGCATTCAGCGTGGAGCACTTCTATCACTGAGATTTATGTAGCATTCAAAAATGTGTATGTAAGGAAAAACTGGACCCTAAAATATTGTGAGAAATTTACAGCTTTCTTTGTCTGTCTGCTAGATTCCTTGTTTTTGTTGTTAACCTGGTAAAATTCTTGACCCATCCAAATCACAGATTTGAATACTGTAGAGGTGCCTGAGTGTATCTTGTGCCTCCACAAAGCACCATCTTTCTGAGTGTATTTCCTGCCTGAATGAATTAGTAATGTTTTAGCAGCTCTGTGTCAAATCAGGAAGGTACGTGGCAGTTGGCAAGGGACTTTTTCATCTCCAGAGTACAGTGACAGGAAGTTTAATTCAAGATACAGGGTGTATATAATCTTACAGCCATTTGCAAAAAGGGGAAAAATGCTGCTAAGAGATGGCATGTTGAAGGAGCAAGCATTTCTTTTCAGACTGACACGTGTGCCAGACCAGGACTTTCCTCTGAGATCCAGCCTTGACGATCCATCAGCTGGCTTGCAGAAGTAGTCGTCAGCTGAACCTGTTGATGACAACCACAGTATGAGCTGGTAATGCTCAGATGATGGCATGAACTCGTCACTTCGGAAGCATCTGTCCTTGCTGGTGGGCAGGACCATGGGCACAGATGGGCAAATTCATGTGTTTAGTGATCCTGATCCACAGATGCCAGCAGTCTATGAGCTGTGAAGTGAATCATCCCCCTTTGGCAGTGCTGTCCTGTGTGGGTTCTCTGAAGTCTAATTAAGGCTGCTCCTTTTTATCTTTCCCCTCAGTGGAGGCACTAACAGCATTTCCCTGCTTCACCCAGCTGTTGCTTCCCTGACTCTTTATGCAACATAGTATTTTGAAGGCTATTAACCCCGTTAAATATGGGGAAAACCAGGCAATGATTCCTAAGCTGATGGAAGAAAAAGTCAAGCAGCATGCACATACACACACAGTATGATATCTTGAGTCTTGTTGCTCAAAGAACTAAGCTAAAAATGAAATAACTGTGGTCTCCTTGCTAAATGGATCTTCTCCACCTAGCTTTGTTTATTGTACTCTGACTCTGTGAGGGGAGATTATCATTTGTTGAGTGATGCCTGAAGTACTGTATAAAAAATAAAACATACACAAAGACTAACAAAGAAGAGAAGAAAGGAATTTAGGCCTCCCAGTCACAGCACTGTTCCTTTAATGGCTGATGAAATATTATATGTATTTTTACAGTCATGTTATTTGTCCAATTTAGGAACCTGGAAATATGAGAAGGGGTGGTCATATTGGTGCTCAGAAACAGAGAACAGACAGAAAGTAAGAAACAATCTATGTGTGTTCTGTACTGAAGTTCAGTGCAAGAATGATAGACAGTGCTCTTTGGGGTACAGAGCTGTATGAACTGCTGCTGAATTTATGGGATGTGTAGCTGGCTCCAGAAATCATCTCTTGTAGGAGAACTGTGCTGCACAGTCAGAACTTTAGGTCCCTAGCGAAGTGCCAGTAAAGGCACTCTTGAAATTTAATCCATCTGAGTCAGTCACATCTGTATATCTGTGGACAGGTTGGAAAGAAAATTCTTCTAAGCAGAGAGCACTTGATTTATCCGTGGGGTATAATTCTGAAACCTAATCCTAGTGTGTAAAAAGTCAATACTGTAAATTATGTCGTAGTTGAATGTTTGGTATCAGGACTACCAGCAACACCTTCATCTGTGCCAGAGATTCCAGCTCCTCACTGTATCATCATCATCTGCATTTAAATACATGTTTGTTGTACTCTGAATTTCTAACTTAGGAGCAGCAAGAAATGGAGACAATTTGAAACCCGGTCCAGTAACGCTAGTAGTTCTACTACTACTAGTAGATTCGTGATTCGTTGTACTGGGCACTTTCATACTTATCTCATTAAAAAATATTAGCTTTTTACATTGAGCTGAGATTTTTGCTGAATATCCAATATCTTGCATGAGAATGCTCTTAATTCTAGGCATCCGGCTTCCAGATCTGAACTAGGCTTGTGTCAATCCTGTGCTGTCTTCAATATGCTACTGTTACCAGAAAAAAGTCTCTCTGGTATGCTGTGAAGAGGGGGTGTGCTAGGGTTTGCAATTTTAGCATTACAGATTCTTTATTATTAATAGATTAGTGGGGATTTTTCCAAAGACCCCTATGGGTCACAAGAGCTCCTGTTACTATACTTCATATACTCATTTATTTATACAACTATACGTGAGGTCTTATGGTCTTTTCAGCCCAGAAAGAGCCAAGGTACTGTAAGTGTAAATGCAGTTTATTGAGTTATGGAGGTCATAAATATCTCCTTTAACATCTGATTTATCTTGAACTATGTGCATTGAAAGAAGTGTCTCAAAATCAGGAAAGAAGGGGCATATGCTACTTCTTTGGACAACCTGTGTATTCATACCCAGAATGAAACCTTGGCAGAGTAGGTAGAATTAAACTGTCACCACCAAGGCAGTTTTACTTTATGTACTGCAAGGTTATATGAATTTTATAGGTTCATTTATTTTGCTGATTAACAATCCAGTCCTGCTCTTGACAAAGCCTCTTGGATTTTTTTTATTCCTGTGGCTCCCCCAAGATGAGCAGAAGAGATAAAGTCTCAGGCAGAGGCAAACGTAAGAACAGACATTTCAAGGGAAAAAAATTCCTAGTCCCAACATAAAGTTGGACTTTATAAGAACTTTCTGTTTTTATATCGTTCAGAAACCATCCAGGCAGATCTCACCAATGCAAGACCTCAGTATGTAAAGGAGCCAGCTACAGATACTGCCTACATGAAGGCTCTGAAATGCTGTTAAATATCAAGCAAAGGGATGCCATCAGCTTAGTGGATTGCTCAGCATGCCTGCTGGTACTAACCTACCAGGCATCGTGGTAGCTCCAAAGGGGCTTGGTGATCACAGATCAGGGTGTTTTATTTTGACCTTCCAGCTGATTGATGAGTATTTTCCAGAGATTTGTCACTGTCACAATTAGCCTTTACTGCAGGAGCTCACTGGCCACCTGCCTTCCTCCATTTCCACTGTTAATGACTTTGGATGTCTCATGCTCCAAACAGTGAGAGAAAGCCTGGAAAATTGAGTGGCAGCAGTAGCCATTAAAAAGAAAAGGCTCAGGAGGAGTGTCCAATTTACTGATGTTATTGAGGACTTACTGCTTTTTATATCAAGAAGAACTCAGATATATAAGCCTTATTATTATATATAATATCTATTTATATGTATATGTATCACACCAGAACTGGAAGAAATGCAGTAGCATGAATTGGAGAAAGAAATTAGGACCAGATGGTGGTCTACATTCTCTCAGTCTTTCAGCTCTTTCAAGTTGTTTACTGTATGGGTAAGAAGCCTGCATGTTTAAGGGTGTATGTATCAGCCTGAGTTTGTGTGCTTCTCTACTAAATTATTTTATTTCATGGTTTGTTCATGATTCTGGGTGTCCCATCCTGGTAGTGTTCAAGATCATGTTAGATGGGACTTTGAGCAACCTGGTCTAATGGAAGGTGTCCTGCTTGTGGCAGGAAGGGGTTGGAAACGTGATCTTTAAGGTCGCTTCCAATCCAAACCATTCCATGATTCTATGATTGTTTCATGCAAAGTGCAAGAAAAAAACAGCTACATTCAAACACAAATTCATGTAAACCAAGTGGGTAAATATTAAGTAGATCAAAATAATATTAATTTTTCCTTCAGTGAAATGTAATTGAGCTATTCCAAATAATTAATGAGCTTGGGTGTTCCTTGTTTCCTTTTGAGTCTTACTTTTAGCAGATGAACACTGAGCAGTTTCTGAAGATCTGGTCTCTTCCTTGTTTTGATTGGGCTGACAAAATCACTAGCCTCTTTGGAGAACAGTTGCCTGTGCTTCTTGCTGTCATAGGAAGAAACAATATCCTCAGAAAATATTTCTACTGATGTTAACTTTGTCTTTCCTTGCAATATCACCACTACTGAAGTGGCATGACAGGCAGACATTGGTTTTTTGAAAATTAAAGGTGATTAGGGAATGCTGCTATAGTATTTCTTTCAACTTTAATAATAATAAAGTGGGAATTAAGAACACTCTGAATAATTGAATGACAGTAATATGAGTATTTTCAACAAAATGATACATTTTCCACAAGCAAATGAAGGTGATGTATCAAGACATGCAGGTAATGGTGATAAAGATGAATAATATTGTACCTAAGGGTAAAAAATACAATGACAATATAAAAAATGTGAAAAAAAAAATGTTTGGATCAAAATGATAATAAACAACCTGAATGCGTGCGTATGGGTAGGTAAATGTGAGGCAGCTTTGTCTTTTCTTGCAAGGGGTCTGCATGGGCATAGCTGGCTGTCCACCCTGTTTTAATGCAACAGGGAACTTCCTCCTATGTGCTGGTGATGCAAAGCTAGCTTTTCTGCTTGTATTGAACTATATGGTGACTTCTGTCATGCCTCTGCTTTGCTTCTTTTCTGCAGGCCTGCCACAAAGTAAAAGTTGTTTTCCAAAGTAGGAGAGGATTTAAAAGGTCATGGTGATCATAATAACCCTTTGGCAGCCTGGATATACAGGACAGTGTGTGCTGTTGTTACTTTATTCTAAGGGGTATAGTAAAAAAGAGACTGGTACAAAGTGGGATATTGGTTATCCTCCTGTATCTTCTAATATGACAGCTGGCCAATGTGTTACTCTGCTCTCCCTTGGCTGTTATCTCTTCTTTCCTGTGGAAAGCAATATCTCCTTTTAGGAAACAAATTGTCTTCTTACTTTCCTCTGTGTTCCTGTTACGCTCTTTGTGTACATGTTCCACTCTTTTCTGTTATTTGCCTTTCTCCTGATGACTCTGTTAGAGGCAGCCTGTATCCTGAGGGCATGTTAGTTGAGCAGGGAATCTGCCTGTGAAATTACCCTCAGAATAAGGTTTTTTCCAGTGATTACGGAAAATAACAACTACGTACTGGTGCACTGTTCACCTGTCATTTGTATGAGTGCTTGCAGGAAGAGGTTGCTGGCTGGATGGGCTGAGGCATCACCCATGTTAGTTTCCAATAAGCTTGTAACTGGTACCTAAGGCGTTGGTTTAAATCTGTACTCCTGAATAATCTGAGATTCAGTTACAAGAAGTATCACATTTTTCCACAGTTGAGATGAGAGAGCACTTATAGGGGCAGGAAATTCTCTGTAAAAAGTGCTTGTTCCTAAGCCCAAATTATTATTTTTAAATCCCTTTCATTTGTTTCACAGACTTGCACAGAACTGGGTGGGTGTCCACAATCATGTTTTAAAACAGTTAAGATAGTAGTTTTTTCTTCTCCATGCTTCTTTGGCACTGTTGTGAATCTGACCATTGGAAGTGTTGCCCCCAAGCTCTTCTTGTTTCATCCTTAAAAGTTTATGAATTTCATTCCCTTGCTGTTCCATGGAAATCCATTTTTCAGGGTGCTCTAAAACACCCAGACCTCAGCTCAAATCCCTACTGTGATTTAAGTAGAGTGTAAATGTAAAATCAGATCTTCCTGTTTGGGATATGCTTGTTATGGTATTAAAGGGTTCTGTCTGATCGGTTTCCCTCCCCTCTGTAGGAGTGGGTCCTTTTTTGAGTAAAACATTTAGGCATAGAGTGAAAAGAACTGTAGCCCCATGGTTGAAACATATGGAAAGTAGGACACAGCCATGCTAATCCCTGCTACAGCAAATGTCTAATTATTTATGTAAAGCAAAATGTTGCCAAAAGGAGCAGTCAAAAGGCTCATTGTGTTTTTGACTATTCCATTGCACATCCCTTGGACCGTGTTCCCATGAAGTTTTGGGCTGTGGCACCCAGGAAGCTGGGAAACAGCAATAAAAAACAAAACAAAACAAAAGGAAAAAAAAAACCCACAAAAACAAAAAAAGGAGGAAGAGGACAATTAAAAGCAGAGGGCTTCCTCCTAAATCTGTTGTCCCCACCCAGAACCGCTTTGCTGTCCTGCAGGGGGCAACACATTCGCACCAGGAACAACCGGCTGATGCACTGGTAAAGAAGATCACTACTGGTGCTGCCAGGAAAAAGCGGTGGCCATCGTAGTAGGGGACTCTACTTTGACAGGAACAGAGGCACCCATCTGTTGGCCTGACCCAGTCTCAAGGGAGGTGTGTTGCCTACCAGGGCATGGTTCAGGGTTGTTGCAGAGAGGCTGCCTGCTCTAGTCGGTACCACTGACTATTACCCACTTCTAGTGATCCATGTGGGTGCTGCTGATAGAGATAGCAGTAGCCTGGAGAACATAAAGAAGGACTACAGAGCCCCCTGGGAGAGGTGGTTAGGGGCTCTGGAGCTCAGACTGTCTTTTCCTCAATTCTCCAGGATACAGGGCAGGACCTTAAAAAGGCTAGGAGGACTTAGCCAGGTTAATAAATGATTAGAAGGGTGGTGCCATAGTCAGGGGTTTAGGTACCTTGAACATGGGACTCAATTTAGTAGGCCAGGTGTACTGGGGGCTGGTGGAGCTGGTCTGAGAAAGAAGGGGAAGAGTGGATTTGGTAGGAGGCTTGCCAGACTGGTCAAGGATGCTTTAAACTGGATGTGTTGGGGGAAGGGGGCATCATTCCATCCCAACACACCCAGTCACTGGCCAACACCTATAGTAAATGTTCAGAGCAATGTAGAGATATTCCAGCTGCTCCAGACAATGAGCCAGCTTCAATTGGAGCTCAGCTCAGATGCCTGTATACAAATACCCGTAGCATGGGGAACAAACAAGAGGAATTAGAGATGTGTGCACATCTACGGGGGTATGGTATCATAGGCATCACAGAAACATGGTGGGATGGCTCCTATGACTGGTATGTTGGAATAGAAGGTTACAAGCTGTTTAGAAGAGACAGGCCCGGCTGACAGGGAGGGGGAGTTGCTATTTATGTTGGAGATAGGCTGGAGAGTATGGAACTCTGTCTGGGGACAAGTGAACAGTCAATAGAGAGTTCGTGGGTCAGGGTTAAAAGGAGAACAGAGATGGGAGACATTATTGTGGGGATCTGTTACAGACCTCTTGATCAAGAGGACTGGTGGATGAAGCGCTCTATAGACAGATAGGAACAGCCTCACTGCTCACAGGCCCTTGTTCTCATGGGGACTTCAACCACCCTGATATCTGTTGGAGGGATGGTACGGCCCGGCACAAGCAATCCAGGAGGTTCCTTGATTGTGTGGATGACATCTTCCTTCTGCAGGTAATAGGGAGCCGACAAGGAGAGGTGCCATGCTTGACCTTGTCCTCACCAACAGGGAAGGGCTGGTTGGAAATGTGCCGCTCCAGGGCAGCCTTGGTTGCAGCGATCATGAGATGGTCAAATTCGAGATCCTCAGGACAGTGAGAAGAGCGTGCAGCGAGCTCACTGCCCTGGACTTCAAGAGAGCAGACTTTGGCCTCTTCAGGAACCTGCTCAGTAAGGTTCCATGGGATATAAGGGCAGGGGGGCCCAAGGCTGTTGGTTGATATTCAAGGATCACCTACTACAAGCTCAGGAGTGTTGCATCCTGACTAGAAGGAAGTGCAGCAGGAGGGCCATGAGACCTCCTTGGATGGATAAGGAAAATTCGAAGGAAAAAAGAGGCTTCTAAAGGTGGAGTCAAGGACAGGCGGCCTGGGAAGAATACAGGGATGTTGTCTGGGAAGCTAGGGACCAGGTTAGGAAAGCTAAGGCCCACTTAGAATTAAACTTGGCTAGGGATGTTAAGGATAACAGGAAGGGATTCTGTAGGTGCATGGCAAATAAAAGACAGGCTAGGGACAGAGTGGGCCCCCTCTGGAAGCTATTGGGAGAACTTGCTAGCCTGGATTTGGAGAAGGCTGAGATTCTTAATGACTTCTTTGCCTCGGTCTTCACTGGCAAATGCTCTGACCACACCACTCAAGTCTTGGGTAGCAGACACAGTGACTGTGAGAATGAAGACCCTGGGCCCACTGTAGGAGAGGATCTGGTTCGAGACTATCTTAAGAACCTGAACGTATACAAGTCCATGGGACCTGATGAAATTTATCTGCAGGTCCTGAAGGAGCTGGTAAATGAAGTTGTTAAGCCACTGTCCATCATATTTGAAAAATCATGGCAGTCAGGTGAAGTTCCCAGTGACTGGAAAAAGGGAAATGTAACCCCCATTTTGAAGAAGGGGAAAATGGATGAGCTGGGGAACTATAGACCAGTCAGTCTCACCTCTGTGCCTGGCAAAATCTTGGAGCAGATTCTCCTGGAGGGCACACTAAGTCACATGAAAAACAACAAGGTGGTTGGTGACAGCCAACATGGCTTCACTAAGGGAAAATTCTGCCTGACCAATTTGGTGGCCTTCTATGATGGGGCTATGGAACTGATAGACAGATGTAGAGCAGTTGATGTCATCTACCTGGACTTGTGCAAAGCATTCGACACTGTCCCGCATGACATCCTTGTCTCTAAGTTGGAGAGACATCAATTTGATAGATGGACCACTCAGTGGATAAAGAACTGGCTGGATGGCCGTGCACAAAGAGTGCTCAATGGCTCAGTGTCCAGCTGGAGACCAGTAGTGAGTGATGTCCCTCAGGGATCAGTGCTGGGACCAGTCTTGTTCAACATCTTTGTCGGTGACATGGAGAGTGGGATTGAGTGCACCCTCAGCAAGTTTGCTGATAACACCAAGCTGTGTGGTTCAGTTGTTACTCTGGAGAGAAGGAATGCCATCCAGAGGGACCTTGAAACACTTGTGAGGTGAGCTGATGCCAACCTGATGAAGTTTAACCATGCCAAGTGCAAGGTCCTACACCTGGGTCAGAGCAATTTCAGGCACAGCTACAGGTTGGGCAGGGAGGAGATTCAGAGCAGCCCTGTGGAGAGGGACTTGGGGGTGTTGGTCGATGAGAAAACGGACATGAGCCGGCTGCAGTGTGCCCTTGCAGCCCAGAAAGCCAAGCATATCCTGGGCTGCATCAAAAGGAGTGTGACCAGCAGGTCGAAGGAAGTGATCCTGTCCCTCTACTCTGCTCTTGTGAGACCTCACTTGGAGTATTGTGTGCAGTTCTGGGGTCCTCAACATAAAAAGGACATGGAACTGTTGGAACAAGTCCAAAGGAGGGCCATGAGGATGATCAGGGAGATGGAGCACCTCCCATATGAAGATAGGCTGAGAAAGTTGGGGCTGTTCAGCCTGGAGAAGAGAAGGTTGCGTGGAGACCTCATAGCAGCCTTCCAATATCTGAAGGAGGGCTGTAGGGATGCTGGGGATGGACTCTTCATGAGGGACTGTAGTGATAGGACAAGGGGTAATGGGTTCAAACTCAAAGAGGGGAAGTTTAGATTGGATATGAGGAAGAAGTTCTTTCCTGTAAGGGTAGTGAGGCACTGGAATGGGTTGCCCAGGGAAGTTGTGAATGCTCCATTGCTGGCAGTGTTCAAGGCCAGGTTGAACAGAGCCTTGGGTGACATGGTTTAGTGTGAGGTGTCCCTGGCCATGACAGGGGGGTTGGAACTAGATGATCTTAAGGTCCTTTCCAACCCTAACTATTCTATGATTCTATGATTCTACAAGGTAGAGCAGAACCTACTGGGATGGGAATATGCTTATATTTTTAAGTAAATATCTTTCATTGTATTGTCCTGCCTCAAAGACATTTCTTTTTGTACTCTATTGGAGTGATCCCACAGCTTGCAATGGAGGATTTGATGTTTATCCCCATATATGGGGCTTTAAGCTAAGTCAGTGGATCTTAGTTGTGGAACAGTTGTGGCTCAGAGAAACTTCCATGTTGAGACCCACACCCATTTTCAGCCCCAGTATGAGTAACAGAAGGCAACAATTACATTCGTTTTACTTATTGAGATGGAAGTTCATGTGCAAGCCCTGTCTCTACTTAATAGCTAAGCAAATGTATGACTGAGAGGCAAAACTGTACTTTGTAGCTGGACAGTAAATATTTATCTCCTGAAGTGGCACTTAATGTTTTCTTGATATTCTGTGGTAAGAATTCCATGAGAAAAAATAAGTTTGTAGATTAGGGCAGAGAAGCTTCCCAAATGTAGTTAAGATGCTGTATCCCAGCTGGGGATTTGGTTACTGTTTTAAAATACTTTTTTCCCCCCATTGAGTAGCTCTGATCCTGGCAGAGACCTGGGGTTTTGTTGCAGATGGTTGTTATACGTACTGAAAGGCCTGTATACTTACAATATGCTCCATAAACTATTAAATGCTGTAAAAGCCTGGCAGACTTTATAGTTTGCATCCTGCCATTAGAGTTCTCTCTGAAGTCTGTCTGAGGGATATAATTCCATTCTAATTAAAGCTATTCCCCTTTTCAAATGTGAAACTGGCCTAATTAATTACTGATTGTTTCACAAATATAAAGTGGGCCTAATTTTTCCTTGCCTCCTGACTACAGTGCCCCGCTTAGTCCCAGCTAAGCAGAACCCCTGTGAAGAGTGTTTTGTCTCCATTAAACTCCATCAGAACCACAATCTGTAGCCAGTGGAAAAGGTAAGATATTTGGACCATATAATTTTTCCATTGGTGATGACAATGTTCTCCCTGAGATGGTAGTATGTGTGTCCCCAGCTGCCCTACTGACCGCCGAAGTGGGATGAAGATTTTCAAATCATTGTTCACATGTGAAAACTCCAGCTCTTGTCTCCTCCGGGTTTTCTGCAAGGAGAGGAAAAAAAAAGAACTTTGGGGCCAGTTAACTGAGGCAAATGGAATTAATGTTATAGGATCAGAGGTGTTGTGACATTATCTGGGGGAAATCCTGAGTAATTTTTAAGTTATTCAACAGTCAAAGCCCAGCTCTTTACAATGAATTCATGTGTACCACTGAGTCTTGGGAAATATGTACAAGTTCACTATGCCATAAAGGAAGAGCATCAGACCCTTTACTAATACCATCCTAGTCAACATTCCCTGCCATGCACACACTTCTGTGACAATGGAATTTGTTTCCTTTTTTTGATTTACTCATTTTGGTGTATTGACCGGTCTTGGAGTGCTTTCTCCTTCATTGTCATTTCCAGATTAGCTCAGGTCAAATCCACTGAATGGAAGCTGAGCAGAATCTGGGCCTTTGATCTTTGTAGTTCATATCTGAGACTGAGTCAGTTAACCACTCAAGGGGTTACTCTGCAAGGTATGAGCCGCTTGAAGATGAAGCGCATGAATAATATACAACCAGTCCTGCAAACACACGAAAAGTAAACTTCCCAGTTGCTGTGTTTAAAATTACAGCACACTGCAACTTCAAGCATCAAAGACAGTGGAAGCGACAGTGCTGATTTGTTTCTTTTTCATCCCAACTATATGTCATTAGCAGGTTGTGCAAAGATGAGTCAAAGCTTGGTGTGTACACAATAGTGATTTACTTTTTAAATTCTACAGACAAAGCAGAGTTGTTGCTGTTATAGATCTGGTAGTCGATATTTATACACACCTGGCACATAAAAAAGTGGAAAAAATTGGATCTACATTTAAGGGAAATATTTTGTATCCCTCAGTTAAATTCTTTGAACTTGCAGCTTGCCTTTTTTTTTTTTTTTTTCCTTTTTGGAGTACATTTGTTTAAAGGAAACGCAAGACTGATGTTACAGAAAACATAATCTACATGCTAACGTGTCTAAACCAGCTCTTTAATGCTGACATATATGACTTTTTGTAATGCTTGACAATTTTAGAGAACACAAAATGAACTTTCAGAGCCTCACCAAGGCTTTGAATACTTACTGAAGCTAAGATTATACATTAGTTGTGACATGGCAAGCCAATGGTTTGAAGAACATGCGGCCACAAGCCTATTCTTTTTACTTTACTGGTGGATGGCCAAGAGGAATTTTGACATGTAGTCAGAATGAGATACCTGAAATGCTTGTTTGACCCTCAAAAATGAAACAGAAACTAACTTCCCTTTATAAAGGTTCATATGCTCTTGAAATAATGCCTTCACTTGTAACACTACACACAGGCTACAGGTGCATCCACAGGGATGGACGTGAAATCTCTTGTTTTGCTGAACAGAACTGCCCTAGTACCATACTATTGTAGCAAGCCAGTGTAACACTGAGCAAGAGACCAAAAGCATGGATGAAAAAGGTCCAAAATTTGCAGGATAGGCAAAAATAATACCATTGCAGTCTTTGGCTATGTAACAGGAAGGTATAGAGAAGATGGAGCTATACTGTTCTCAGAGGTGTGCAGCAAAAGTCGAAGGGGTTGCTGTTTAAGTTGCAACAGTGGAAAGTGTGGCTGGAAAAAAAGAAAACAGTTGCTGGAAGGATGGCCACACACTGGAATGGGTGGCCAGAGCAGTGGTGCAGTTCTAGCCTGGCAGATATTCAGAGCTCAACCAGGCAGGCTCCTGAGAAACCTGCTGTAATTGGTCCTGCTTTGGGCAGAGGTTGGGCCCAGTGACTCCACATGTTCCATCCAACTGCAGTTTTTCTGTGGTTCTCCTGCCCCAGAGCTTGCCTCCACCATATGAACACGGAGGTGCTGCAGGAAGCATGTGATAGAGTCAGGAGGCATTGTCAAATGAGTACAGCATCTTCTCCCACCATGAGGTGGGATTTTCTTGTGTGCTCTGGCAGGTGGAAATGAACTTGGTACTGTTTGATGTCTTGTGCATTTGTGTTATCCTGTGGGGAGTTTCCATTCATATGGAGTAGGAAGGGTTTCTGGAGGACCATATTAAGAAGAAACAAGGAGAGGTAAAACTCAGCCTACGCTTTAAGTTCATGTCAAACAGAAAGCAGTTTAAAACAGTTCAACACCACAGTTATTTTGGTAGTCTCTGCCATCTAAATTAGTTCTCCTTTACTAGATCTCCATGGTGGGTCTGGAGTTCACCATCCTGGAGACCTCAGGGCAGAGCTGTGTTTGGAGTCCCACTGGATATGTTGTCTCTGTTGACAGCATATCTGTAGCTGACACAAAAGCCATATGCTCACATCACCATCAGTACTGTTGATTTTTTTGGAACTGGTCAGAATGAGAACAGGAGAGTCAGCAGGGATTTGGAAGAAAAAAGTGTTGGAAAAGGACTGAATTTGGATGAAATACTTGTCTGCTCTCACTGAACATAGGAATGGGACTGAAACCTGGAAATTAGGAATATTTTAGACATAAACACTGCAAAAAAATGTGAGCAGTTCCGAGGTGTCATGAGAGCTGGGAAAATTTATATAAAGGTGGTGAGGGCAGGAGGAAAAAAAGAAAGGGAATTATTTGTTGTATTCAAACATATGAATGGGTCTTGCTTAAGGTTGCACCTTTGAGGAAGAGTGACTGAAATCCAAACAAATGCGTAGAGGAATGTAAAATGTATTTTAAATTTGGATTCTACAGTCAGGTTTTGAATACCATAAAATCTCACAATTGTTACACGTTTATGTCTCGTCAATTTTTAGCAGGAGAATTTGAGATGGAATCTGTTGCTTTCGAGAAAGAGAATAAAGGAAAAACTTTGATTACAAGAATACTGGAAGAGCCTTTTCTTGAGAGCTAAACCATTTCGAGTTAGGTCTGTGGTGACAAGGTGTCTTACGTATGGCTGAACCAAAATAAAGAGTGATGCCCAGCCTGGGGTGCAGGCAATGTGTGTTAAATTCCCGTGCAAAAGCAGCAGTCCTCAAATACCATCCAAACTGTATCAGTTTCATAGGGGCAAGGCATTATTTGGCCTTCCCCTCCTGAAGAAACAGTCTGAATTATTCCTGTCTCTTAAAATTGCCATCTATTTCTGCTGGTTCTGGGAATTAGCTGATTTCTGCAGCAGCATTCTCTGCTATTAGAGTTGCTGCTTCCTTCCTGGTACAAACCCCTTCAGAAGTGGGTGAAACATGTGTGTGTCCATATAGTGGTAGGAGTCTGATCCTGTATGGCTGAAATCTGTGATAGTTTTGCTGTTTAATGTAAATGGAGTTGGGCCCTCTGCTAGTTCTGTGCTTTTGTGAAGCGTCTTGATAGAAGGCACGGCAATAAATGTAGTAAGATAATAAACTTTGGCCTTATTCCTACAGCTATGTATAAGCCCATCTGTACACCGTATGTCAATAAAACCAACTGATTACAGAATAACTAAATATGAAGGGCCCCACTGCTTAAGAAAATCCTCCTGTATGCCATTCCCAAACTTCCTATTACATCTATGGAAAATCTGGTCAATAAGCTGTATTTGTTGCATTAAGTCCTGATTTTGAATTTAAGCAAAAAGATAACTGCAGCCTTATCCTTGAAAAGGCATATTCATGTCTTTATACGTTAAAACTAGTGCTGTTTCCTTTGGTGGAACTACTTCCAAAGTGCAGAGGTGGTTGCATCTGTAACTCTTAATTACACTGGGGCTTTCCAAGGTTCTGCTGGAAAAGCACGCCAGGTGATTGAAGCCTTCCTGAACCCTGCAATCACTTTTGTTCTCCGGCTCTAAAGAAAAGGCGTCATAGTTGTTAATATTTCTTTCATTTATCCACTATGCAAAACCCCATGTGCTACTTCTGCTGCACTTTTTGCCTCTGTGTAATCAGAACTGGTGGGCGAAATGCATTCCTCTTCACTCTGTTTTTAAATAGTGTGTGAGGAGGAATACAAACATTTCCTTTGCAATATAGAGAAATAAACATTCTATGAGTTTTCAGTTGACCTTAATGAGTGTCTTTTCTGTGTGAAATTTGTTTCTTCACATTTCTAAGTCGAACTTGCGTCTTTGCTTAGCACAGGTTCAATAATGTGTTGTAAATTTTATGTTACAGCTTTACACTCACTATTAGGAAACACATTTAGATCCACCAAATATTATTTTCTAAACACTTAACTTTAGACTTTATAGTTTCACAAGTGACAGGTCTGTGTTTCATCTAGCAAACTACTGCCAAATCCAGATGCTGAAAAAAAGAGCCTAAATTATACATTCAGTCAGTATTAGCTATTTATAGACAGTCTTCAAATGCATTTGAAATAAAAAGAAAAACAAAGTTGTGAAGGTCACAAATCAAAGCATTATTGAAGATGACTTATATCCTTCCAAGGTACTTTCTTGCTAAGGATATGTTGTATTTCTATTTTTATAATGCTTTATCATTTTTTATTGATAAAGCATGATTCAAGTTGCAGTGGAAGTGCCAGACTTTCTGATATGTTCTTTTGTAGCCCTTTTTGCAGTGCAAGTCAACACTTAATGGAAGTCACTTTATTTCTTAAATACCTCATGTTTATACAGCTGTTCCTATTTTTTTTCTTTTACTTCACAACATTTGAAATGAAAGTGCCACAAGTAAAAAGAGACATTAAACCAATAGGAAAAAAAAAAGATTTTATGCCAAGGACATACAAAAGGAATAAAAAGCATTTAGTAACATAAAGGAAAATTGGTCAGAAGAACTTCAAAGACTGATTAAGTTTTGTTCTGTAGTCAAATGATCATTTCTACTGGAAGCTAGTGGAATTTACTAATTTACTAATATGCTGCAGAAGGATCACTGTATGTGTTTACACTTTGTCTTAAGCATACTCTAGGATAAAAATGGTGTTGTCAGTCATGTTGGTTGGGTTAATATTGTTCCTCATGGAGCCCCTTTGCCATTCTTAGGGTGGAGTTTCAAAGCAAGAGAAATCCTGCAAAGGGCTGTGAGTGGTCATCCACTATCACCCTCTCTATCATATTTTGCTTATCCCTAGAGTGCTTGCCAATGTTTTCTGATGCTGACATCCCATGAGCTGATCCCCCATTTTTTGCTGTATGGGTTGCCCATACATGGCTGTAGAAAGGAAGCAGGCACCACAAATGTCTTTGAAAACAAGGCTGTGCTGGAGAAATACGGTTCAGACACCTCATCTGACTATTTGGGCAAGTGTTGTTTCACTTTCAGTGAGTATCCATGGCTAGGTCAGGCCTCCGTGTGGAAAGTTTCCACATATGGGACCATATTTCACAGCTTCCTGGAACACCTGAGGTCTACAAAGCTAATGGCTTGGATGTGCCCAAATCTCTGTGGGCATTTTCTCTGCGATAAGGATTGTCAGTAGACTTCAGTGAGTGGCTGTGCCACGTACTTTGCATTCAAACAGTCTGCTTTTGATTTATCTTTCTTCAGAAAAGTTCTTGTCGAGCCCACCTTAGGGCTTGATGTGATCTTTGCTCTCCCTGCAGACCCAGCATTTCCTGCTTAATGGGTGGAAGCAGTCAATGGGCAGATGAGTGAATTTAACACCTGGAGCCCCAAAGTGAGGTGCCACAGCAAAAGAAAAGGGTTGGTGGGTCATGACTGGGGTGTACAGGAATAGGCTGGGCAACTACAGCAGTTTCTTCCCACTGATGCTCTGAGACAGCTTCAAAGAAGGCATTCAAGTGAGCTGTCTCATAGGTGAGCTCCCCAGGACACATAGTTGCCTTTCCTCTTGCAGCACCCTGGACCAACAAGAGTCCATATACACAGGAAAAAAACCAGTAAAATTTGCATTTTACCGTTTAAAATGCACATTGACATGCTTTTCATGTGAATTAAAACGAAGATTTTCCTCAATTAGAACAAGAAGTCCTCCCTCTGAGAAAGCTAGGGGAGAAAAAGGAGGACAACTTCCCAGTACATATTACCGAAACATTTCTTGCATCCCCAAAGTAAGTGCTTGCATGCAACAGATTTGTTGCCAGTACATTCTGTTCCCGAACAGCATATATGTTTCTTGAATATGACAACCAAAGAAATTTATTGAAAGCAGAGAAAATGTTAACTATTTTTCATTTCTTGCTCATATATTTCTAAGCTAAGTGGCATTACGCTTTAGTTCTCCCAAAAATCTAATTTAAGATTCTTCACATTTTAAATATTGCTTTTAACTGTAACAATTCAGGACTTTTCTAGGTTTGGCAGAACTGTTGTATAATCTACAGTAAATAATATATTAGTCTAATGTACTCAGTAATTATTGAAAGCACATGGTGTATGCAATTTCTGTTATGCAAATTTAATCAAGTAGTTATCCTTGAAAGATCTGTGAGGTGTTCACACAATTATTTGTGAGTTTTTAGAAATACTACTGCTTTCTGCTTATTATGTATATTCCATCAGTTTGTACTAGATGCTTACATGTGTTTGGAAATATGAATGTCTCAGCCGAATGCAGTGTGTGGTGCAAAACTTATACTGATTCTTGCCTAGCAAGAATCCATGGGCTTACTAGAAACAGATCTCTTGTGAACAAAATTTAAAATAGAGGCATTTTTGACAGCTAGAGGGCAGCTAGAGCATCTAGTCTAATCTCCTGTACATCATCTGTCCTTAAGGTTCTCACAGCTAATTCTGACCTAGAGAGTTCAGGCACCTGAACTGAGTGTAGCATGCCAGCATTGGGTAATCTGCAAATCTTTCTCAAACCAATGGTCTTAAAGTCCAAGAGGCAATGGCCAAGGAAAGGCTGAGGGAGATGGTAACATGCACCAAGGGAGATTGATATGTAATTTGTTACTATTGAACCGGATCCTGTTGTTTTACTTTCTAAAATACTTTCATTTGCTTTTATCTTTCAGGCAGAGATACTAGTTTTCCTTAGCTTGTGACTTCATCCTCAGAGTAATTTGTTATTAATTCTTTCGATAACAATGAGCGCATCTTTCCACAGATGCAGTTTTAAGTGGATCATCAGTTAAAATGTTTGAAAGAGGCTTAGGCTTTAGCAGTGGAATGAATGTAAATTAGAAACTACTATTTGTCACCATATATCTCTCCTGATGTCATCATGTTTTTCTTCAGAAAGCCATATTTCTGTAGAGCACTAGTAGTCCACAATTATAATCTCCAGCCAGAAATTATGAAGTAGTTACTTTGTGGCTATGTGCCTTGCTCTTGCAGAGCTGACTGGTGGACACCTACAGTTAAGTATGGAGTTGAACTGAGTTTGAATAGTTAAATGCAGAAATCCAACAAGGCAGCTCTAGCATGAAACCAAAAGGCAGCAAAGTACACCAGGCAGGAATTTGACTTGATATGGGACCTTTTCTGGTGACCTCTGTGGTTTTGCGTTTGGAGAGCACAAAATTTTGAATTCATTCATTAGCTCTCCCCTTCGTACCCTGTGCATGTGTATAAGTATCCTGTAACAGGATAAGCATCAGGGAGTAATCATTATCAAGCACCCCTGCATGGTATTAAGATAGACAGTCAAAACCATGAGCTACGGAAAGTGGTCGGTGTAGTTAAATGTGTCAGACGTGACTCAAAAGTCTCCTTCCTTTCTGAAGATATTACTTCATTCATGTTAACCACATTTGTAAGTGGCCTGGACTGAAGAGATAGTGTTTGGGGAATTCCAAACTCTTTTGTATGCATTTGGGAGTTTCAGGAATAGCTGCTCTGCATTCCACATTGATATATAATCCTCATTATTGCTTTGAATAAGAACATGGTAATTTGCCAAAAAAATAAATAAAAAAAGTTATTGGTCAGAGGCGTACTATATAGGGAGTACTAATAAAAACAAATATTTTTGGCTGTAGTCTAAAGTTCCTACTGTAAAAGAGCTAATTTAGGGCTGTATCCTCCCATGAGATCATGGGCTGGAACATGAGATAAGCAGTAGTTGCACAGATAGTTTTGGGTGGTAGTAGGGAGGTGTGCTTTTTCCACCAGGTCCGCATCCAAAGGGAAGGGGGGGGGACACTTTCTGTCTTTTCCCTGTAGCAGGACTGATGCCTCCAAGAAAGATGAATGCAGATCTGATCTGCATCCTAGAAGAATATCCTTCTTCCAGCTTCAGTTTTGATGAACTCCAGGAGGGACGGAAAAAGACAAAGATGCCGTAGATGTATTTTAAGATAGATGCATCCCTTTGCCCCCACAGACCTGGAGTATTGCTATTAGTATAGAGCTAACTGTAAACCCCAGACATCTGTGCCTTCACAAACAGGTGGTGACACATGGCTTATTCTTCAGTTACTGACTTGCTTGCAAAATTATTCAAGTTGTGGTTTCACGGTCAGCTTGAACCACACAAAGCCCACGTCTGCTGCCAACAGGGCAAGCCTTATGTACCCACCCCCCCGAGCAGGTACAGGCTCCCTCCTGCCGTGTGTTACTCCAGACCACCATGACTTGCTGCATTGGAGAACCTGTGCTGTTGGAAGGGAGTCCCATCATAAAGGTGATTTGCTGCCAGTTAGACCAGCGCTCTGATCTGACTGACAGAAATAGCGTTAACACTGTGTGAGGGAGAACTTATCAGCGTGAGCTGGTCATAAAACCAAAACCTCAGGAGGCTTTTCAGGAGGAGGGCTGGGTGGTGGTTTTCTTTATTTCCAGAAAAAGAAAAGTGAAAAATGTTTACCTTTCTAGCTGCGAGAATTCAAACCCATCAACCAGCGAGCCCCACTCAGCTGTTGATTTTCCCACTGGTTTTTTTTTAACAAATAATGTCACATTATTAAAAACTATCGAGATGTAACTGGAAATTTATCAGTGAGTTATTCTTCTATTTAAATTGCTTCTAAAGAAGTTACCATTTATTTAATGTGTTCTTAAGTACAGAAGAGAAGTGTACCAGATTCACAGGTTAGGAACCTCTCCTATCCCAGGTCTATTAATCCTAATTTACTACTCTACCAACCAATGCCACTTTCCATCACTTCACTCCTGCAGCTGAGCACATTGGATGGTGCACAACACATCCATTTAGTTCTGTCTTGCAAGGACAGGATAAGTACAAAAAGTTTTCATTGAGAATGGAAAGTTGTAGAGAGGTTGATTGGCACATCTTTTCCTATTTTGGTTTTCTTGCGCTTTACTGTTGTTTTATTCATGTCATCCACCTGCAGATGTGAAGTTTTACCCAAACAGCAAGTATGCACTGATTTCAGGTGAGCTGCCTTGGCATTAAGCAGCACTTTCTGAGTGCAGCAGGATCTTTCCTCAGGGTTTTATTGTTGAGGCTGTTAAAATGCAGAAAGGTTACAACAAAAGAAGGAAAAAAAAAACAACCCACAAAGCAACCCCAAACCAAAACCTGAAGTGGTTATACCCAACCACAAGTTGAACACAAAAGCTTTAAGCCCATGTCAAGCAGCTCTGCTATGTAATAGCTAGCTGTCAATATTGGCCCTGGGTGGGAAGAGTTATTATTTCACAGTCTGCTCATGGGAGCCCTGGTTTATAAATGCTGAATTACAAACACTCCTGTGACTTCAGGTCTAGGCACTTCAGTTCTTCTTCACTAGGTACTGCTGGGATTTGCTCTTTGAGACATTTCTCCCACATCTGCAGTGCAGAGTGGGGCATGGTCTGCCCCAGCCCCTGCAGGGCTCACCTCAGGGTCTGTGGCAAAGCTCGGATGCCGGCAGGAGCTGCCTCTACAGTAACTTCTAAATGTGGAAGTACTATAGAAGGGGAGGCATAAGCTTACAGTACCATGCTGTGCAAGAAGCTTCTTGTTTTGTTTGTTTGTTCAGCAGTGTCCAAATTGCGTACTTGTAACAATCTTCTGCTCCTGAATTTTGCACACATCAACAAAGGCAGAGTGCATGAATTGCTGGCCTGCTTCAGACAGTGGCAAAAGTCCAGTTTGTTTCAGTGGATGAAGATTTCATCTCTTCTCTTCTTAGTCCTGTTAAAGACTTAATTTAAAGAACATAATAACTTCATGACTTAATTTCAGTAAAGCCGTATGATAGGAATAAAACAACAGCACCAGGGAAATGAATGAGTGCACGCTGTTTTTCAGTTGATGGTTCTTGCAGCTCCTCAGATTTGTAGGCTACTTCTGAAGTGCAGTAAGCCTAAGTTTGGCTTAAATTTGCTATACAAAGGCTCCCACCGTAACTAGAATGATTTTAGGTGTCCACAAATCACAGAAATCTGAAAATCACATCTGGGACATTCATTTATCAAAGCAGTGCAGCTCTAAGCTACAGCAGTAAGAGCTTACACAGTTTCTACTCACCACTGAGAGCAGGCTTATAGTCTTTCTTCCTTTTGAATATCGCAACCTTTCTCTCTCTTACACACTATCACCAGTGCTGGTAGGACCCAGATGCACAGAAAGAGATTTCCTTAAAAATCAGTCAAGAAATGGATGTCTCAAAAGTTCTCCAACAGCTGAAAAGCATCAGTTCTTATAAAATATGTGATAAGTACAGTTGCATGACAGCGTGAGGGGTCTGAAAGTCCTGCTGGCACTCACTTGGGATAGTTTGCATAACTGTTCAGGGATTCACCTCCTGTGAGTAATGGTAAACATCCTAAAGTCACGTTGGTAGAAATTCACTGCAATGCCACTCTGTATTAGTCATTGTAGCAGAGTGTGTGTGTAACTCTCCAGTTCTGTGCACCATTCATGGCTTTTCATGCTGTCTAATATTCACATATTTGTAAAGTGCAGGCCTTTAGCATCTCAGCAGTAGTGACACAGGGCTCTTTGGAGAGAGCCGCTGTCCTGCAGGCAGAGCGCTGGCGCTGCTCTCTCACGCAGCCAGTGCTTCGGTAACCGTTTCATATCGTCCTTGTTTTTGCTGCACCAGGTATCTGGCCTAGCAATTCTGTCATCTCATTTACCGTTGATTAACCAGCCCTTCATTTTCTGGTATCAGATACACACTGTGGCTGTATCTCGAAAAGCATTCCCTTTGTGGATACGTGCCTCAGGCTGCATTCATCCCTGGCAGAGCAGCAGCATGGACCATGTTTCTTTATTTGCTGCAGCCAAGCTGTGCTCCATGTGGGAATTGCTTTGCCAGGAGTTTTGCCTGGAGCCTTTTTCCAAAGCTGACTGCCCGGTCATGCTCTCTCACAGGGCTTTAATGCAGGGTGTAGGACTCATCAGGAGGAACCTGCTTTATTTATTTAGGTGAGCAGAGAATGCCAAATTATGGAAAAACTACATACCTGTCTGCAAGGTAACATGAGTGTGAAAATATATTAGCGGTGTGTGTGCTGCCCCCCATATAGAGGGGACATTCAGCCTCTCAGTAATTTGGCAGTATATGTGTACACTAAAAAGTCTAATCCTTTGGATGCAACTAGAAAAAGGAAAAACAATGTAATCACATCTGGTAAACTCCAAAGCTATACATAATTCTGTGACCTTTTGATGTATTTACATAACTCCAAAAATGCGGGTTGCATGAATATGTGCACAGAAAGACAACAGACTCCATTGCTTATCTGTGTCCTCCTGTGTGGGGTACCACGGGCATACCCAGGTCTGGCTGGTCTTGTAAAATAACATGGATTTGTCTTGATATTTTAATCTGTCCTGAACATCAGAGGGGATTTTGTGTCTCCTGTTTCATGAGCAACATTGCTATTGCTGTTGTTCTTGTATGATACTTTCAATGGGCTAGGGGACGGAAGCCAATACCAAAAGCCATATCCTGCTGTCATTAATTAGTACTGTCCACAACCTGATGCCAGCTAGCTTCTTTTCTTGAGGATATGAGCAGGGCATGTGAGCGTGGTCGACTGTCCCAGCAGTCTCCTGCCTTTCCTCTGGTGCCTTTTCTCCCAATGCCCTTGGGGAATACTCAGTACATGCTCTGTACCCATATATAACTAAAACACAGCTTCTTTTCACTTGGTGGGAGTGCACATACTCCAACTCCACCAAGAAGCCCTTTCTTGCCTGTCCATGCTGTTCTGCAGCCCACAGCAGCTTTGCAGCTCTGGTTGGGTGACCAGGTATGCACAGTCCCCTTGGTTATACTGACCTAATGACCTATTATTTGTTTTACGTGGTGGGCAGGCTTCCTGTTACGTGACAGCGCCTGTTTCCTTTTCAATCGTATGATGGATTTGCATCTGGCCACATACCAGTAGGAGCGGCAGGGTCCATCCTTTGGGTGCTGTCAGGAGGACTGCTGCTGTCTCTCTGCTCACTATGGCTACAAATATATTCTTCTAGGGCTAAACCCTAAATCAGGAAGGCACTTAATGAAGTGCTTTACTTTCAGTTTGTGTTATCATTTCCTTGCTTTGGTTTCCTGAAAAGATATGTCTCCGTAAACCAGGCTTTAGTGTCATTGTGGCTCTTACATTAGAGTCATGCTAGCCAGTGGATGCATGGCAAAATCTACAGCCACATGCAGACCCTGTGACAAACTGTCAAGCGCAAACATGACCAGCATGAAATTTGGGCTGGGGGTGGGGGAGGTTCTGGCAATAAATACCATCTGGTTCAGCAAGTTAGTACCAGATGTCTGGAAGCTTCCAATTCCAGCCAGTAAAGGTGGAGCTGAAATAATTAAAATTATATTTCTGCTTGGAAAAGGCAAGAAAAGTTTTTTTTTACAATGATTTCCAGAAGTAAAAGGGCAAAAGTCATGCTTTTTGCAAACTAGAACATGTCCTACTTTAGAGTAGTTATAGATGAATATCCAGGTGAGAAAGAATACACTGCCAAAGGTTGTGTTTAAAGCAGAATTCCCCCTTTCAGGATCACTGCTACACAGAAGTACAGGGAAAAGTCAAGTGGCCAGAACAGTTGCATATGCATCTTTCCAACTCATATTGACTAACATTTGCTTGTCTTCAATTCCCATACCATGTGGTGTAGAGTTGGCAACTGTTTTGCAAATGTCCGTCATTTTCTCTTCTGTGAAGAATCCATCTTACTGGGGAAAAGATGTGATAAGAATGGGCCTAGCGTGCCTCAAACAACTTCTCTTACACACCAATAGCTTCCTAAGCACAAAATCCTGCTTCTGTCAGGTGAACCACCTGGGCAGGAAGAGCTCAAGAGTGGCGGAAATCCCTGCACCACTGTCAGGTGTTCCCAGCTCAGTGGCTGTAGCAGGCTAGGAGTCTTGCATGCTCTATCTTCACCACAATGAGAGGTGGCACATAGTTGGTCCTGGTAAGGGGACAGGCTTCAGGACAGGGTACAAGCAGCATTTTGGGGGGGCAAAAAGGGGTGTAGGTAACCAGCTCTGCAAGAAGCATCGGAGCCCCTTCTCTGTGTCTTGTTGTGGGAAGTTGTTTCCTGAATTGTATCTAAACTCAACTCTCTTCTGAGACCTGGGTTAATAGAGTAAAATACATCAGTAGGGAGGAGAGACACCGTGCATACTTGCACACTGAGCAAAGACTTAGAGAGACAGAAATAGACACTGATGAGGCACAAGTGCCCACTTCCCTGGGTAAGCTTCTTTGCTGGGGGTGAGGTACCGTTATGGCAACACAGTGATGAAAGTATGCAAACTGTGAAAACATGATCTAACACTGGGTTCAAAATATTTTTCTGTTCAGTTTAAATGAAATTTAGTAGTTTCCAGATCCTGTGCATGATGTTTTGAAAGCTTAAAATACGAATCCCATAAATCCAATGAATAACATGGCAGGCGTGGATTTACTAGAGAAGGGAGGAAAGGAACTGAAAGGCCTGTCAGTGCTGTTAGTGTTTCTATATGACTTAAATCTGAACAACATTGCTGTTCAAAGTTTGCTTTTACCAGAACAAGTGTCTATTGCTTTTGAAGATATTTAAGTCTATGGAAAGAAAAATCTCCTATTAAAACTATTACATCAGTATCATATTTGATGCTCACAGGTAGCTGAGGAAAATGGGAATTTGGCCTGTTTTGCATTTTCTGTGATAGGCCATCAAATTAAGTACTTAGTTTTCATGGATTTGAAGGGGGTACAAAAAGCTGGCTTTTCTAAGTAGTATGGGGAAAGTGTACCAAGATCTAAATGGCGCTACCTTTAATTGACTTGTGTAGTGCCACAGTTTATAAATGGTTCCCTTGTATCATGAAGACTACTTCTGGGGCAAGCTGCAACTCAGTGTTAGTCATCTTATCAATATTTCTCCTGAATAAATAAGTAAAAGCTATCTGCAATTTGATTTTCAAGTTAGTGTAGATTTGAGGACAGAAGATAAAATAAAACAGCCAATGCTGAGGAAAGGGAATTTTTTTTCTGATAGTAGCTTACTGCTTTAAAACATGGAAGAAGTTCAGGGTCATGGGCAAAAGGAAACCTCTTGCATGAGAAATGGTAATTTCCAGGCTTTTAGGGAGAATGCAGAAAAAGCCAGATTACTTTAAATGGTATTCACATTCCTACATTTTTCCATGCTTTCTAGTTCTCTGACTTATCAATCTCAATTTTTTAGCAGTTATTTGATGTTCTAGTTACTCAGCAGTACTCTATTTATAGTGTATATTGTTATTAAATTGTTTTAATGGTCACCCACCCTTGCACATACAGACAAATGCACCATGCCTGCCCAAAACCCTTGGTATTTTAATGACCGGACATGGATAAGGGATCCCAGAAGATTCATTCTCTGAAGTGCTGTTAATTGAGCGGATGGACGAGATTTGCAGCTCTTGTAAATGGGCACAACTTCAGTGAAATGATATTTATTTATATCAGTTCCAGATCTGTTCTAATCCTGCTGTATATTTCTAAGTTCAGAAGAAAGGATTGTGGAAAATCCTAGTATCTTGAGTGAATAATGGGGCTGTGCAGGGCAGAGCACATCCCAAAGTTCTTATTTTGGGACAATCCTGAATTACAGATAAAGACCAATTTTCCAGGAGAATTTCAGGGTCAACTGTTTTCTCCTGTATGAAATACATCCGAAACAGATGGTACAGAAACAAACACCTTGGAGTTTCAACTGTACTGGTCCTCAAGTAGGTCTGGGGAAGGAAAGATGCTTATCAGTCTATAAAAAGATAAGAGATTTCTATTGAAAATAAGCTTTTTAAAATATAATCATGTGACTTCTGTTTCTTTGCTTATGCAGCTGCCTTGGGATCTGAGCTCCTGGTAAACACATTGGCCTGTTAAAGGACATGATTCAGACTGTCCCAGATCCAGCAGCTCACATCAAGGTTAGTTTCCTGTTTATTGTGAGTCCTCAGATGTTTCGAGAGTCATAAGATTAAAGAATATGTATACATACCGTAGGTTTTCTTGCATGTTTATAAATTGTGCTACTGCACAAAACTGGCTCTTTCATTGCTCAATATTTACGTGTTATTGTCTGAGTCAGTCCTTCAGACTTTGTTGCTGACACCTGTACCAATGTGCTCTGAAGTATGTGGAGATTTTAAGGAAAACTTCTAACATTTACTTTAATATTTAGTATGCTTGATAAAATACAGCCACTTGAAAAATACTGAATTCATATGTCCCCAGTTCTGTGCCATGGAAGCCAGTGGCAAACATTAAGTTCAATTGGAGAATGAAAACGAGCGTAATGCAACAATTCAAAGGCAAACAAGCATCCCTTTGAAAAGATTCAGTGCATAGTTTTATGTAAGTCACAGGAGTATAGATATTGAACTGTGGTATTGCCTTAAAAACCACATTGTTTTGCCACATTCCAGAAGGTGGCATACTGTTTTTCCAGTATTGTTACTATTATTATTACTATTACTTATGTTACTATGTTTTTCCTATCATTCTTCAGTGAAGATTAGGAACCTGCTAGCCTTAGCAGGTGCAGCTAATGTTGTGTTGCTAAGAACAAGACATTTTGGGGTATTGTACATAAACAACATCGGAGCCTCACAAACTGACTGATCTGGGGGTCACTATTCCTGACTCACTATTTCGTCATCTAGAGGTTTTGTTTGGAAACAGTTTCCTGACTGCTTCTAAGAGAAGAACGGCGGTTCTCTTTTGCAAACTAAAAAGACACTCATATAGGAATGTCTTAGGTGGGAAGAGCCATCTGATCCTTATATACAAACTGCATGCTTCTCATTCACATGGATTTTGCCATCTGAATATACTGCTGGTGTAGTAAGATTGCGGTAATCAAATAAATAGATCAGCCATGTTAAGTGGGCTGTAAGTGAAAGGTTTTCTTCTATTTTTTTCTGACTGCCTTTTTCTCTTTCTGTCTTTTCTTGAGGTTACATTTTCTCCTATTTCTCATCTTCTTTCATGGATTTTCATTTCAGTTGATTTCTATCTACCAGTCAGCAGCTCCCTATAGAAAAACTTAATTTTACAACTTATATTTAACTGAATAAAAATGAAATATTACTTTAAACAACTCATTTTTCCTAAGTAAGGGCAATGAATGAAAGAACCACTCTGTATATCTTCCTACAACATTTTTGGATTGTGTTTAGATACTAGGATGACTTGACAGCAGTGGGAGAGCTCATCCCTTCCCTCTCTCCAAGTTTTCCAAAACCCAGCACTTTCACAGCCTTCTGGTCCTCATTTGTTTTTATGGAAAGATCAGAAAAACACACACTCCCCCCCATAAGCAGTCTTGCTTCAACATGTCTTGTCACCTGGATTGCAACCAGTAAGACTTCAAAAAATTGAAGGGGATTTAGTACCTCTTCATGCTGCGTGTCTGCAGTACCAGAAATAACATTAAGAGGAACTAACTTTCATGCTTTCTGCCAAAACTGGTGTCTGAAGTAGTTGGGGTTTTTAACTATGGGAGATAGAGTTTGAGAGGGCAGGGCTGGGTATGTGTGCATCTCATAACAGCATGTAAATGAGAGCCTCATAAAAATCTCTGTAATGCTGTGTTCAAGGGAACTTGCAGGGGCCTATTTTCAGCAGATCATCACACAGAAGTTGCTCTTACATTGAAAAAGGGTGTGAGGAAGGCAATTACTTTAATACTGTGTTTGGGATAGGAAAGCTAGCCAACTAGACACCAAATCCTTCACATTTCTGTTTATGTCATTAGGGTCCACTTCAGTCTAAACAGATTCTTCAGAAAACCACCATGGATCCTCTGTTCTGGCTTTAAGAGTGGACATAACTATGGTCTTAAAAGTAAGTCATTAAAAGGTATAGTGCCTAGGATGTGGGAATGACTATTTGGTGTGATGGCCTTTTCTTTCTCTCATTGCTGTGGTGATGTAGAAGGGACAGACTGGGTTCATTACAGTCATCCGTGGTACGGTTTTGTATAATTAATTGTCCTGCATCAGGTAGTCATGGTATTGCTGCTTCTATTTTCTCAAATAAGCAACACAGCCTCATTCATACACATTTAGAGCTGTAACATTGAAGATCGCTTTCTAGGAAGTGTCTGAATTAGTAAGATTTGACAGATTTTAAGATGTCAGTTTTCGGCCTGAACATGTGCAGAAAATTAATGTGAAAGAGACATGAATATGGCAAAATGAATATTCAGAGACATCTTTCTTGCAGAAAGGGTGATTTCATTTGTTTTTATGTGTGCTATTCTGAAATCAGTCTTTCCCACTACCAGAAGAAAATGTAACCACTCACAGGTTTTGTGCTCCATTCCTGAATGAGAAATGGTAAGAGCCAAATTCCAACGCCCAGGCAGATCCTATCCAATTTTGGGAAAGTGTTTTGAAAGTCTCATTGTGTATGTTCTCATTCTGTTTCAGCAGCTTCATTCCATAGCTACTAAAGATTAAACTTTACATTCTTGAGCTTGAATGAAGCATCCATAATTGATACGGAGAACTTGTGCTCTTGCTGCTCCCTAATGTACAGTTTTCACTTCAGTCGCTGTCTCACGTTTTGCCCAAGTGTGAAGGGAAGAAACATTTGATGTGGACAGGAAAAAAGGACTTTTAGTTCCAGTTCAGCAAAATGTGGGGAATTTTGACCCTGATTCTTGGTCTGTTCTACACGTTTAATGCCTGTGAGAGGGCTGAAGTAAGCAAGACAACTCACATTAATAAAGTTCAGTGTGCCCCCAATGGTTTGTGAGATCAGCACCCTAGTTTAGTGAGACTTGCTACTCGTAAGGCTCAAAATAGTGTCATTAGTTTGGATTAGTGGCAAACTGTTAAGAAAATGAGAGTTAATTTGATGTAAAGCAGGACAAATTAGTTCTTGCTATCCAGCATCCCTAATTAGAATGAAGAAATTATTTTGGGGCAGTTTTTGATAGTTGAAAGGGCTTGGGTACAAGATGCTCCTGTTTACACCGAGGTTTGTGTATTCCCTCACTCTTCCAGAATAGGTTTTCTCTAAAGAGTCTGCACACTGGAGAGCAGTTTGTAGACAGGACTTTGCAACCAGCTCTGTCCTCACCTCTGCCCCTGCCCATGCCACTGAAAGGGGCTATTGTTTTAATTGGGAGCTAAAAAATTTTTAATATGAAGCATAATAATAAGAATTTTGTTTATGGTGTCAGAAGATGAAGGTCCTTTTGTCACCACAGAAGTTTTCAAGACACTATTTTCATGAAAAGCCAAAGTTGATATCTATCCTATGTACAGCAAGGGTCACTTCTAGAAATGCACCTTTGTATGGCCAAGACTGACTGTCATTTACACACATTCTAATGTGTTATTTCTGTTGTTCTGTTACTTATCAAACTAGCTCTTGCAACAGCAGTCACAGAAACACCGTGCAAATGCTACCTGAGCTTTGCATGATTTGTTTTTAGGGATTTATGTTTTGTGAATACTGACTGTTCAGTAAGACTTTTAATTTTTATAAGGGTTAAAATCTGCTTTCAGCAGCCTTACTTGCAAGATCAAAGGCTTGTGTGACTTTGTTTAGCTTCTGCCATCACTGTATGGAGATTTTGGGGAACCAGTTCTCATGAAAACATGAGTTACCGCTATTCCTTTTTCCCTCAGAGAGGAAGAAAGAGTCCAGGGAACGGCTTTTAAGAAATTACTGTATTTATCAGAAATGGTGTCTAACATGGAAGATTTGCTCTGTGTATATTTAGATGGTCTGATTTTTATGTTCCTTTGTAATGATTTTGAGGTGTGGGGAGACTGAAGAGACAGGTGAACGGCAGCAGCTGAACAGAGGTGCTTGTGGATTCCACAGATGCCTTTGCCTTCTGGAAGTTGAAGAACAGGGACACTTTATGTCCCAGAGAGCTTAAGCAAAGAGGACAATTTTTATAACAAATTCTCAAAGGGCATCAAGCACTTTGAGCCAAATTCAGCTGGTTTGTATTTGTAAAACCTTATTTGTTCTGTGGATGTAACTAGATTGTTGCCCCTGAATCTATAAAATAGGGGTACCAAATCTGAAAGCTGTACCTGGTATTACAGTGAAGAAAAACCTGGTTTCTCAGAAGAAATAGAATTACTCCATAGCTATTTCTGAAAATTACTCCTATATTTAGCACTTATGTGTCTGGCCTGTTAATTGGGTGGCATATGCACGTTTCCATGCGCAGCATCCTGTATTGTCATTGGAAGTATTACAAAACCTGATCCTAGATCTCCTGATCCTAGAGTTGGCCAAAGAATATGTTGGATTTCAAATTGTGGCAGTTTAAAGATGCTGCTGGATGTACCTAATCTGTTGTGTTATGGTTAAATCTGTTTGATTTTTGTTTTGATTTTTTTTTTTTTAAGCTGGCATTATTCATTAAGGAGCATAGTCTGGGTCTGATATAATCTGTTATTTTTCCTGGAATTGTAGAGCCTCTAAATAGGATCCAAGACTTTATTATGCTGTGAGCTTTGTATGCACAATACAGTCTCTGCCTGAATAGGCAAGAAGTACAAGAAGGGAAGGAGGATAGAATTACTATTATCCTCTAGGATAAGGAGGATAAAGCCAGGCTTTTCCTCCCACCTCTTTTTAGAGTCTCGACTAAGCTAGGAGCCTAGTCTTTGTGGATTCTTTGCATTGCTAAAGCACTTCTTTCATTGCTTATAAAAGTATATTTGGGCAGCTCAGCTAAGAGTGAGAGCGTGGAAATCTAAGCCAAAGATGCAAAGGGCTTTGCCTGAAGTCACATGTGAAGTAAGCTAATGGCAGACACATTGCAGCATAATTTAGTAGGCAATCCATATGGAATATGTAATGCTACTGTATCACTGTATGTCACCACTGGAGTCAATTTGATAACATACTCCCATCCCCTCCAAAAAATACGGAATAACTGCTCCTGATAGTTGTTGGCTAATGAGCCAAACCTCCTACAGCTAGGAATTGGTGATCACCCCACGGCCGTATTGTTTGCAAAGGCCTTTAGGCGTGAGAAGGTGCCTTTAGCACCAGTGCACAGAGGTGAACAGGCTACTGTGAGTTATCTGGGCTGCAAACTTGCTGCCTGACAGCTGCTCTGGTATAACTGCTGCACGCAGGCTGTCATCTCGTGGGTTACAAATGTCCCGCAGTGACAGATGTGAAAAGCATCAGTATCAGCAGTCCGCAAAGCTGAGTAGCTGTAAGTCCCATCCCCTTTGCTTACCCCTCACTGTGTACTTCATTCATTATTCTGGCAAAACTTTAAAAGCTCTTCCTCTGCTTTTGTACTGACAGGGTAACACCACTGTTTCAATTTCTTACTAATTATGCTAGCTGAATCATAGTTGCTAAGTCTTGTTTGAATGATAGCCATGGTTTACTCTGGGTTCCTCATAAAATAAAGGAACTGAGTTTATCATGAATGTGGCTGACACTCCTCCACACTAGCACTCGTTCACCATGGCCCCAAACGACCAGGCTTTAAAAATCTGATGTATTATTTCCATTCCCTCTCAGCAGGCATCAGTTACCTGTAATAATGCCAGAATCATTACTGTATTTGAATAATAGAATCTCCTGATAAGCAGAACTTGCGATTTACTTTTCAGAAATTTAGAATTCTGGACTGCAACCAAATTGCTGTCATTGAGTTTATATGAGTAAAGTTTTTTTTTTCTTTTTCTCTTGAACTTTACCTCTTCTCTCTGCCTGAGCAAATACCTCCTTGCTAAAGGAAAAGAGAGATAATGGCTTCTGTGTACTATAATTAATGAACTTTCAGCAATTCGGAGCAAATCCAAGATTGCTGCCAACAGCCAGATGGAAAACAGTGTTAATGACATGTTCAAAGAAAAGTATGTTGTTTTGATAGGGGATGTTCTAGAGACTTTAATCTCTATTGTCCTGGGGACTAATGGTGTGGATAATTCCTTAAGTGAAGCCATTTTTAAACAAAAGTTATCTTTTTCCATAAGCAGGAAAGAGCAAACTAAAGAGTACCGAATGCATTTTCAATGCTTCAGCTGATATATATGCTTTATACTAACCCTTTGTTATGTAGAGTCAGATGTGTTTGAATCTCATTTCTGCAGTCTGCCAGATCATTAGAAGCCTGGACATTACTACTGCTGATGCATAGAAATGATAATATGGGTGGTCATGGAAACTAGAGCCAGGGTGGCAAGATGAGGGTGGGGAGAAGTTACAAGAAGTTGGGAAGAACAGGCAAGGCAGGTACAGAATAATAAGAGTTAGGCTTTAGAGAAACTGCAAAATAAGATTCCTCCACTTCCTCTTCCTCTCCTAAAGAGTCTGGGCTGGGACTGAGGGCTTCCAGACCTCAGGCTTGTTTTGCTGCCTGTAAATCTCTCTCAAGCCACTGCCAAAGTAGGTGGTCCTTAGATGCTGGCTATCCCAGTAGACAGGGCCAGCAACTCCACGTGTCTGTGTCCATGCTGCGTTGCTTGCCTCCAAGGCCCTGCCTTCTGCATGTGGCCACAGTGAGAGCAATGAAGGGAAGGAGTACAAGAAAGTCTACTTTGGGAGCTCCACCAGCGCGGCACGTGGGCAGCCTTGGGACTCTGAGAGGCTGTAATGGCAGTCTCCTCCTTCTTTGACAAGTGGTGACAGAAACAACCTGTTCAGGAATATCCTCACACAAATCTACAGTGCAAACGCTAAAGATATGTGGAGATTATTCCCCTAGTGAATCAGAGATTACTGTTTAATGTATGTTTTCATTATCCCTTGATCTGGCCACAAATATCCCTAACAATGGGTCAACAATGTCCTTTATTGAGGCATTATTCCCCATGACTCATTATTGTGAAGAATCTTTTCATATTCAGCCACCCCACTCCCCTCTTTAACCAGCCTTTTTTTATCTGCTCTGTACAGATCCAAACTCCTTAATTTCACAGTACTTTTGTTCCTCCTCACCTTCCTGAAGAGGGAGATTTATAGGGAGAGCTCACAGGAGGTTGCCAAGCATCCTACAGCCTGCCCTCATTAGTTCTAGTCACAGCCTGTTTCAGGTGGTGGGGACCAGGCAGCCTTCCCCACGTTAGCACTGTAGCTGCATTCAGCCCTTCTTTCAGCTGTACTTTTTGCTTGGTCACGAATCACCACATTGTTATCCTTGTGATAATGCCTTCTAGAGCTAAAAGGCATACTCCAGGGGCTCTTGTTCCAGCAGGCTGCGGACAGGGAGAGAGGCTTCTGGGCTTGGTGTGTGTTTTGTCTGCTCCAAAAGGGATCTCTTACCTCTTGCCTCTGTCACTCTTCCTCCCTTGCCTACCCCCTTCTTCTTCCCCAGTTAGAAATCTGATATCAAATACGTGTACTGACAACCCATCACCTTAAATCTGAAATCTTACTTCATTATTTCCAGCCCATGTTCTAATCTCAAGTCCCTTTTGGATTATTCCACCAACCCCGCTGGTATCCCAAAGTTGACTTTAGGGTGTAATATCTTTTGCTGGTGTGTTGTGTAATCCCCTTCTTTAGATTTTTAATACAGACTGTACCTCATAAACAGTTATGGGCATTTGATTAGACACTTTCCGCAAAGTTGCTTTTTTATCATTTGCTGTAGGTCTTTGCCCGTTATTCTGTAGGGCATTTTCAGACTCTTGGTCGTCTTTCCCAAGACAATTCAAGTTCCTGTTGTGAAAAATATTTATTCTTTTGCTCAAGTCGGTAGCCTTCCAGGCATGTTTCATTAGGAAAGGAAACTGACCCTGTACCATATGTATGTTCTTGGTGCAATTTTGTTTATTTATCAGAAAGTTCATTCTGTCCTTTTTTGCCCTAGAAGAACAGAAAGGATGACAAGACAACTGCTCTTCCCTTAAATTCCCACATCTGGCTTACTAGGAAGCTCTGTTCCCAATAGGCTCTGCAGTGCGATCCATTTACTAGCAGGTCGTTCTCTGAAATACAGGTTTTTTGCTGCCTAATAACCCACAAACCCCAAGTGTTACCTTCCATGTTTACCACATGGCTGAATACAATGTGGGTGAGTTTTACTGTATTACATCCCCTACATCCCTAGGCCAGTACTTGTGTTGTTTCTAGTGCTTGTTTGGTGACATGAAAGGGATCAATTTATTCTGCTGCTGAGGCCTGCAAAGAGTATTTGGCATGTGCATTATATATTCCATATACAAGTGTGATTACCTACCAAATATAAACTTGATGGCAGTCATTATCACGTCCTTGCAGAGCAGTGAAGGTTTGGTAGGACACTGTAACCTCCTACTTCAAATTCAGCAAAGTAGCATTCAAAAGGCGGTAGATAAGTCTGCAATGTGCTGTGAGCCTTCCAGGGTGAGTTGACGTAATTATTTGTCCATACTGCCTTGGTCATATATAGAGATTTTCCAAGAACCCAGAAACCTGGCATGTCAGGGCTGTGAATAATGCAGGAGGAATCCTGCAAGCGTGAGAAATCCTGTGTCCAGCATGGCCAGCCTGCGGGCCGAGCACTGCCTGCGCTTCTTGGGTAGGTGTCAGAAGAAGCAGTGAGGTATGTTGGCTTAAATCAATGGCAGTCTCACTGCAGCAGAAATATGAACATGCACCAAACGTTGTTGCTGCTGTCCTTCAGAGAACAGCCGGGAATAGGAAAAGGAGCTTTGTGCAACCCTTTTGACCTCTGGTTGTCATGTTTTCTGCTCTGCCGTGAGGCCTGGTGTTGTGAATGGTAGCACTTGCTTCATGACATATGGGGAGGAAAAAGAGGATAAAGTGGGATAACATTAAAATGGAAGATTTTAATGGGAGAGCCTGAGGATATGCTGGATGAAACACTCACCTAACTCTACATGCTTTTTGGCTGGTATTTAGTTTGAGCAGTTTCTGGGTCCCCTCTTTAAAAAAAAGGGGACACCTATGTTAAAAAGAGGTGAATTGTCCTCGGGGAGGATCATTTCCACTGCTTACATGGGGACTCAGAGTACATTAAGCACAGGGGGACTTGTAGGTAGCTCTTCATTATATGGACTGAATCCCATCTACATGCCGTATCTTCAATATGTAACAGAGGACTAGGGGTACACCCAGGCTTTTTCAAAACAAGCCAGCTCCAAATTCAAAAGGAATATAATCACATCAAGATGGCATTTTACACAAGTGTAGTAATCCTTTGGAATGCAGGGAGCAGATGGCAGGCTGTGCAGGAGCAGCCATGCCCCAAACCTGAGTTAATATCTCTGGATGGCAGGGTGGGACAGAGATTTGTGTGGCAGGACCTCAGGTGATGTATGAAGACCCTTGGGGCACAGTCCTTGCAGCCTTGTCTACAGGAGATGGTCTAAGCTGCCTTCCTCCCAGCCTCCAAGTTTCCTTGGAAAGGAACCTGTTTAGGTGAGCAGGCAGCTCTTGTAGGACCCCTCTATGGAGAAGATCTGGGGAGAGGGGCTGCAGAGCACAGTGTACTGTATGGCACAGAGCCAGATGGCACTCATGTCCAGATCTAGGACAGCAGAGATTCCCTGCCCAACATTTAGACTAAGAGGCCCTCAAAATGAACACAGAATGAGCAAAAAAAGGTTTAAAACTCAAGTGGAGGCCATCTGAGAATTCAGATTCATTCAGTTAAGGGAAGCCACTTATTCCTTAGTTATAGGTTAAGAAAATCTTTCCAGTTCTGTCTGAGTTGTCCCAGACCTGCAACTAGTCGGCTAACAGCATGTGAGCCATTGCAGAGAAGTTATTAACTTGGACAGAGGAAAATATACTTTCAGTTATTACATGCTAAAAAGGCACAAACTAAACAAATTTAGGCAACAGAAGCAATTATATCGTTAAGCATTTAACTGCAAGATTGATTTTTAAATTGCTAATAATTCAAACCAAAAGCATGCACAGAAAGAGGAAGGGGGAGAAAGGTAATTGTAACAATTGAATCTAATCAGTGCCTCAGTTCGAATGTGTAGCTATAAATGTCAAAACATGTGAGATCTCATGCAAGAACAGAAGTGGAACCAGAATGGATGAGCATTCCTCACTTGACCAGATTCTTCTAATTGGGAGGAAGTTAAACACATGGAGCCGGGAAAGTTTCTGAACTGGGTTGTCTCCAGAGCTCCCTTTAGATACCAGTCTATGTTCCTGAACAGCATTTCAGAATCCACAGGAAGCAGTGAACTGAGGCACAGATTGCAGGCTTGGCCTTATGCTTGCATGAGCCCTTCCACATTCTGCTGCTGTTGCCTGCAAAGGAGGGTCCTTATTGAATTGAGAGAGGGCTGCTGTGAAGGAATGGAGAGATTCCTGTCCTCATCTAAAAAAGCCCTGTTTTCTGTTGCTCTTCAAATTGCAGGGGAAGAAAGGGAGAGACTCTCCAAGGCTGCAGCAGAAGGTGGGTTTGATGAAGCTCAGTGCTGCTGGGGCAATGCAGGGTGGGACATTCTGTTGGTGGCAGGGCTGTATTTGTTTTCATAGTTTAGGGCAGGGTTGATCCCTTTGAAAAAGTGTAAATCTCAATCAAATAAAACTGATGTGCTGCCATATTTACCCAGTCTCACTGGTTGTCCCACATCATGTTTTAGCATGTAAGTTACATGACAGAGTTATCCAGGGGTTGCCAGCTGACACAGAAACAAACCCTCATGTTAAATTGCCTGCAGATGTCCTCTTCCAACTCCTGTAAGGAACTTCTACCAGTTCTCTCTCTCTTTTTTTTTTTTTTTTGGTTAAATAAAAGCTGCAGAAGAGGGGGAAAACAATCTCAGTTGAATCTCTGTGCTAGCGCCTCTGTTTGCAGGACAGGAAGCCTTAAGAAGACAATGCAATATATAGGCAAGTGCAACAAAAATCCATGTGAGGATTTCCATGAACTTTAGTGGACCAAATGACTCGTGGTTATTTGTTAAGATTGAAGCTGACTGAATAATGCCAAGTCTAATGCTGCCAAGGTGGGCTTTGCAGAAGATTCAGACCTGAGGAGGTGAGAAGATCTTTGTGTTCTGTTGGCTGTAATTTATTTGATATTATTGTGTATGGATGTATGGCTTAGCGATTTGACTAGACACTCCTTCTGTTTTGTTATTTATTTTGATATTGAACTAAAGGAATCAGGATTTTATCTGATGGACTTAAACTCTTGTTCTGCTTGGCAGAAATCACCAAGTAAGAGTGTGACATTCTTGAAAACATTCACTGTTGTCATTTACATAATTAGGAACTTCTGTTTTGTTTTCATTGTTTGAACTTACTGAAGTTTGTGAACTTTTTTGCCTGGCTGTCTCCCTTGGCTGGGGAAATCACAGAATGCTGGGGTTTTTTCCTGGCTGGAGGAGTATGGGCTATTTATATGTAGTTTTAAAATATGCTTTCTGTGAGTGCTTGCATTGCTCTTTGCAGTGTGATATTTCTGGATCATCAGTCTAGCCAAAAGCAATTGCAAAAGGTTGGTGAAGAGCTCCCACTTAGACACCTACATGAAATACCAGCCCTTCAAAAGTTGTGAGTGCCAAACAACTCCCACTTAGAACAATGGAAGCTGGGGCGTGCTGACAGCTTCTGAAAATCTGGCCTCACACGGCTTCAAAAGAGATTGATTATCAAGTCTAGCAAACTGTGTGGTTTTTCTGTATTTGCTTAGCTCTGCATGGAGAATATTATCTGCATTTGAAGTGTTCTCAGCAGTTGCAGGTGATGCTCGGAGAGGAAGGTTCCACCTGGGAAGGTGGAGTTCCAGGTGGGTCAATAGGTAGGCAGGTAGCTAGGTGGGCAGGCAGCTTTTTGACAGGTTTGCTTCAGGAGAGCTTTGGCCTGAAGTGTTGAACTTTGCTAGGCAGGTAGAAGGAAAGCCCTGGAGAGCTACCTCTGTAACTCCTCCGCTTGGATCTTTTTTCGGTAAGAAAACAAAAGCAGTTTTCCCATTTGTCTTAAACTGCTTTGGAAGGGACATAAACAAAACCAGAAAAGGCCACTCTGACAGTACTGAAATAGGGATGTCCAGATGGGAAATTATAGTAATACAGTTCCTGCATTCAAACTTCATGTCCTGTGTAACTTCCATGTGTGGGCAAAAGAGATGAATTTGCTCTCTGGAGCTAATATGTGTTTCTTTCTTTTGGTTAAGCCTGAAGAACTTTTCTCTCCCCTCCCTGTTCTGATGGACTGAAATCTGCAGGAAAATCAGAATTAGCAATTAATGGTTTGGGAGCTTTATTTCTAAACTAAGTCATTTTTGTGCCTTTCTGAAACTTTTTTTTTAAATTCTATCACAAATCTCCAGCCACCTTTTTTTCAGTAAAGCAGACCTTTCAAATACAAGAACAATAGGACTGTACTAAAATGAGGAGAGATTAATTGTGAATATCAAATAATGTGTTTTGGTTATTGTTGCTTTTTAAACATAGTAAACAGGTTGGAGACCAATATGTTTGCAAATGGCCTTTCCAGTGGTAATCCATATTCTTTTGAAAAGCTAATAAAAGTGGTGTATGAAAGAAATTCCTGGGGCACTGCAGAACTCACCCTCCTAGGGAGAGAGCCAGATGTACTGGTTAATAACCTAGCAAGCATTCGAAGCCAGGGCCGTAACCACTCGGTATCACCTAAGCCAGACGTTCTATGTCGGTGCAAAGCAATATCGCATACTGGTCACATTCTCCGCAGAGAGCTGGAAGACATGTGCAGTCTTATTAAAGGAAGAAAAAAAAAGAAATGAGAAACAAAAAGGAGAGGACAGGCAGAAGGAAGGGAGACAATGTGTCTGTCCTGAGAAGCAGCAAAGTAGCAGGCACACTCCTCCACATGTGCATTAGTCTGTCAGCCTGGATTCTGTTATCCAGATGTTAGGGGTTGATCCTATGGCAGGGACCATGAAGGAGAAGGCTTTTAAAAGAAATCATATTTCAGTGGTGAAATTAACGTTACCAGATTTTTTAAATGCAATCACTAGTGTAATTTTTCAGAATGCTGTAGTAAAATAACAAGCTCTAAATGTAATGCTTTTTACAGGCTTCTTTGGCAGTGACTCTTCCACACACAAGCGCACATGTGCAAAACTTGTCAATTGCTTTTAGAACCAAGATGCCTTAGAGTAAACAGCACATTAAAATTGTTCTCAAACCAGTCCTACTGAGCTGAAAATTGTTTGTGGAGGGGGTCCCAAAGTCCAGAGGGGACTTTCTGAAGGTACTGCTCCTTCGCATCAAACCGTGAGAGATCTTTAGAAATCACATCAGAATTGTGCTTGTGCATAATAAAAGCATATATATTTGCAGTGGCAAGTCAGAATACATCAGCATCAAATAAGAATTTTTTAAAATCCCAAATTTACTTTCCTAGGCACAGCAGAAAAATAAATTACTTATGGCATTTATGGTATATTAGTAACTTGAAACTAATGGCTTCATGTTACTGGGCATAACGTGTGCGGCATATAAACAAACACTGCACAAAAAGACAAGTCCCAGCTTTGTCTCTCTGACACTTTGCCTCTGTGACCGGGATCCCACAATGAACGCCACATGTGTGTTTCTGCTGAGCTGGTGTTTACGTTGGGCTCTGCTCAGTCCTGTGTTGTTCTTGCCTACACATGGCAGGATCAGGGTGTCCGATGAGAAACTGGGGTGCGGAGATAGAAGACAATGTTCATGCCTGACCAGCTGTGGTCATCACATGGGGAAAGGCAGAGCATCAGTGAACAAACATTTATTTGAATGTTTTAAACAATGCAGTTGTTCTTGCTTGGAAATGTTTTGTGAAGCCTCAGGAGTGCAACATTTACATAAAAAGATGGTAATACGCAAATGTTACTAAACCTCATATTCATGACTGATAAGGAGTCACTTTTTTCAGCTGTCACAGAAAGCAGAATGTGGATATGTGAAAACTTGAAGCGTGGATTTGTGATTATGTTGCAAATAGAAACAAGGCAATTTTATATCAATATTAGTACAGTGCACTTTGGAAGCAGTCTGGATGTTTTCATACATAATTATAGGTTCAGTAAAATAGTGAATTTATGGAGACAGCTGGTGTGTCTTTTCTCATGTTGGAATAGTATCAGCTGAGTAGGTCTTGTGAGAAATCTCAGCTTGTAGTTTTGGTAAAAGCCAGACTCACAGATGTAGATTTTCTTTGTGGCATTTCACCATTGGATGTTATCTTGACTCTGTTGTGAATCTCAAAAGTTAGCGGACCTCTGCAGTTCATTCTTGTATCTGTCACACAAAGTACATGGGGAGGTGCAGCACCACTTAACCGGGGTGAAAAGAAATAATATTTTCCTTCCTGCTACAGGCAGGGTGTAGCTCTGAGTGCCCAGCAGAGATAACGGAGCCAGGCAAGGATGGGCCAGCTGTGGTGCTGCCTGCAGCAGAGGCACACTGTTGCGATGCTGCCGGCTTGCTAGCTCACCCTGCTTGGCAGTCACACTGTTTGCATTCAGCAGCCCCTCTTGCCCTGGGACAGGGGAAGAAGGGGCCCATGGCTGCCAGCCCCTGCCCTGCAGGGCCTCGAGTGTTATCTCAGACACCCATTAACCTCACAGTCTGCCTCAGCGTTGAACGCACGCCTCAGACGGGGTGGGTTGAGAGCTGCTGGGGCTCCGTGGGTGAGAGTTTTCCAGGCTAAGCAGCCTGTCATTGCACACTGCAGTTTGTCAGTGTGAGAGCCTTGGAGCCGGCAGGGTGTGATTCATCCATCCCGGCAAGGTCTCTGAGGCAATCTGACATTATTCGGACTGATATCATTAATTAATGAGGGCTGAATGTTATTCTTAGACACTGGATTGAGTATTGGGTAGAGAACCCTATGAAAGGGCTCTTTGATTTTGGAAAATTCCTATGGCACTGTCAAATTTGCTAACAAAATTAAATCATTTGCCAACTTTCCAAGTTAAGGAGCACATCCCTTCTGGAGGTTTGTCTGCGTCTCCTCAGTGCCTTACTGGGATTGAAGGATTATCTGATTTATATTCATGCCAAACGAAGATGACAGATAGCCTTCAAAAACCAGTCATATTAAATCTATCAAGCAGGCTTTGGAGAAAACATTTTTGTTTGTTTGCTCAGCACAGATTTGATCCTCCCCCACCTTTGTTTGGCTGTGGTTGGTTTAATGTGCTCAAGGTGGAAGGGAGCCAAAGCTCAGAGCTTTTGTGCAGCCTGGTCACTAGCACCAGGTTGTGTGCCTGAGCTCTGCCCTGTGCTGGGGTGACCCACAGCCCCCTGCAGCAGGAGCGAGGACCTGTTCATGCAGCCATGGCTAACTCAGACTCCCGACTTAATGAGGTTTGGGTCTGGTCTTGGAAAACATCAGGGTGTGCTCCAGAGCACTTGGTTCCTGGGGCTGGCACTGCTCTTCCCTCCTCCTGACACTTTTCCTCCCTGGAGCTGCTGCTTGCCCTGGTGTCGGCAGGCTGCCCGCTTCACGGACCTTGCAGGTGTCCAGAATTAGCCAAGCCTTTGCGGGCCTCTGGCAGCAGATATATAAGTATAATGCTGTCATTTAAAACCCCAGCCCCGGTAGGGCTGGGAGCTCAGGAAGCGCGTGCACATGTGGGCCGGCCGGCATTCACACATGGATCCCATTGCAGCCCTAATAACACTGCGGTGGGGGGAAAAGGGTGAGGGGGCTGCCAGCAGGTCAGCTCCCCCGGGTTCATCTGTCTCCAGGCAGTTCTTGGGTCTTCGAGGAAACAGAGAGGTGCTCAGGCATGGCTGGTGCCTCGGTTTGCTCTCATGGCGTGGTTTTCAGGCAGGGAAGTGGCATGCGTGGCTAGCTGGTCTGCATTTCAGTGTGGCTGAATTAATGTGCGTGTTACCTGAGGTAGGCAGGCAATTTTGGGATTATACATAGTGACAGTAGCGATGTCACCAAGTGTTCATCTGCATTGTGGGTCAGGTTCGTACGCAATACGTGTGCATGTGTGCACACGCACACAGACAGAGCTCACACGCACAGCTGGGAGCAGACCAGAAGCCACCTTAGCTGAATAAAGTGTTGGTGGTGGGGGGAAAGTCTCTTAGAGATTGTGCTAATTATAAAGAGGTTTGCTGTGGTACCATATGTTCAGCAGCAGAAAGACCAGGTTATTTGAATTCTTCATTTGGTCTGGTGTGGCTTGTGTCCATGAACCAGGATGTAATTTGTAATTCTGGCTGCTAGAGTGATGCTTTTTTAAGGCATATGTGTGTGAGTTGCTTTAGATATCTGCTCTAGAGGTGCCCTTAAAGCATTTTGCTTCTATTCCAGGATCAACAGACGAGGTGCTGGAACAAACTGATAAATTAAATAGCAACAAGTTACCCAGACCTGATGGTATTAATCCAGGAGTTGTGGAGGGCCTGAAGAATGATGTGCCTGAGCTGCTTGTAACCGAAAAGCAGGAACTCAAGGGAAGCAGAGAACTTAGGAGTGATAGTCTTTGTACTTTTAAAAACAGACATGAGAGCAGTTCTGGGAAGCACTTCCAAGCCTTACTGCAGGGCAAAAGTAGCACCTACCTAGCTGCAATAATAAACAATGGCAAAGTTATAAATATACCTCCTACATCAGTGATACGAAAGAGATGAAGTGGTTGTATTTTCTAAAGGAAAATTAGAAGTCACTGTTGTACCACAATTTTTAGAATGCACAAAAAAAAGCAGATTTGGAAGAATAGGTTAATTTGAAAAAAAAAAGAAAAAAGCTGAAGGAGTTTTCTTGTCAAGGGAAGAAGTGACATCAGTCACCCATTAAAAATGGATAGAAAAGAGAAAGTAAGAAAATAATAGTACATATTCAGTTTTCAGCCTGACACCCCAGATCAGCAGCAGGGTGTCTGTCTCAAAATGCATCCTAAATCTGGCATTGTTTAATACATTTAGTAATGAGCTGGAAAACAGGAAGTGAGGCCCTAATCAGATTAGAGATGATATTTATGTTCATGTGTTTTTTTAGGTTATTCAAGACAAGCCTAAGGAAATATGGAATGTTTCACTAAGCCAAGTGGAAAATACTGTGCTATGACAAATCAATATGAAAATGCGTATGAAAAAGTAATGTAGGTAGGAAAAAAACATATGCCATTGAATAATTAGCACTGTGATTAAATATACTGATTACCACTTTTGAGACACACTGCATTAATCTTCTTCCATGCTGAAAACTGGCCTCCCTACTCTTTGCTTATCAGTTTCTAATTTATGATGAAATACGAACCTGCATCCTATGACAACTGTTACTCTTTGATAACTTTCTTAAAGTTATTCTGCAGAAAGTCCTGAGCTTCTGGTACGCTTGTATTCTGTCTAAACTAACAAGTAATCCGTGTGGCGCAGTGGCTGACAAATGCCAGTGATGGTAATTAATACCATAATCAGCTGTTGATGCTACTATGACGGGCCTCCGCTCTTGTGACTCAGCATGGTGGCTGGGGTTGATGCAGGATCAACATGTGTCCTGGTACTGCTTCTCCACAGAATCATCCTTAGTGCTGCTGCTGTTGGGTTTGGTAGAGAATTTGGTATCTATTTTTTTTGCGATACCTGGATAAAGCATTTTTAGCTGGCTTACATTTACTGTCTCTTGCAGAATAAAATGTTATTTTTTCAACTTCCATTAAAAGAAATGAGAGAAATCCAGTGATTTCAGCAATAGAGAAACAGAATATGAAAAAGAAATAGAGAAGAGTTGGTGCTTAGTGACATACTAGAAACCCACTCTATAACTCTTCCCTGGCCAAGGAAATCTCACTTGTTTTGAGGCCCGTAGCAATATTGTTGAGTGATGTCCTTGGGAAAATGCTTTTAGTGAGCCTCAAGGTTGTCTGTGGCCCTTTAAGATGTTGCATTATCCTGTGAAGTTTCTACTTAGGCATCATGTCTGCGTTTGTGTGAGGATTAAGCACTGTAAAGGGACTGTGGGTCCTGATGGCTCATGGCCCCTTTTGCCCAGGAGAACAGTACGGAGCAGGAGGAACCTGGGTGAGCATCCTCCCCATCATGCACCTTCAAGCATGGCCTGAAATATTCACTTGCGAGATGAGAGAATAATTTGGTCTCTGTCCTCCAGGAAGCCTTCTCCTTTCCAGAGGAGGCTGCCAAGGTTAATAGCCAGTGCATGGGTGTAACCTGAGGTGTGGTCAATGCCTTATTTTTTGGGACCTGGATTAAAACCACCACTAAATAACCACCTGTCTGGTGGTGACGACTTCTGGATGTTCCTGAGCTGAGCTGGATTTAAGATGGAAATGTGGATGACACAGTTTCTATTTACAGTTTCCTTAGCTCTCCCATGCTCCCAGGCATATCTTTACTTGAAGAACTACATAAAGCAGTTGCCATGTACTTCTTTCAGAGTTTCTGTTAGTATCAGTTCATGCAAAGCATGCCAAGTCCAGTTCTCACTTCCGTCAGTGAGATCCTGGTGCTCTTTGAGTTGCCTTAGATCAGGGGGCTAGTGGCTGGCACTTTTTGCCCAGTACCATGCATTGTGCAGTAAGTGTTTCTGCCTTGCCATCTTCCATTATTTCTATCTTCCTGATGTCCTATACATATAGTCTATGAAACCCTCCTCTGATGAACATACCATGTCTTCATTACTTTATGTCACTAGGGTCAAAATTCATCTCACCTAACTTTACCTGTCTGAAAGCTAAACCTTTCTTCAGAGCTAATGGAAGTAGAGACATATCCTGAGGGTATTTAATCCCATTTTAAAATAGATTTCAAAGGAAGCTTTGGCAAATATTTAGTCTAGATGTCAAACTTTTTGGGTAGGTAATGTAAGGTAAAGTTAATCTTGCTACAGGAATTTGCGTACATTGCTGCTTTTTGATTCTGTAGTGAAATGGTGCATTCACAGGCTTGAAAAGTCTCCTCAAACTTAAAATAAAAATCATGCACCAACTTTATAATAATGGATCAGATGGAAAAAAAAAGTTCTACCAAATATGTTTCAAACTGCTACTTGAGTAGTTCTAGTACCCAGTTAAAGGCATCAGAGGTACAGGGATTAGCAATTTTTTATGGTTTCTTTTGGGGGTGGGAGAGCAGAAGCAGTTCATGGCCTCGTAAAATTGTGGCTTTTTTAAAAGTTTCGTGATTCACTTTTGTATGTTAGTTTTTGTTTCATCAGAATTACAGGATTACACATAATTGAAAGAGTATATTTAATCCTATCTCTTTAGGAGCATGGTGAAATACTTTGCCTGATTGCTTTGTGTCTGCTTGGCTCTGCCTAAAAATTAAACGCATGCTAATCTTTATTTTTCCCTACCTCAGTAAGAGGTTCTTTTAAAAGGGGTTCAGACTGATGACCCTATTGTGCTAGCTTGATGCTATCAGTCCTAGCTAGGATCCCTGTTCCTCTTGCAGATTTTTGCTTTCAGTTGACAGGGTAGCACAGCATTCCTGGCTATCTGCACCATATGGTAAATCACAGAATGCTTGAGAACCACAGAATGCTTTGAGGCAGGAAGGGACCACAAGAGGTCATCTAGTCCAATCTGCAGCTTTTAGCATGAAGGAGTCCTGTGTGCTTTTCAAATGATTATTGTAGGAGTCACTTCACTCATCACTGAGGTGGAGCCAGTGCTGGGGTAAAACATGGCAATCATTCAGTGGTAACCAGAGTTACCACTGAAGCACTTGTGAAAAATTGGGGACTGTTTTACAGAATGTCAGTATTTTTTATGACATCGGTCATGGGAGTCCAGGTCCTCAGCACAAAAGTTAATGTTTTGGCTTCACTGGTGTTTGCAGAGTTGCTGCGATTTCTGCACATGGCAAACCTGGCCCTGTCTGTGTGCTTTTCACTCTCTGAAGCCTTGATTATGCAGAAGCCACTTTTGTGTGATTTCCCACTTTCTACATCTTGAAGCAGCAGCTGTCAGAGGAAGTGTCCAGTGTCATCGAGAGGGGATACCAGCACTGCCCTTCCTTGGTCCTGCTGCTTGCGGACCTCCCTAATCCCTCTGCATAGCAATAAACTGCAGTTGGTGCAGGTCCTGCACCCTTCTCACTTCAGGGTGGTGGGAAGAAAAAGCAGCCTTATCCTTGACTTATCCTTATAGCCAGCGCCATGTGGAGGTAACCAGCTAGGTGGACTGTGTTTGTTGCTCTTCTGATAGGTTCAGCAGTTCTGCCAGTTGTTTACTGCATCGGAAGGGTAGCATGAGGTCTCCCTCTGCTTCAGTCTCCTGTTCTGCAGTGGGAAGATAGCATCTCACCAGTAACAAAGGAGGCAGCAGTATTTTCCCACTTCACTCATCTGTAATGAGGGTAAATTAATGAAACAACACAGGCAAAGAGCTGCAAGGTGAATATGTAAATAAAAACCAAGCAAACACCAGGTAAAATTCCTGAGGTAAATAATACAAGTCCATCTCAGATGCCTAAAGCTAGATATGAGAGCTTTCTGCCATCACTTCAGACAAATAAAATTACAGATTTCCTCTATGAGAGGTTTTGATAGGAAATTATCTTATCATGCAGTCAAAAGCCCCTCTTAAAATCTGTGGAGTGCTTGCTTGAATGAGAGCAATAGGATCTGTCCTGGCATGCATGGCTCTTGCAAGAGCAGCACCCTTTGTCAAAGGGAAATCTCACTCTGAAGAAATGGAACAGTAGCTCCAGAATAATGGGTTTTGTCTTCAAGATGTGCAGATTGTCGTGATCTTAGAAGTACACTCCTTAACTAGAGGCTCTCCAAGGCAGGTTTAGTGCGAACCCTGGGATCTGGTAGTGCAGGACTTCCCATGGCATCAGCTGGGCTTTTCTGAAAAATATGATAAAAATGAGAGGCCATGACGTTATGGGTGGAGTTGTGTGGCAGAAATCTTGTGTCTGACAGCATTTTTTCCAGGGAACTGGGCAGTGGGCTTGTGATTTCAGATACTTTACTAGATATGGCTGGTGATCTTGATGAGCAAACCAGGCTGCCTTTCTGCTGGGTGAGGTTCAGATAACGCCTAGCCCCACTGTTACATACTCTCATGTGGTTTAGATAAAGAACATTTTTATTGTTTTGAATGAGATAGTCTTTAATGAGAAGGCAGTTTTGGAAGTGCTGTCTGTAATAGCAGCACTGTTAATATTACTGGTTTTGGCATAGCCGACGCAGGAAAAGTCTTTCTAGAGCCAGACATCTGACAGGCTTGAGAGGGGGTAGCATCTCTACTATCTGTCTTGCTCTGCATGTGGCTATAACTTGAAACCATTATTTCCTCTGTGACAGGCAAACAATTTGGGCTTAAAATTGACTTGGATGGGGGAGACAAAGATCGGCTTTGCACATGTAGCCATAACTTATTTCACATCACATTCCTCCCTCTTCCAGACAAAAGTTGTGAGGGAGTTTCCTGAAATATTTCACTGACAGGAGCATGAGAAACTTTTATTTTGTAAGGAGAGCTGCTTAGAAGAAAGGAAGGAATCTGTAATTACATAACTTTCATTTATGCCAACATCCATTTTTAATGATTTTCATATTCAGGTAGCAAATCAACAATCCATTTTCAACCAGTCTGTTGGCTGCAGTACTCTGAAGCATTAAAATGTTTCTGTATCCATTTGTACTTACATTTGAAAACAAAACCCTATAAGAAATATCTTTACAGTAGGGTTGGGGTTTTGTGGTTTGGGGCTTTTGGTGTGGTTTTTTTTTTTTTTGGTTGGTTTTTGGTTGGTTTTTGGATTTGTTTTTTTGTTTGTCTTTTTTTTAGGAAAAAAAATACGTATCATTTGGAAGAAACAGAGTATATGAATATTGCCATTTTAAGCTATATATCACTGAACACATTGAACACAGGGGAGCAATACAAAATATTATACTTCCTTGCTTTGGGGAGTTCTGCTCTCTGAACAGAATAAAATTGCAGTAATGTAGAAGAAATACCTTGGAAGCCTATCAAGGAAATAAAAAAAGATGCAAAATAACTTCACAGTTCTTCTTCAATTCACAATTTAAGACATTTCACAAGAAAACACAGTCACATGCAATCTACTGTAATACACGTAGTCTTCTTTCTTACACACTGGCTTCATACTAAGAGTCCCCTTGCCAAAGAGCAGGGAAGAAGTGGCACTGGGGGGAGGGAGGTGGGAGTGCTGCCCCATTCCAGAGCAGAGGACTCCGCACCCAGGCTGGTCTAAAGCAAAAATGTTTCTTCTGGGAGAAGTTACCTAATCTTAAACAGGTCCTGCTCTCTCATACTGTTTCAGGGTGGGAAAAGTATTCTCCCAGCAGGCCTGGATTGCTTGTCTTTCTTTAACATGAGGGTGTTTAAATGATGTCTCTTACCCTCCCCAGAGTATTGTTCAAACCACAGGGTCACAGGAAGGCTTAGGACATGGTGGAGAGGAAGGCAGGATGGCAGGGGAAATGTTTTCCTTCCCAGTGAGTTTGAGCCCTCCCTCTCATGCAGGATTTATCCCTGGCAATGTTCAGGGCCAGGTTGGACAGAGCCCTGGGTGACATAGTCTAGTGTGAGGAGTCCCTGCCCATGGCGCGGTGTTGGAACTAGATGATCTTAAGTTCTTTTCCAGCCCTAACTAATCTGTGATTCTGTGATTTAACCATTCTCACTGCACCTTGTGGCAATGATCAACATCAGTGGGTACAAGTCTCAAAGATAAAGTTTTGCAGCCAGATCTCACAGAGATACAGTTATTGTGGATATGATTACAGGTTCAGGACATCCCAGTAAGGTTTCTACCAGTAGGAAATGAGGAAAAAGTTTCTGGTTTGTGGTGTAAATTATTTTTCAGAATCATATGAAACTAGATCTTTAACTATATATGCACATAAATAGAAATCATTTTCTCAGTGAAGGTCGCTTATGTGGTTTGGTGGCACTTGTCATTTTTCTTTAAATCTGGGCAGCCTGAACTTAACATCTTAGAAGATTATTCCAGAGGGACTCCGCTGTCTTCAGAGGGAGCCAGTCTGACTAGCCTAGAGCTTTCAGATAGCTAGCATAAGCAGAAATGTATCCCCTACTTAAATGTAGATTTAGCCTGATAGGCCAAAAAATCTCAGCACTGCCAGAAGTTTACTTTCAGCACTGAGGCTTTTTTTAAATCTCTCCTCTCTCACACACACGTGCATTTTGGCTGCAATTTATCACTTTAAATTGTTCCCTATCAAATATGAAAAGTGTTATGAGTAGCTAGGATGAAGTGCAGGCTCTAAGGAAGACAGTGACAAAACTCCCCTGGCTTCAATGGAGACAAGATTTAACCCTCACCACCTTTTTTCCCATTTTTTAAGCTATATGTGTATACTTGTATTGGTTATGAAATGTATGATATTTTACTATTTTATTTTGCCAAATTCTAATGCTAAATAATAGTATGTATTTTTTGAAGTTTCTAGCTATGTAAAAGGAAATTAAATGCTCACTTTTAAAGATAATTAGTCTGTTTTAAAAAATTGCTATATTGAGGTATTAGAAACAGGGGACAGTAGAGCCATCCAGAGGGAGATGGCAAGATAAACTGTTAAGTAGGGCTCTCCATAAGGCAAAGTGTTTGAGTTTTTCAACAAACTATTCAAATTCTAAATACTATTTGGGGTTTGGTTTTTTTGGTGTTTTTTTTTTTTTTTTGTCTGGTTTGGCTTTTTCTTTGATAGCTGTCCGTGACCATAGAATTGTTTTCCATGCATTTGCATGCCCTTTGAAGCAATTCACACATTGCATCAATGCACTCAGGCTGGAGCTTGCTCACAAGCTCTGAATTTACTATGTTGATTAAAAGACCTATAGTGGAGCTGTATGACCAGTCTGCTCTGTGCATTTCCTATAGTACATTTTCTGAATGAGTAATCAAAACTGTCTAAGCTGCAGGGCCAAAAACAAATCCGGCAATGTTCACTTGTCTTTCACTGCTCTCATCCTTCAATACAGAACCTCCAGGACTACGCATTGGAAAGACACTTGTATCCTTAACTTACAAAGCACCACAGTCTTGTCATAATTTCATGTCAGTGACTTTACAACTGCACAACTGTAGACTGTATGGACTAGCAATAGTTATTTTGGAAGGTTGTTGTAGCACACAGCTGCGTAATTCCTTTACTGCATTGAGTTACAACTACAGTAACTAATGGTGCTACATTTTAAGGGAGTTCACAGAAAATCCTGCTGAATTATACTAGCAGTTGTTATTGCATCTCAAGGAGAAGTGATTACAAATGAGCTTGTGGAGTGTCAGAAATGCCAAACAGTGAACATTTTTAGAACTATGCAAATATTTGCATCAATGCTTGTGTTAATATAAGTTTTTTGACACATAATGAGGAAAGCATTAGCATGAGGAACACATTATACAAAACCACAGTAATCACTGAGGTTCTATGACATCTTGATGACCTTTCAAAATCTAGCTGATGTAAACTTTAAGCTAGTAGTAGCACTGATGTAATTTGCCTTGTAAACAGATTACGAGATTTGGATGAAAAGCATCGACGTTGGAACTCGAGCATTTTGAAAAAGCCACCAAAAATATTTATACACAGCAAAGTTATGTATCTCAGCTTTTTTTGATGAGCTTCATCTCACCTAACTTGAGCCGTTTGTATGTCTGCATTTAAGCTCCCTTTACTCTTCAGTGGGAGGGAACCAGCCGTTTTTATAGGCAAAAATAATCTCAGCTGAAAGCAGTTGCTGAAAGTTAGACAGAAAAATATTCATATGGATTACAGTCCTCCTGACTCTCACAAGATGCTCTAGAATAGTGTCTTACTGAAAGAGCAGACATCTGCAGAAGGTGGAGGCTTTTGAGAGGAGGGAAGGGCTGTCCTCAGGCCCATGTCCCCAGAGAAGTGGAGCTGTCCAGCAGAGCCGTCGTTGCATACTGAGCTGTCTTCAGTGAAGGCATGCACGTGAGGAGAAAGTCCTACCTTTCCCTTCCACCAGCAAGCGAGCACTGCACTTGCATAGTTTACAGCTGCAGCCAACCTTGCTTTTGAAGCCTCCTTTTTTGCAGGGGCTAAGAAAGTATAGAGCGTGTCTGACATCATCCACAAATGTTAAACACAAGTGTAGCTGGATCGATGGAAGTTCTCCTTTGAAACATGCTTTTGAAACACTACAGCCTTCAAAGCTGGCTTACATGCCCTGTGCTGTGATACACAGCCTTTTGTTTTGCATAAGTGTTTGTTTTAATGAGGTAGTGCAATGCAGCTCATCAAAATCAAAAACATATGATGCACCCTAGGCAAAAGAAAGGCAATAACTATACAGATTTTTGAAGAGGGCTAGTCATACCACAGGCTACCATTATAACAGAAAAAACAACAAGAATTTTAATATAGCTGTCTGGCCAAATATATTAATTTAAATTGAATGGCTTTTTCTGATATTATAGCTGTGAGGCACAATGTTCTACTGGCAAGCATCTTCAAAACCTTTTTTAGAAGATTTGCTTCAAATTAGTTCTGTGCACCAGATCTTGATGGTATGTACACTTGGGAGTCTAACCAAGGGAAAAAACCTTTTGATTAAATCAGTGACCTTTCCTGGAGGTTGAATGAAATGAAGATTGTAATACAAAAAGCTACCTCCTTCAAACAGTGTTTCTTCAAAATATTTACTCTAAGCTCTCCTCCGTTAAGTTTACCCTAACTTTTTCACAAATATTCATATCCTTCTGGCAGAACAGTAATATACTTTCCCATTAGCAAATCCTTTTAATAAATTTTAGTCATTTCCACAATTACTTCCTCAAATGGCTTGCTAACCACTCATTTCCATTCTTTGCCAGATAAGACTGCTGGCTACTGCTTACTCTTGCAAACTTGGTCATTATTGTGGTCATACTGTGTTGTGCTTCTTCAAAATCTGTTTCCCTCAGCTAATTGCATCTCTTCCCACTTGGCAAACTGGTGACATTTTCCCTCTGAAGTGGAGAAGAATGAGTGTGATCACTTGTTAAAAAAATATTCTGTATTGATTTCACTTGATAAAAAAATGGTATCATCTTATCCTGGAAAATACCTTTGCACTCTACTATTCCATGAAGCAGAGCTCTGGGAACCCGCTGAAGCTGAGAACAGCATGTAACATGCTCTCCAGCAGTTGATGTTAATGGAAATGGAGTCCCACAAAGAGACCAACAACTTGCGTGATAGTAGGCTGCCTATTATTAGATTTGGCTTCCTACAAAGCCATCATAAATTTCACCAAAAGGCACAGACAGTAACAACTACTGTGCAGAGCTGATGGAGGAATAAGATTGCTTTTCTGCTCACCTGAGTGCCCTCATTTTCACTTGGGTGTAGGGCAACCTACAGCCAGCCCTGATACAGCTTGAATTGGTCTCAGGATTTCTTCTCATGCTGTCTGGGGTGGATGCTGATTCTCAGCAACCCAAGTTGTCTTCTATAGCAAAACAAACCTTCAATGAACCCTTTAGGGAAGGGGTTGTTTTTTGGCATATGCCTATCTGATTCATTATGAATGACCTGACCAGGATCTGACAGTCTGCATCTATACTTATAATGCAAAGATTATTTTAGAACAGAAAACAAGCTTTCGCTATATACTTTAGAAAACAGTCTACTGTTTTTCCCAACATACTTTCCACAATTTCAGAGCCATAAGAATTAAAGCAATTCTGATATAAATCAGTTAAGAAAACAATCTTCTAATAACATTTCTCCCATCCCTTTTGCATCATGTGTTAGATTGTGCTGCAGTTCTAAAATGTTGGCGAGCAATCCTATGCTTCTCACAGGAGACAACAAAATTCTTCAGGATGTAAGATGACAGCAACTCGCTTTCTCTTACAAGACAACATCTCCTCCTCTATCCACAGAGGGTATGAAAATTGCTAATGGAAATATTAGCTAATATTATTTCCATTATAATAGCTCTGCTGCCCTGAAACATGAAGTAGTTCCCTTCTCCTGCCTTTAGCCTATGGTACCTTTTCTGAAATCCCCATGCAATCATCTTCTGCAGCTAATAGGAGTGCCCCACTGGGGCAACCCCAAGGGGCAGTACCCTCCTTCAGTGAACTGCAGGGAAATAATTTTAGCCAGAGAATTAAATGGCTCTGTATTGGTTTCCAGGTTGCATCAGTTGTCTGCTTAGGAAGGTCTGGATGGAAATCTTGCTTGTGGAGTACCACTCCTGAGAGCCACATGCGACCCCAAGACATTCAGGGAGCATAGGCATAATGCTGCCGGACTGAGTGTATACTGCTGCCTCAAGTGTATAGTTTCACACTGTTTAATAACAGTGCACATTCACACTGTTTTGTTTTCAGTTACATCATTTGCCTATGAGATGTTTCCTTGTCAGCAAGTTCCTGGCCATATTTACTTGTCATTTGCACAGAAAAAAAAATTCAAGATCTGCAGTTAAACCAGGTTTTGCAACGCATGGGATTGAAAACAGAGTTACGGTTGGTCTCCAGAAAAACAGAAATGTCCACTCCATCTTAGAAAGCTGGAAAGCCTAAATCTAGAACTTGACAGCAATGCTTAGGACCGGTTCTTTCAGCTGCTCTCACACATGGGCAGGACAGGCCTCTGATCAGTTACATGAAGTTGTGCTTAGTGAAGAATGTTTCAAATGGGAACCTTTCTTCTCAAGACATAGTGCTATACTTTAGCATGATCAGCATTGCTTCTTTAGCACAACCAGATAAACAACAGTTTCCCAAAATAATTAATTTTGTAATGATACCAAAATAATTTGACTCTTTTCATATCCAGACATTTTTTGGTGAATTTGTTCACTTACCTGAATGCTTCTCTGAGTATCTAGCTCTAATGTTAGTAACCAAACCTGGTATGGTTGGATTCTGGCAAAGCTATTTTTCTTCTGACTTACATGTATTTGATACCCAATTTGTTGTTCTGTAAGCACTGGAGAATGTCCAAGCCTGTCTCAGATTTCCGCATTTTCCAGCAAAATGTTCTTATATATATGCCTAACTTTTATAAAGAAGAGATGTACTTTTCATTTATCAAGGCCTCCAGCTATAACTCTCTCAGGGTCAGACCTAGAGAGGTGCTAAGGCCTCAGGATACACCCTGTTTTCAGAGATGGCATTCTCAGCACAGCTTGGAACTGAGTCTGTACCATAACAGCCCTTTTATCTCTTCTCAAAGGTGAAAGAGGCAATAAGCACCAGCTGATTGATAGGTGTGATCAGATATCTCCTACAAATCAGCTTGTGGCAGCACAGGGCATCTCTGTTCTGCTGTTCTTTTAATGGCATGTGAATATCACATGATACTTGTGACCTCGGGTAGGAGACCATTTTCCTTTCAGTCCTGCTCACTTAGGTTTTCTTTCTTGTTTTTTAGAAGCTTTTTTATTAATAACTGACATTTTATTAGTTCCCCATCTGAGCTGTTGTTTTTTTTCTTCCACTAAGTTCTTCATTTACCAGTAGCAACCTATATTTCTACCTGTATTTGCCTACTAACCTTGGATTCAGGAAATTGCCTAAACGCATGCTTAACTTTGAGGATAAGTTTAAATTTTATCGATTTTAATGGGATTTAAGCATGTGCTTAAAGTGAAACCTAAAATTAAACATCCTTCCTGAATAAGGATATTCTCCTGAGTCAGACCCTGAATACATTGCCTTAGAATAGATCCTGGCTGCCCCTTGAGTATGTTAGACATGCCGCATGTTTTCAGAAGTGGTTAATCTGATGCAAGAATTCATCTCAGAGTCATAAAGAAACCACAAGTTTCCTTCACTTTCAGTCTGTTGCTTTGATATTGTTGGTCAGCTGCTTGTGCTGCAAGAGCATTTGTGTCTTTTTTCATAGTCTTTTGGTTGTACAGGTAAGAGATCTAGCCAACTGCTCACATATAAGCAGCTGGTGTGACTCCATGCAGATAACCCCCTTTGTAAATACAGGCTGGGTTTGTGTGCTGCCTTTTTGAAAGTGGAAGTTGTCAGATGAAGCCCAAAACTCCAAGACTCAAGAAATAGGCACAAGATAGTAAACCACAAATACTGTGAAACAGAAAGAGGACAAGAAGGGCAAGGGACACATACATTGCCATGACTCTTCTTCCTTGGGCAAGCAACACACTTAAAACTTCGAAAAGGGAAGAAATACAGTGTCAGTATGCAGCACAGCACCATATAAATGTAAGATGGGAGATATGCACTGTTATTTTTGCTTGTGGCACATTGTTGTAAATGGGACGCAACTTTCTGACTATATAAAATATTTTTGGTTTAGAAATGCGCAATATTTTGGCTTTTCCTAATTTTCCCCCTGTTGAAATTAATAATCCAAAGCAATTAATGGAATTAAATGCAAATTTACAAATATTTCAGATGGCTCAGAATTGTATTTTGTAAAGGATGTATTATTCACTTCTCCCCAAAATGTGGGAACAATATCTCCATTATGAGATGTTTTCAGTTCTCCTCAAAAAATGTTAACACAGTGAAGTCTTACTCCCTATCTGCTTTGCTTCACTTAATTTATCTAGTTCATAAGCATGTTTATCACCCTACTGTATGCTTTGTATTTCCTTAGTACATCTAAATATTTGGAGAAGAGGGTTGTTTCCATGTCTTGCCCAGTGAATCACCATGCAATGAATGAGACTGATGCTCAAAATAGTATATTTTAATGCATGAGATTTATTCTAACCTCTAGGTGTTCCAGCTTGAAAATGGGAGTATGACTTAAAATAAAAAAAATAAATTAAAAAAAACCCCAAACAAACCAAATCAAACCAAACACCCCACAAACAAAAAACAACTGCAAAAAAACCCCAGAAATACAGCAAAACCACAACTAAAATAAAACCCCTTAAATGAAACTTCACCCATAGCAGCTGAGTATTTTGTTCAGAGCTGAATGAACTTAATATATTTTGTTAGAGCTGAATACACAAGAATCACCATTGTAATTGAAAAGTCAACTGTTTTGACTTCCTTGTACAGTCTTTAAAATTGATGACATAGTTTACCATGTCTGGCTATCCATACTGCACAAAGTTCTGTTGTTCGGTATAGGAAGCTTGCAAAAGCAATCTGCTTGTTTTCCAACCTTACTTGAACTAGCGTATCATTTTATTTGTTATTAATTTTGTTTCAAAGGACTATTTCTAGAATGACATCTTAGTAACATAAGACTTGCTGTAACATTTGCATTTCTATTAGAAACTCAAGCCAGAAAAATATCCCACTTCTTAGCAGTTGATTAGAACCATTTACTATAATTTTTGATACTGCAATTATAAGGTTCTGTGTCAAATAATACATTCCAAATTCTTTTCTTATGGAGGAAGCAGCGTGGCTGGCAATATCTCGATGGACTTGCTTGGATCATACTTGTGATATTGGCAGATACACAGCTTTCATTCTGCATATGCTTGGCTTGAACAAAGCCTGCACAAACATAACTTCGAGAGAAATGCATTCTTTTCTAACATTATTCTTGTGTGTTACTTGTACTCCAATAGCAAACAAAGATTCCCCAACCCACAGATATGGGACTGCCATTGTGAAGGACCTGGGAGTGGCTTATGATTGAAGGTCCTGATCCAAGAAAGCATCTGACCAAGTGTTATATTGCAGTTCAGTTGCTTGTAATTACTTCTGTCCAACTTTGCACAGAACAATTAAAAAGCAGCAAGAGGCTGAGCTGGGGAATGAGTGACTGAATGATGAAGCCGCTGCCTTGGAAAGTAGCAAATCCCACTGGTGAGGGATGGAGGTGATCTGAGTCCTGTGTTGGGGCACGTGCTGGGCTCCCATGGAGAAAAGGAGGGTTTTCTCTCCTTGAAAATATCAAGAACTGTGCTTTTTTCTTCCTTTGCTTTCATGACATGAAAGTGCCCTGAAAACAAAGCATTGAAACTACTTGAAATACTTGTTCAAGGGAATGTCCAATGTTTTCAAAGCCTGCTACTTTTTTTTGTTCAGGCCAAAACTACTCAGCAAGTTTGTCCTGAACTAGCAAATGGCTTCAGCTGTCCCCCAACCACATTCTTTGGCAAATAACTGCATTGCCCATAAATAAACACAGTTTCACTGAACTGTGTTGGACATTAAGCATATGGTAAGAGATCTTTCCAAGACTAGAACTGCAGCTTGGCCTTGCAGGGGAACAAGCCCTGTGCTTGAGTGCTAGGGTTTTAAAGCACCTGGCTGTCTCAAATACCTCTGGTTAGGTGGTGAAGTAGGTTGATATGCTAAGTAGCTCCTTATGGAGTATTGGCACTAATAGTAGTGTCAACTGCTCCCACTGTCAGTGGGAAGGTCAATCCATCCATATAGGACTTTTTCAGTAACATTTTTCTATATTCTTGGTAAGATCATTATCAATATCATGTCTGTAAGAAGTCTGTTGAAGACTACTTTCCACATCAGACAGGAAAGTCCAGGTTTTCTGAAAATTGCCTGCATTTTTTTCACCTGCTGCTTAGGTCTCCTAAAACTCTGGATATTTGACTACACTGGTAAGTCTTGCAGTTGACTGACCTACATTGGACATGCACACTGGTGTCTTCAAGTATTTGTACCTACAATATGTGAAGGCATGAATAAAGGCATAGTTACAGGTAGAATTAAACTTCTCAGAAAAAAGTAAAAATGAAAAAAAAAAGTCTCAAGCCTGGAAAACCACATTTATCAATTAGTTTCTTACATTTTATGTAGTTCCTCATTGAAGTCAGTGAGAATGCAGGGTTCAGCTGTGTAAAAATCAGCTCACATATAAGTCTTTGCAGGACTGAAGTTCACATCTATGGTTTAAACCCAAAATGAGATCATTAAAAGAAATCCAGCAGTTCTAGTTGATAATTGACAGCAACCCTGGATTTGGGGAAGGCCGAGGCTCTCAATGACTTCTTTGCCCCAATCTTCACTGGCAAATGCTCTGACCACATCGCTCAAGTCTTGGGTAGCAGACGCAGGGACAGTGAGAATGAAGACTCTGGGCCCACTGTAGGAGAGGATCTGGTTCAAGACCATCTTAAGAACCTGAACGTATACAAGTCCATGGGACCTGATGAAATCCATACGCAGTTCCTGAAGGAGCTGGCAAATGGAGTTGCTAAGCCACTGTCCATCATATTTGAAAAATCATGGCAGTCAGGTGAAGTTCCTGACAACTGGAAAAAGGGAGATATAACCCCCATTTTCAAGAAGGGGAAAACAGATGAGCCGGGGAACTGCAGACCAGTCAGTCTCACCTCTGTGCTTGGCAAAATCTTGGAGCAGATTCTCCTGGAAGGCATGCTGAGGACACATGAAAAACAACAAGGTGCTTGGTGACAGCCAGCATGGCTTCACGAAGGGGAAATCCTGCCTGACCAATTTGGTGGCCTTCTGTAATGGGGCTGCAGAACTGATGGACAGGGGTGGAGCAGTTGATGTCGTCTACCTGGACTTGTGCAAAGCGTTCGACACTGTCTCACATGACATCCCTGTCTCTAAATTGGAGAGACATCAATTTGATAGGTGGACCACTCGGTGGATAAAGAACTGGCTGGATGGCCGCACACAAAGAGTAGTGCTCAATGGCTCAGTGTCCAGCTGGAGACCAATAACGAGTGGTGTCTCTCAGGGATCAGTGTTGGGACTGATCTTGTTCAACATCTTTGTCAGTGGCATGGACAATGGGATTGAGTGTGCCCTCAGCAAGTTTGCTGATGACACCAAGCTGTGTGGTTTGTTTGACATGCTGGAGGGAAAAGATATTATCCAGAGAACCTGGCACGCTTGACAGGTGGGCCAATGCCACCCTCATGAAGTTTAACCAAGCCAAGTGCAAGGTCCTACACCTGGGTGGGGGCAATCCCAGGCACAGCTACGGGTTGGGCAGGGAAGAGATTCAGAGCAGCCCTGCGGAGAGGGACTTGGGGGTGTTGGTTCATGAGAAAATGAACATGAGCCGGCTGCAGTGTGCACTCACAGCCCAGAAAGCCAAGCATATCCTGGGCTGCATCAAAAGGAGCATGGCCAGCAGGTCGAGGGAAGTGATCCTGTCCCTCTACCCTGCTCTTGTGAGACCTCACTTGGAGTATTGTGTACAGTTCTGGTGTCCTCAACATAAGAAGGACATGGAACTGTTGGAACAAGTCCAGAGAAGGGCCACGAGGATGATCAGGGGACTGGAGCACCTCCCGTATGAAAACAGGCTGAGAAAGTTGGGGCTGTTCAGCCTGGAGAAGAGAAGGCTGCATGGAGACCTCTTAACAGTCTTCCAGTATCTGAAGGGGGGCTGTAGGTTTGCTGGGGATGGACTCTTCACTAGGGACTGTAGAGACAGGAAAAAGGGTAGCAGGTTCACTTATATCGGGGAAGTTTAGGTTAGATACAAGGAAGTTCTTTAGTGTAAGGGTGGTGAGGCACTGAAAGAGGTTGCCTAAGGAAGCTGTGAATGCTCCATTGCTGTCTGTGTTCAAGGCCAGGTTGAACAGAGCCCTGGGTGACATGGTTTAGTGTGAGGTGTCCCTGGCAATGGCAGGGGGGTTGGAACTAGATGTTCTTAAAGTACTTTCCAAATCTAACTCTCCTATGATTGTAAGATGAAAAGGAAACCAAACTGCCTTAATGCCACAGCTCCTTTTTGAGAAATGCAGTAGCACTTACATAGAAATGTTTTAACAAGGAGCTAGCCGCAGTGCATTGTGGGAAATACTAGGCTAATTCTAGAGCAAGATCAAGTCACTCAAAGTCAGATCCAGCCCAATAGAAGAAGGGATAGTTTAAATATTTATCTTTCAGTTTACTCAGTCTTTTGAGAAGATAGAGATGAAGTAGACAGTTGAGTGCCATGAACTGGAAAAGTCTGGCATCTTCTAGGGCCAAGCCCAAAATACAGCTCTTCTTAAAATAAGTGCCCCGTGCTACCAGACCACTCCTGCATGCAAAACTTAATTTCTGTTTTACTGGATCCCAGCTAATTGTGAATGGTAAGTCACATGCCACCAAGGTAATTCAGCACACATGTTTTAGCAAGTTTATCACAGGTCTGGCAAGCCTTTCGTAGTAGGGAAAGGTTTTAGGGATTCTTTCCTGGGTCTTAAATCATGCATTAAATCCTACCAATTACTGGTTCCTTCCCTGTTTCCACTTCTGCTTATTTTTTTGTTATTGGACAGTAACTTTTGTGTCTTGTAATATGACCTACTTAGGGCCCTTTGAAACTCAGAATTTCCAGTTTGCAGGAAACTGTGATAATGTGTAATTTTGTTTAATTCTCAATGGGCTGAAACCTTAGTCCCATTGAAGCAAAATGAGTTTTGCCATTCATGTTTGTAAAAGCAGGACATTCTTTATTTTTCTTAAAACACTGTGAAACCTAGAAAGTGCTTTTAGATATTGGTAAAAAGATTGCGGTGATGATGATGACAAATTCCAGGTTTGTAAAAAATCTGAGTTAGAATTATAATGGCAATTAATTACATTCAAAGCTTTTTTCCAGTGTGGTAAGCATTTTATGCCTGCAGTTTTTATCCATTAAAGTAGTTGAGAACTCCTTTGCTTTCTTTCTTGCCAGTGTGTTTAGTCCCTGAGAGAAAATATTTGGTTTATCATTGCCAAGTCTTGTGATTTCACTGTAGTACTTTTAAGATAATAATCTAATTTTCTGGTATGTTGTTGGAAATGCATTTCTCTAAATGTACTGAGCTTTAGAAATGTGATCAAAAGGAAATCGGATAAGATAGGACTTTATCAACTTGGCATTTCTTGGGTGTTGGAAATACTTGTTATTTGTCATCAAGCTTTAGAGATCCAAGGTGCACGGTTACTTTTTAGAAGAGTTCTCAGGCACATTTCATTCTGGTAGTAAAAATTTAGTTTATAAACTGCTTGAATAACGCCAAAGGTAGAGAATTGCCAATAGGCAGTTCCTGGTATCACCTGGTTTCCAAACAAGGGTACTTTCTCCTATTCAGACAATCCTGCAGGACCAGCGCTGCAGATAAAGCTCCCAGACATGGGATTTAGCAGAAGAGAGGAATGAGTGGTTTCACTGCCTGAGAAATAAGTGAGCTATTTGTAGCACATCATCATGCTGTGATTTGAGACTTACCCTCTCTGCTCTTCAGAAAGCCACAAGAAAACTGCAGTCTCTACAGGCATTTTTGGTAATTATGTCCTCTCAACATATTCGTTTCGCTCTTCAAAAAGGTGATAATTTTTTTGTTGCTTATTTGTTTAGCTGAGATTCAAGACCAGTGTTAGTTAACAGTGATTTTTTTAATATTTTTTTTTTTCCTCACAAGGCATATGGTATTGCTGGGTCTTAGAGAGAAACGGAAATATCCGACAATTACAGAAATGTGTGAATCTTACCCTTTTTGGACCACACAGCCTAGCCTTTGGAGTACTCCTGCAAGATGTACTATCACATTTTCCAAGTGTTTGATTTCTATTTATTTTTTTTAATCTTATTGCAAAATAATTTTTCACTTATTATTCTTTTCACTGCTTTCAGGATTTAAAAGAGACAGCTAAATTTATTCTTCTGTCCTGGATGGAAAAAAGGAAAGAAAAGAAAAGCAAGTTACCTGTGGAAGTAGTTTGCTTTTGCTATATATGTATGCAGTGTGCATTTAGTATATGAAAACAATAACAGAAATGAGATGTCCTGCAACCTGAATTTCTTCTTCATAACTGACAAAAGAAGAGCATTCTTGGAGGAGTCTAAGTAGTGCATTGCTCCATCAGCTCCCACCCCACTGCTCTTCTGACTGTGCCCTGTCACACATAGCCAAGGGTGTCTGGAGTAGGCAAGTGTTGCCTACTCCAGACAGGGCAATTTTTTCAGTTCTAACGTTAGATACTGTGAAATACCTGACATGAATTGAGATGAGCTGACTAGACCAAAGTTTTGTTTGTATATTTATAATTTCTTTTATATTTCCTCTCTTCCCTACTGCTGAAGAATTCACCTTCAGTGGAAGACAGCTATCTAAATGGAAGGAGGCTGATTATTACTAGGGAAAATGGTGAAGGGCCGATCCACTTTTTGTTCAAATCTTGAACTACATCTGAGTTCATAATTAGCATAAAGATGTATTAAAGTAGTGAGGGTTTCTATTTGTGTCTGTCTGCTGGGGGGGATATTTCTGAGTGTGTGCATGTATCTCAAGGTGGTCAAAGGGTGGCAGATTTCAGTTATTAAGAATGATCTGGATTAGCCCTGGTCTTTCTGGGTCAGTAAGTTTCAAACACAGATATTTCACATCTGTTTCTCGTTCACAGCCACTAACAAAGAAGTACAATACCAAAAGAGTGCCAGTTTTAGATGCATGTCTGGTCCCTTAAGGAATTCAGCTAGTTACTTGAGGGGGGGGGGGGGGGGGGAGGCACAGCTATACTTGTTATTCAAATTTGCAGATTAGGCACAAGCCCAGAGGTCAAAGGTCAAATAAAACAGTTGAAAGCATTTTCTATAGACTTCCTGGTGATGGAGGGGAAAAAAAGACTGTGCAGTTCTCCAGAGCATGCTATAAAAGCCAGAAGAGTGTGAGAGACACTTTAATAGGTTCCATTCTTGATGAAAATCTTGAAACAGCCTCACTAATATGGTATAGAAATCCAATATGCCAAACATACTTGCTGTGTGCAATGGCCATCGATCTAGGGATGGTAGGATCTTGAAGGATAGTGTTCTGTAATAACCAGTTCAAACTGTTGTGTAGTTCGGTTAAAATTACCTAAGACATTTGGAAAAAAGTGATGAAAAATGTCGGCTTTTGCCCTCACAGTTACTTATTTTTTCCTTGCAGGGAAGTTGCTTTTTTGCAGTGTTTTGCTTTGTTGTTTTTTAATTTTGGGTTTGGTTGTTTTGTTGGTTTGGGGTTTTTTTGTGTCCTGTGGTACCATTGTCACTTACCCAGCTTTAAATTAGCATAAAATTTGAAACAAATAGCTGTCATATCATTGGCAACTTTCAGGCAAAGGTTTTGGTGCACTTTAATTATTAGTCTATGCGGCACTTCTTCGACATTTGGTGGTACTACTGGTAATGTGTTGCAGATGGGAAAACTAAGGAAGAATGAAAGGAATGTTTAGGTGAGATTCATCTGACATGAGCGGAGTTAATCTGAAAGCTGCGTATGTCAGGTAATTTTACAGGTTCCCATTGTAGGTAATAGCGTGAAGTAGTTTAAAGGTGTAATTTATCTCACCTCCTGTAAGTAGCTGTTATAGGTGAGACTGATTGACATGATGAAGATAGTTGTATTGGGAACTGCAGAAGAATTCTTGAAGAATTAGCTTAGTCTCGACACTTGCATTTAAAATCGTTGGAGCCTGATAAGTGAATCCTACTTCAACAGAGAGTAATTCAGTTCCCTGTCTGCAAGTAAGTGTGTCAGCACTTCCCTGTTACTATTGCAAATAAATCCACTGTCAATAGAATTGTGACTGCCAATGCAATTCATTGCAACACAGCTCCCATTTAATTTCCAATTTTTTGTTTTTGTAGAGAGTATAGCTGGTCTCCAAAGATGATCAGAACAGAAAAGATGGGCAAACAGTGGCATAGTCACCAAAAAGTATTTTTGCTGATAGAAGCTTAAATAGCTTGAATAACAGGGACTCAGAGTCAGTAAATTAAATACTTTGACTTTCACTTTGAAAATTTCCAACATTTCATTTCTGTGAAACTTTGTCCATTGGGAAACAATCCATTCCTGATTGCTATTTTTCCATGAAATAAAGTTTAAATAAAAAAAGTGTTGCCCTTGAATCAGGCCCTCTCCCAACTTTTCATCTCTGTTAGCAAGTGAAATGAATTCATTGCTATGACAGAAAGAAAGTGAAGATGGGG